>KZ506092.1:80275-117151 GCA_002844005.1 Limosa lapponica baueri | reverse complement strand
AATTTAAAAAAAAAATAAAAATAAAATAAAATAAAATAAATAAATTAGACATTCCTGCTCTCTCTACTCACATGGGTGCTCCTGCCACCGCGGCGAAAGGAGCAGCACTGTGCAGGTTGGCCTATACAGCCTAAATGTTTGGCAAAGTAAAAACTCTTAACGTGAGAAAAGGTACGTCCATCAGGAAAGGCAGGAAGGGCAGAGGAAGGCAAGAGGCAAAAAACGAAAGCAAAGAGGGCCAAGAAGACTTTGTGAACCGTCTCGCTTTAACAGGGGGAGTGGAGGGAGGAGAAAATTGTCTCTCCAGAGCCGGCTCTCTCCCACATTTAATAGCATTAGGAGCTAACGTGTAATTTGGACTAAAAGACTAATTCTTTCTTGCGGTTTGATGGATGTTAGAGTCCCATTTTTTTTTTCTTTTTAACAATGTATTACATAACATTCTGATACACTAATTACCATCTCATGTCATAGCAATTTTATTAAGAGCTTATACTTACAAATACCCATTCTGAAAGGATTTCAGGACTTTTTCTGTAATTTTCTCTGAACTAGGCTTGTTGAAGTACTGGCAACACAGTCTGATGCTGCCTAATGCAGGTTCCAGTAACAAAGCGTCTCCACACAAAGATCTCTCGCGAGCCCTAAGAGCCAGGGATGGATTCTTCTTGCGTTTAGTCTCAAAGACTTGTAAACAAGTTACTTTTAGCACACTATGTTGTGATAAAACACTGGTAACACAGCCCTGTTAGGTTCCTGTACCTGCTACAGTTCCAATTCCAGAAGCAACGCCAAGAGAGAGAAATTCCTTTATACCAAGTAATGGAAAATTTGTTAACTATTCTGCAGTTAGTGTTTGCTCGTTAATATGGTATCACCTTGCCAGGCAAGACTTGGTACCATGAGGTATTTTTCTGTATAAAATTGCTAATGCCATCAGGATTGTCCAAATGGGATCATCATCATCATTAAAAAGATTGCGCAGTGAGGAAAGTGATTACGACAACGTTGGAGTAGAAGGATTACTAATCACAAGTAGAATCCTGGTACAAATCTCATTCTCCGTATACAAGAAAGGACACAAAACCTTTTAAACATAATTTATATACATTTATGGCTTTATACAACAAACTGTCAGGGATTGTTCTCGTGTGTCTGTAGAAGTACATCAGGCACTTTTTCTGAAAATATCCACGTATGAATTTTAATTCTGCAATGTGACTAAGAGCAGTGAAGCGTTGAAGAGCTGTCACACCACTCGCAAGTAGAGCTAGCAGTATGTACATGCCAATCTCTCACGATATTGCTGGTTTGTGGAACACCCTCAAAAAAGGAGGCCAGGTTTAATGCCGAGTAATTTGCTTTTCGCTTGCATAAACCATGCTGCACTTTACATTATGATTACCAAAATAATAACAATAATAATGAGAATACCTTATTTAAAATCAGTCATAAATTAAGGATCCTAGCAATTTCATAATGAAAATAGGAATTTCAAATCAGTAAAAAAATAAAAAAGTACTAACATACATCCAGTGGTTTAACAAGTGCAAATTTTATACTGTTTTATAATTGGTCCAATTTTAACTTCTCTTTTTAGGGATGCTCTGTTGACTTAAGCCAATAATAAGCAATATGACTTTTGCTTATAAGTGTAGACAAATTGTCAGTTTATCAAAGCAGAGCTTTCCAATTAATGCATCTACTACCTAAACATATATCATATAGCTATATTATGGAAACAATACATCTTTATATTTAAAATATCTGAACAGCTCTATAATACAATAAACTTTTAATAACAGTACAAACCAGAGAAAAGTCAAAAACAAGGCTGCATAGGTAAGATCATCTGCACAATTCACAAACCAATCATTTACAACAATT
This sequence comes from Limosa lapponica baueri, assembly GCA_002844005.1. NCBI lineage: Eukaryota > Metazoa > Chordata > Aves > Charadriiformes > Scolopacidae > Limosa > Limosa lapponica. The sequence continues at coordinate 115,264 of KZ506092.1, read as the reverse complement.
CTGACAAACTAAGTTACTCCAGAAACTTGGTACTTTTACTGAAAAAGGATTTATTACTAGAGGTCACATAATGTTTGTTTTCAAGGCAGACAACATGCCCCTTCACCAGACTTCACAGTATTCCAGAATTACAATTGCAAAATATTAGAAAGGCACCACAAAAAAAAAAACAAAAAAAAAAAAACAACACCAAAAAACTTGACCACACAGCCCAAACCTCTGATTATCTACAACTGCTTTCTCACAATAATTAAACAGGGCTTCCTACAGACTGTCGTAATTAAGGAACGGCTACATTTATGTTATTCATAGTTTAAAAGGAAATAAAGAAAATACCTGTAATAGTGGAAGTTATACAGTAGCAGTAAATAACAAACAAGAGGTATATACTTAAATGTGGCATGTTCAGCTGCAACCCCATGGAGTATAGCATTAAGTACTGCTTTCTTTGTACACACAGGTGAATTTTATGACTATTTTGGTCTATGCATATCAGTGGCCATTTGGGAGCAAACCCTTTTGTGCACACAGCAGAAAGAAGGATCTACAGAAACCCACACGTGAGCCCTCTTCTTTGCTCCACTGCCAGCATCGACCATTATGTTTCAGAGCCCATGGATGTGATGCCAAAGATGCTACTAGAGAGATTTGCCTGTAAAAGCAGGCGGCTTCATTGAGGCTTCGGCACTAAGAACATTTCATTTTACTCAACAGAAGTTCAAAGACCGATTTCACGCTGGGGGAGACCCCATATCACAGGACAGCTTAACATCAGCCTCTGGAACTGCTGACAACCGTAATAGGATATCTAAAATAGTAGGACCAGCTGTAATTAGTAGTGATTTAAGCCCAACAGGGAGCTAAATGCTAGCGCATCAATAAATACACTGCAGAGCCTTAGGAAAGTCGTAACAGGATCGTTAAATATATGGCTTGTTACTAAACTTCATTTTCTTGGCATATCCCATTTCTTTCTCCACCACACGCCATCACTACAGGGAAGATATGTTTCAATTAGAACATTTTCCAGTTGTGGGCTACGTAGATAAAAAAATATTTATTTCTCCCCTCCACAACAACCAGCCCTAGCACAAAATCTATTCATCCTGTCAGCGCATAAAAAAGCTCTAAGGATGTCTGTAACACAAACAATGTGTAGCAACCAGTGAAAAGTCAGGTGAGGCCCGTTATCCACGCATCCATGAAAACTGCATCGTGCATTTACAGAAAATCCGGAATTATTTATCCAAGGCCCAATCCTGAAAATGCTCAGGTAGTTGACAGTGTGGCTACTCCAACAAGAGCAGGTTTTTCCACAGGAACAAGGCCTCTGTCATTAAAGCTCTCCCCTAGCCTACATAGCTCGTGTATTTGTGTAACTTTGCCACTTACTTTATCTTTCTTATTTAAAAAAAAAAAAAATGCTTTGCCCTGTAATAGGGGGTCACAAAAGTTTTAGCCTCCCACTGGAAAGCAGCACTTTTGCCTCTTCAAATAAACTGCATTACAGCAGAAACACTGTCAGACCCTAAACCTAGTGCTAGTTAAGACAAATGACAATTCTGTCATTAATTTTTCTAAAACGATGGATTTTCTCCAATAGGTCCTGCCCTTGACTGCACAAACATTATGAGACCTCCGTGAAATAAATATAAATGTGAAGCATTGTACAAGCGTCTAACAATGAATACTTAACACTTTGTGGTAGTCAGAGTTAAAATGATAGGAGAAGCAGATGACATTTCTAAAAATGCATATATAAAACTGATTAAATATTTCCTAAACATAAAGTTGTCTATATTTATACATCACACAACAAAAAAAAGGGACAGAAATGTTTTGTATTCAAGATACTTATTAAGCTTTTCCTTTATTAGCACTCCCAAGTGCTAGGGAAATTTATAAAAACATGTACTTAATCCAGTTAAAATACTGTACAAAATGAAGAGGTTATGAATGCTGCCAGATCTCAGATTATTTTTTTTTTGTTTTTAAAGTTGCCTATGTAACAAAAGTAGACTTTAATTATAAGAAAAATAGCTTGGAAAGTATTCCAAAAATTATCTTAAGTCCAACAATAAAGTCATTAGTCTGACAATGAAATCCAGGTATATTCTTGCATAAATTTACATGAATACAGGTAAGTTATCAAATGGCATTTAACCTACTGTTTACTCTGAATAGTCAGTGAGTTTAGCAGGATCATACTTAACAGGCTATTCTGTTCCCATATGAAATGTGTGGCAATTTTGAGTAAAATAATGCAGTTCGTACTGCTCCAAGGCAAGTCCACATTTATCTCAACTCATCAGAACACAGGTAACATCAACGAAGGTTAAACTTACTTAGGGCATGAGATCATCACAGTATTCTTACAAAAGTTTATAAACTTTTCTTGGACCAAAACAGATAGTCTTAAAAAACAATTCTTCTTCTACAGATCATACTGTACAAAACCGAAAGCACAACATGATGTAAGTGAGAGTCTTTGCTGTGATTATATGGTGTAGTGAATTTGGCACTTCAGAGTAATGAAATTTCCAATGGCACAGTTCTTATCTACAGCAGCACATAGCCTGCAAACCTTGGGCAAACATCCTGTACAGGAAAATACTCTGTCTGCTGCCAACTCTGACGAAAGGAAGAAAAAAGAAAAAAAAAGACCCAAAAAAAAGCTAGTGCATGCGCACAGCTTTGTCAAGAAAATTAAAAAGGAAGGTGAAGGACATCTTTGTACTGCTTTTCTCAGTTCCTGCTGTCAGACAAGTCTGGAGAATTTAACCGTAGCCTAGGAAGAAAACAAAAACAACAAAAAGAACAAATTAACATCCATACCAAAAGATTAAATCTATTAAAATATGCTCAAACTAGCTTTAAGATAACTTAAATAGGAAAAAAAAAAAGTTATTCATTAATTTCTAGTTACCAGTAAGATTTTGTTTAAAATATTAGTGGCAATAACTTTAGTGCTCCACATGAAGTAACAGAGTTGGTACGTGGCAACCCTAATGCACCGGTGCAAACTCGATTTGCAAACGAATAAAGGACTGGAAAGTGACTGAGTGTAATAGAGGCACTTCACATGCCAACACAGAAGACCACCCAAACTTTAAGAATTTTTTCGCTTTAGTTGTTTTTCAGATTTATTATAAAAAGCACAGCTTACCTCCTACTACATCCTAGCCTGACACCCAACTGTGTGTGGTTGTCTTTACGCTGTGCTGAAAACTTTGGTTAGGCAATACACTGTCAAAGTTAAAATCTAACGTTTCTCCATCCATAAGGTCATTACGGATAATCGACTCCATGTCACAGTCCAACCGTTCAATTAACATGTCATCTAAGTCACTGGGAAGCTTCTCCTGGTGGAGGGAAACAATTCCCACCCTTCCATAGCCATTGCAACTGTTAACAGGGGTGTACGGGTTCATAGCATTCATCTGCATCGGGTGACTCATAGGCACTTGTAACGAAGTCTTCACTGTCGACAAGCGATTTAGCCCTGAAGTGTGTGACATGACGTTCACTGTGTGTGACAAGGCACGACCATTAACTGCAGGCGTTGGCTGGTTATGTCCTTGGTGAGGGCGGGCGTTAGGGTTCATCATTTTGTTGTGGGGCGGTTGACTGCCATAAGTTGGCATCACCGAGTTAGCCACCATCAGCACACTTTGGCCCAGCGCCCTGCCACCAGCCTGGGAAACACCAGTGTCTACTGATGCCAAGATATCATTGTGCGGCGGAGAATCGGAAGTCAGTAACTCCTTCAGAAGTCCTGCGGGACAGTTATATTGGCTCATCGACCCATAGCTTGATTTACTGTCTTGAAGAGTCTGCATAGGAATCTGGGGCAAAGAGTTCATGCTGGCTTGAGCATACGTAAATTTCCTGTAGTCTGGATTTGGTGAACCTATACTTGTGGTCGAGGATGCGAACGAGTAACCTGGTGTTTGCTGCATGAGGGTAGCAGATGAAGACTGGGTTGACACAGTCATTGACGTATTAGGTGACAAAAGATTAAGGTTATCCAAAAGATTTTCCATGTTCTCAGAATTACTCATCTCTGAAAGGCTGGGTAGAGTAGAAGTCATTTTGGTGGCTGATGATGGGTATACCATGGAGTGCACGTCCCCATCTCCAAGATCATCTTGCTCTGGCAAAATAGGAGAAAGCCTTCCACTAATCGTACTAGCGTTAGAGCTAGTTCTAGGTCGAAATGTACTCCAGTTATCGAAGTCATCGTTACTGTGAGAGCTGGGGCTTGCAGGCCACTTCGAGAACTGCGATCCGGGGCTGTCACCATTTCCCTCTTGACCAGACTGAAGGGATGCTTTTTTCTTGGCAGCTCTGCCTCTGCTTTTGGCAAACTTGCTGTTGTTATCCATGGATGCCGCTCGCCTCCTAGGAGATTTGCCACTCTTTCCTCCTTCAGGATTGAGCATCCACCAGGAACTCTTCCCTGTTCCTTCATTCTGCACTCTGATGAACTTGCTGTGCAGAGACAGGTTATGACGGATTGAATTCTGAAAAACAAAATAAGGTGTAAGAAATGGAGAAAACATGCTTGGTTTATGGCATACTAATATTTGGTTTTGCAAACATACTCTCATTTTGTTAGAAAACTTGGGGTAGTCATGAAATGGGAAAATATGCCAGTCTGAAAACATCTTTTATCAGGTCACCACTCAGAACTGGCTGAAACGAGCTTGCAGAGAGTTGCCATGTCAATTTGTCTGTCATGTGGCCCGGTCGCATCTGATGTTATAAAAAGTTAAATTAAATACTGAAGGAGCTGTTCCGAAATACAAATTCCTCATAAAGGAGACAAAATATACCAAAAGACCAAGACGACAACTGATCTCATTATCAGCTTGACTCTAGTGAGTTGAACCTGACTGCATTTAGGAATTTTTTATTATTGTTATTTTAAGCAAAGTTCAGGAATGCTAGATCCCGTTCTATGGGTGGCATAATGGCATGTCATCATGCACATCCCTAAACCCTGCAAACACGCCAGCCTGTGAGTATTGCCACTGAACATTAGTGAGGTTCACATTACTTGTGCTATGTGAGAAAACACATACAGAAAACCAGTTGAAGATTAAGTTCTAGTCTTTATAAATAAACATCACGAATTGCCTAAGAAATCATAAGAAAGGAATGCAAATGGCACAAAATTGCATTTAAAGCCTCAGTCTTAAAACCATCTTTCTCTCAAAACCAACATTTTACTATGCAAAATTGACTCTTCTAATACCTGAGGGCAAAAGATTATCTTGTCCCAAAACTGACTAGAGGTACTGAAGCTTTTCATTACTCCTCAGCCACAAAAATTGTTTCGTGTTTTGTTCTTAAATAAAAAAAAAGGTTAAAATACCCAAAAATCCAAAATCCAAGCCTCCACATTGACCTGTTAATAAGTGACTACCCTTTGCATGACCAAGCTGTAGATAAACATTTTTTCCCCTCACGTAATTTTCTGCTAAGCACACGTAAAGAACATTGTATCAACAGAAAAGCCATCCTATATTTTGACATAATTGCAAACAAAATGACACAAGTTCAGAGTGTTGAAACAGGCAGCCATAGATGTTGATGGGAGTGTGGGACAGCATGACAGCTTACATGGGGACCTGTGGTCTGCACTAGGACTGCAATTCGTGCTGAACAAGTAGGAGGGAACGGCAAAACACCATACAAAATGGGTACACCAGGAATTAGACTTCAATGGCAGAGAAATCAATGATGCAGTAGCTGCCTTCCATTCATAGCCATTTTTTGCAGGTTGTCTAAAGAAAAAATTGGTGGAGCAAAAATGGAAGGAGTGCTCCTAGAAAGCAGTAGTAAGGCTGATTTTGACCAGCAGGCCAGTAGGCCAATTACTGCAAAACACTAAATAGCTGCCAGAACTACAAAAACCCGTGTTCTGTCTTTCCTGTTTACTGACCTTTTTCCTCCCATCTACCTTAGTTTTAAGTTTTTAACCTTAAGTTTTGGTGCTTGCTGCCTACAGCACCAAGCCAAGAGGATGATACAGCTCATGGAGCTTTGCATGCCTTGTGAGGCAAACCAGATCACAAGAGAGACAACCACTGCTCTCATCTCTGGCCACTTTTGCTGTGTTTTCCAGCCTAGAGCACTGCCTGTGACAGCAGCATCTCCAGAAATGTCTTCCTTCACCTTTGTACTCCACATGTCCCTCCATGCCTGCTTTCTCAAAGATGCTGCCAATACGCGCATCTTGCCTCATTGCCTACACATCCAGCTGGCGGAAGAAAAGGAGCAAAGACCATAAGGGGGCATGGCAAGTGAAAAGAGTCATCTCATGAGGCCTGACTCAAATCAGAGACAACGGGCTCAAATTCCCTGCAAGGGTCATGACACATTGCAGACCATGGAACACTAACCAGCCAACACAGGCCTGGCCACCTGCAGAGCTCAACAGGAATGGTTACTCTGGAATCAAAGAGGAGACCTTCAGCAGATGAGGACAGCAAGGAGATGTACCAGTCCTATAACACCTTACAGGCAGCAGTGTCTTCAGACTATCCCCACAGGAGTGCAGCTTCACCCCAAAGAGGGGCACAAGGCACTCTTTGACAGCAGAAGATGGCAGAACGTGGCCTCACGGCAGCTCGCTGTTCAACCAGAGCAGCAAGGAATCAAACCCCATGCCTAACCTCAGAAGCCTTCCCAACCTCTCCTTCCCTTCCAAAGAACCATTTTTAATAAATTATTCCAGTTAAATAAACACTAACAATAATTTGAGCATTTCCTTAGTTGATTTTGAAAGGAAGCCATTCTTTCTCATATTAACTAATTAACGTAGGACTGTATCTCTTCATTGCAGGTAACCCTGCAATCAAAGCCTCATCCTCCATCCAGCTACAGGGTGTTGGGGAAGGCCTTGAGATTTTATTTTCGCCAGCTGCAGCTAACACATACAATCACAGAATCACATGGGGTTGGAAGGGACCTCTGGAGATCATCTAGTCCAACCCCCCTGCCAAAGCAGGTCCACCTAGAGCAGGTTGCACAGGAACTTGTCCAGGTGGGTTTTGAATGTCTCCAGAGAAGGAGACTCCACCACCTCCACACCACAGCCTGTCCCAGTGCTCTGCCACCCTCAAAGTAAAGAAGTTCCTCCTCATGTTTAGGTGGAACTGCTTATATTCAAGTTTGTGCCCGTTTCCTCTTGTCCTATCCCTGGGCACCACTGAAAAAAGACTGGCCCCATCCTCTTGACACCCATCCTTTAAGTATTTCTAAGCATTGATCAGATCCCCTAAGTTTTCTCTTCTCAAGACTAGAAAGACCCAAGTCCCTCAGCCTCTCCTCGTAAGGGAGATGCTCCAGGCCCCTAACCATCTTTGTAGCCCTGAGGGTAAGACCATCATCAGGAGAGTAAGCCCAAAAATCCCTCTTTGGACTTGCCCGCAGCCCCAAGGGCCGACCGAGAAGCCTCGTGAGGCCGGCTGCCGCAGCCCGTTGTTTTCACTCAAAGGCCAGAGCTGAATCCCCGCCTGACACAAGTCCAGCTCCAGAAATGTCGCAAGAAAATTGTTCTGCATGTCTGTTGATTAAAAAACCTCCTGCGCCTGTTCATTTTTTTTTATTATTATTATTATTGTATTTTGTAAACATACCCAGTTGGCTCAGGCTTACTGTTTACTATCAAAATAGGCATATCAAACATGCAAAACATCAGGCAGAGAAAATACCGTGCTAAGGCTCAGTCCCCTCTTCTCCGCACCAGAAGTGTTAAATATTTAAGAAATCGCTGCCATTCCTTAGTCATCAAAAAATGTTATAATCTGGTATTATTGTACTGAGGACATCTGAGGTCGCTCTTTGAGTAACAGAGCTGTCTCCTAACTCTGCCAGCAAGGAAAAAAAAAAAAAATTTTCCTAACAGGAAAAGGTTTGCGGCCCAGAGCTTGTTACATAAATTCCTGTTTTTCACGCAGCCAGCAGGACATTAAAGAAGCTATGATTTACTAACTTGGAAAAAAGTGTTGAAGAGGTAAATCTTGTGAAAATATGCACTGCTGTTAATGATGTTGTGTCTACAAACCTTTGCCAGACGCAAACATGACCTGATAAAAAAGTATAGTTTCAGCAGTGGATCTTGGCAGGGAGAGGAGTGGCAGGGCTGTCAGCGGCCCCGGGTGCTCGGCGGCACCGCCAGCCCTGGCACGCTGCGAGATGCCTCCAGCCGCGGCTTTCGGCAGGACTTGGAAGCAAAGCCACCCAAAAGCTGGCCTGAATGACACGAAAAGCAAGCGGCCACAGTTCGAGGCAGGTTTTCCGCGCAGTGGGGACACATGTGCCAGATCGCTCGGCGAGCATCCGCGCTGGAATTTTATCAAAACCCCGTCAGGACGGCAGCGGGGCTGCTGGCACCTGTGGGGTGTTTCCTGGGATTGAGTTTCCATCTCTGAGATAAAGCCCTGAAAGCCTCCACTCCTGGCCGGTCTGTGAACCGACTTCATGCCATACTTCAGCATACGGACCGGGAACTGCGGATACGCTTATCGCTACTCGCTGATTTTAAGAGCCAAAATAGGCAAAACCAGCGTCTGCTCAATGCAATGTGATGAGCACATACCAGCTAAAACTCCTGAAACCAAGAAAGTGATTCCTTTGAATCTACAATTTTATATCCTTCAGCTGTATTTCCAATACCTCTGGCAGCGGAACTGCGCTGCTGCAAGAACGCCCTGCTTGTCATTCTTCTAAGCAACAAAAAAACCCTCAAAATTCTTTACATTTTAGAAGAATTAAACAAATACGTGTTTCAGCCATTTAATCCCTGCATGCAAGTAGCTCTGCTGATATCTGATACTGCACTTAAACCCAAAAGATATTCGTAGTAGAACACAGATCTTAAATTTAACCTAACTGCTGAAAAAAAAAAATCTTATGTCTATTACAATTAAAGTTGAGATGTTAACTTATTTTCTCAGTAAATTGTTTTGGTGTTTTACAGAAGAGAAAAAACAGTAAACACAGTTGCTTTGTTAAACCTGACAACACTGTAGGCCTGTACTTACTGAAGAGAGACCATACGGTCACGGCTGGCCATCTTTCCTCTGCCCTGATCCTCACAGCATGCAAGGGAGAGGAAAAGCAGAGCAGAGTTCCTGCCGCAGAGTTCCTACAGGAAACCTCTCCAAGCAGGATCTGTGAGTGTCCGGGGACCTGCAAGCCCCAAACTTTATAAAAGCACCTACAACTGCCCATGATATCTCCCACCCTCATACCTTCACACACAGGCAGCACCTGGTCAGCCACAGCGCTGCAATGGCCACCAAAAGGGACAGCAGGGAAGGGATGCAACAGTCAATGCATTTTACAAAACTGAGTGGGATTTGCTATCAAGGTGCATATGCTGATGGTACTGCAATAAAGCACGATGTGGCATCTTGGAAAAGACATTCACCAGTAACTAGCAACAAAGGCAGAAGTCGGCCTCTGGAGGCAGATGTTGCCATACCAAAGTGGGAGGCCATAAGATGCCATAAGACCAAGACTTCTAACACACAGATCAAGCATTTCTATTAAAATTAACAGTCTAATGACTGCCCACCAATTTTTCATTCAGAAGACATCTCAGCAGTCCACTGCTTCGTAACCTCATCCAAGGGGACAGTCTACAGGTGTTGCTCGTCAGCTTGCACTAACATCAGTTGAAATGGCTGCAAATACAGACTGGGGCACAGTATCTGACTGTCATTCTCAGATCTCTCCAAACAACATTTAAAATGGATTTGGAAGGTGGAGAGAAACTTTCAGGGAATACAACAGTAAAGACTGCTTCCGTGACCCTCTAAGATAATGACAACTGAAAAAAAAAAAAAAAAAAGAAAAAAAGAGATTGCTTATTTATTTATTTTAACTGATGGTTGGAGAATACTGCAATAGGAACATGCTTGGCAAGAAAGCTGGGGTTGAGGACTGGTAGGAAAGAAGTTCACGGACCCATCAGTTACCGTCATCACTGTTGAGAGCTGTGTTAGTGTGTCCTGTTACTGACAGCTTAGAGCAGGATTCAGAACCAGCAGAGTCCCTCTGCAGAGACAACACCAAAGCAAAAGCTTTGCAGCAGAAAAGAGAAGACCCTAGGATTTCCATATGCCGTTACAGAGGACATCAGACCAATCTGTCAAGGTCTGTGTATGGTGACCCTACAGCAGGTCCAGATGTTCAAATCGCCCTCCTCTTTGGAGCCTCAGTGGCAAGCACCACTCTGAAAAGAAGTCATAAAAAAACCTCCTAGGAAAGTATGCAAAGGACAGGAAGTTCACCACCACACTTGCTCAGGGTTCCTTCAGCGTCAACAACCAGACAGCAGCAGCAGGAGCTAACTGTGGCAAGTGGCACCACATAGCATCTATCCAAGGCTAAGCTTGTTGAAACAGGCAGGGCTGCTTGGAATAGTTACACTGCCTGCACCCGCTTTGCTGTGGTTTCCAACCAACTTGCCAAGTTTGCAGGGGCAGGGTGAGGAGCCTAAGGAGGAAAGAACATTGATAGCTCCAGATGTACCAGAATTTCCTGGTACAAGTCTGGTGTAAGGCAATCCTGTTTGTCTTATCTCATGACTAAGAGATACGAGAAGTTCAGATGCAGATGCTGCACATGGAGCTTGGGTTTGCCTCAGAGATAGCATTGGACACGCAAAAACATTTGGTCAACAGATAGCACACTTGTTCATAAAAAAGCCGCATTTCTCTCTCTCAAAAGCGTTCCTGATACTACAATGTTCACCAACACAACCGCACATCTGGCTGCAGTGTCAGAGGCTTCAAATGCTAATGAAATAGCTATCTTTGCCACCCAATTGCAGCATTCTTTGATTACAGCTCAGAAACCTTCCCTGTTGTCAGATAAGAAAGCATGGACAGAAAGCATGTCACTTAGCCTCAGGTCAAAGAGTCATATTTAGAAGACGCTGGCAATTTGCCACCTGCAGCTGCATGAAGGTGGAAGGGCAGGATTTCCTCCTAAACAGGTCATGCTTTTTTGGGTTCTTTGTTCTTGCGGGGGGTGCTTTTGTTTGACTTCATTTTTGTCCTGCGCTGTTATACAGTTAAGAAGCCTCAGCTGGAAAAAGTGCAGAAACACTTCAATCCTACTAGAGGGACCCTGCACTACTTCTCTGGGTTTTTCATTACAGATGGTGGCATACTGAGAGTCCTTCCCAGACCACCACCCATGAAACACCATCTCCAAACACGGAGACACTTTCATAGACTGTTTTATTTGGTAAGAGTTCGGCAACGCATCCCTTGTTCCCTGCGTGAATGTACGAGAACGGGAAAGACTCTAGGTTATTACTATATGGTCACTATACATCTCTCCTGTACAGAGGGGGCTCTCCTGTGACCATGTGAGCGGCATTAAGTTAAGCACTGCACATTCTGCAGTTAAGTCCACATATGTATACTCTCCTACTCTTCCTTCTCATAGCTGTAGAAGACTAAAAAACTTCGGACACCAAAGGGGCTTTGTCCATCCTCCAGGCTGTATCCTGCTGCCACGCATGGCACCAGGGACTGGACAGGGTTTCGCAACCACTGGAGCTTTCTCCTCTGGAACACGGTATGTAGTAACAGAAAATCCATGCACAGGTCCAGACATTGATGTTTAAGGGACTTGGCTATGCATACTTACATGTCAGAACTGGCAACTCTACTGACATGCATTTGAGTAATTCCCAGTTGTTATCCCCAAATACCCTCCTCTTCATTCCAGGCAGACTCCTTTGAAGCACTTTTCCACAATGGCAGTTTGGACATTTCTAATGAGATTATAACACCTGACTGCTTCCTCTACATGGGTATTTAGAAAGAATGAGCATAAAAACCATTAAAAAGGTTAAGCATAAAATAAGAAGCATACACACAAAGGGCAAGCACACTCTTGGATACTGTTCAGATGTGATGACCCCAAATCAAAGCTTCTTATGACCACCCTTATGTTTTCTGTACCTCTAAGAGAGACAGAGCCACAACTAGGTGGCTATACCATCATCTATACCAGAGTCAATACTCTGCTTTATTACTACATTTATTTCTATAACCACAATACAGGCATTATATAACATCAACAGAGCATACACCAAGTACATAAACATTTGCTAGCATTTCAAAGTCGAGGAAACTAAATGACACTGATTAGGAAAAACAACAGACGAAGATGCATATGAAAATTCTGAGATTTTTAAAAGGGATTTGTCAAATGGAACTTCTTCCTTCTCTGGTAAAATCATCTGGGAAGCCAAGACAGCCAACAGGTTTGTCTAAAATCTATTGGGTTTTAGGAGTGAAAGAAAGGCAACAAGAAGGCGGCAGGCACAGTGTTATTATAAAAAAAAAAAAAAAAAGAAAATAACCATTGGGATAAAACAAAAGCTGTGAAGTCTAGAAAATTAGGAAAGAAATAAGTATCAGATGAAAAAAATTAAAAGCTACTAGGGATACCTATGCATTTAGTGATCTAGAAAAATCCAAATACTGCCTTTACAAAGCTGACGCTGTAAGCTTTCTGTTCCAACAGACAGAAAATAAGTGTTTGACAAATATAAGGGTTCCATATTTGTAAATTAACATTGCTATTTTCCACAAATACGGAACATATATATATGCATATGTAGACATATAGCTTATGATGAAGAAGCATTTCTCAAGTTCACTAGTGACACAGGAGGCCGACACTCCTCCTGAAGAGGAAGATTTCAAAGTCAGGATGCCCTGACAACTGGGGCCTCTTCTCCTCCTTCTTTAAGCGCTCTCAGACCTCGGGCCCTCGCACGCAGCCCGTGCTGCAATTGCATCGGTAACGCGAAAACAGCAAAGCAGGAGGATGCACACATAACCTGGCTGCCCTGACATCAGTCCCAGGTGATATCATAGAAAAGCTGATAAAGGATTCAATTAATAAACAATCAGAGGTCAGGGATATAATTAATGTCTTTCAGAACAGTCCCACAGAATATAGGCCACCACACCTACAAGAAAAACCTCTTTAGTTCACGAAAGGTAAGGTAGGGAACACTTGTAGACGCGCCAGTGCCACACCGAACCACACTGCAGCCAAGATCAGCATCACACACCACCACTGATGTGCGCTCATCAGAGGGATTAAAACCATTAAAATCCTCTGTAGTGCAGTAAGGCGTGAGGACGGCTGCTGCGATGCGCGACGGGCAGGTGGCCCTCGCACAGTTATTCACTGCAGCCTCTAACGCAGCAACCGTAGAGGGGACACAGGCACCACAGCGGTGGCAACGGCAGAGCTGTCCTTCAGCGCAGGTTATTGCACGGAAAACATGAATCACAATTATAAGCAAAGTGTATTAAAATAAATAAATAAAAATTTGGAGTAATAAAGTAGCAGTTCATCCCTACAGTGCCAGAATGACTAATAGCTTAAAATTTTATCCTGCTACTATAGTAAAGAGAGACTAAGGGGTGTTTATTTTTTTTCAGCCAGTGGGAATAATTATGATCAGTAGGACAAAAAAATGTTAATCACTCGTTTCCTGTTTAACAGACAGCCTGTTTCACCTCTGCCACTCTCCACGGTTACACCCAATTCATCACAAAGACTACAGCACTGTTTATAGAACGCTTCCCCCTTTTTTTTCTTTCTAAAACTAAGCTGCCTTTTATTGACATTCATTAGCTCTAATGAAGAGGTACAAATGTGTATACATGCTAAATATATCAATACTAATTAGACCAGCAGATAATCTTAAAAGGACCACTAGAAACACGTTCTCACCAATAAGAAGCAATAAGGTGAGAAATAGGCCAAAGGCTCGGTGTAAACCGCAGAAGTGAGAAACATCGTAGTCCGAAAATAAGGCTCATTTTTGGCATTGGCATTTGTGGACATGCAGAGAACTTCCAAGAATTAGAAAAAAAAAAAAGAAAGAAAATAAATTAAAACAGAAAAACAGATATGGTAACTCCAAAAGCTTTAATAGGATAAGTGAAACAATTAGAAAGGTCCCCGCTTGAGAAGTCACATACGCTTTACATGCTAAAAGCCCTGCATAATGACCAAAGCAGTCATTTGCCAGGTGTCTGTGTAAAGGCACAAGCAGACCTCACCCTAAATGTTTGGTTTCAGTCGGATGCTTTAATAGGAAGCTGCACGTCTTCTCTTCGTCTTCATGGATCAAAACTGTTTGCTTTCACAAAATCACCGATAACCTAAAGGGTTGGAATGACTGCCACGACCTGATGGATTTCCAAGCCAGGGGCTACCCACAACAGTGGAAAATAAGTTAAAACAGAGGCTGGTGAAGCAAAGCAGGATGCACTGGAGACACGGGCTACATCCATGACACTTGTCCCATTCGCTGTGACTGCCCACAGGCTAGCCATGGCTGGAGAGGTTTGAGGACTTACTTCACCTCGCAACAAAGCCCAATGCCTAGACCTCTCCTGAGGGACACAGAGAAGGAGCAGCCGCCAGTTCGCAGCCACAAATCCACAGATGGAGCCAAGCGCACCTGCAGCACTGTGCCCATGACTCCTACAACACACAAACTCATCTGACAAGGGCAGCAGAGAGACGTTTGCTTGTTTGCAGGAAAGCCACCAAGTCTGCCTGTATTTCTTACCTTGTGGAGCAACATACCAAGGGGAGGTACAAATACAATAACATAAAAAGTTGGGTTGGCCAAGTCTTCGTGCAAATTTAAAAAAAAAAAAAAAAAGAAAAGAAAAGAAAAAGAAATACATCTACTTATTACACTTGTACCAGCATAGCAGAGGGAGCCTTTTCCTTTAGCAAGCAAAAGACTCAAATTCTCCGGACATGGGTGTCACTGAACACTAGTTTTTCAGAAACAAAGAGTCAATGAAAGCAGCGAGCTTCCTTTGCAGCAGGGTTAGCTGTGCCCCACAGGAAATCCCTGGCTGAAGGAAACTGCAAGTCTTGTAAAAAGAAGGGCAAAGCCTTCCATTTACAGGCTGAACAATATCTTACGCTATGTCTCACTATGCATTTGATCTTTATTTTGACTACAGCAAGTGCAAGGCTAGGCTAGCAAAATTCAAGTATAGTCCCCAAAAGTACAAAAAGGAAAATAAAACAGAGTTGAGTGGGTTGGGTTATTTTTGATTTAGTGCATCTTCAGAGATTCCTTACTGTATCTAGTGGCAAAGGTGCTGAAGGTTTCACATTTGTAAGGGGACAGCATCAGCTTAAAAATAACAACAACCTTCTGGATTTCACCTAATGTTATATATATTTGATGTTGCTGTAGTAAACAAGAGAAACTGAGGGAAGAAGACATGAACATTTCCCTTTCCTTTAGTTTCTTTTGTACATGAGTACAGTCCAGTGTATAAAGCTACTACTTTTACTATTCATTTTTCCTCTAGCCAGTTCTTCGTCTCACATATCAAAAGAAAATATCATTTTCTTGCTAACAAAATATTAGCAGAAAAAAATAGATTTCTTAAGTTTTTACTAAAATAGCTTCAACAGCTATTTAAATAAAATAGCTGAATTTAAATTCTTTTTAAACTACTGCATCATCTGCAAATACGCAGATAAAGGATATTGCCTTATGCAGTCAATATTTGTTCATTTTTCTTTGTGTTCTTTTTTCATACTTGTTCTTTTTTTCCAAAGTTACAAGGAGTAAGTACCGATTCCCTATTACTCCTTTTTGTACACCCTAAAGAGGCAGCACATATACTAGGTATTGTGTTTCTGCTCAGCTTCTTTGAACACAGTTTGCCTTGGTACTTTATTTTCCCCTCACCACAGAAGCATGCCAGACCACCAGCACGCTCTCTTTGGGAGAGCTCTTTCCAATGCAAGCTTGCTCCCATAGCCTAGCAGATTTTATATAACGTGATTTACTACTACAATGCCCACAAAAAGCCCTCATCCAAACTTCATTATAGCCTGGAGCTATATTCCAGCGTGCATTGCATCTTCACTGTCTGGCCAGCCACCCCTCTTTCACAGAAGGTGTGGTTTATACTTAAAAGGTTTTTAGTTTATTTTCTCGCAAGAGGGTCTCGGTACTCGGGAGGGCTCCTGACGGGTGGTTGCACTGTTCATGCCAGCCTCTTCCTCTTTCCGTGACGTTCTCCAGGCTGCAGCTTCAAGAAACACTGGTGCTCATCACTGGGTTTTATGCCATCTGTTCAGCATTATAAAGCCACAGTCGCCCAGTCTTGCAAAGCGTGCAGCACCAACTCTGAACCAAGTTACCCCCAGACACGCTCACAACTTTCAGTAGGCTACAGGAGGCAGAGTATTATTTCTCAGAGCAAGCTGAGCACACAGAGGAGGGAAATCTGAAGGGTAATTCCTTCCCCCACACCAGTTTTGGAAGCATTCCTATTCCCTCCCTACTGTAGGCTGTGCTCTGTACTTAACAGACCCTTATTAAATCAAAGGACTATTTACAATCTACATACTGGCAAGTCCACATTCCCATAGAATGTCATCTGGCAGCACTGACTTAAACCATCAGCTCTGTATTTACTTGCTTTCCTCCTTCCCAAACAAAAAGAGTAAAAAGGACAAGAGAAAAAAAAAACATGTTCTTAATGACAAGAATGGAATTCACAGAATAAGCCCATGGAGCATCAGCATTCATCATAATACCCAAACATCCAAATTGTTTTTAAAACAATAAAATATTACAATAAGGATGATAAAAAGGAAGATAAACCACAGTCTTACGGCATGGGACCTTCTTCATCTGCAACCGGTGCTAGAGAGGTGCAGAACCACGCTGGACACAAACTGAGACAGCTCCTAGAGTGGGATGCTATTATGCAAAAGTGAGCTTTGTTAGGCATTTTAGGTGCTGTTTTTCTCGTGCTGACTAGGTCTAACTAATCTCCCCTCATTACTATTTCTCTCCATTTGATATATGCAAGGAGACTGGCCTCACTGCAGGAGCTTGGAGCAGACCTCACTCACTGTCCCATTCCCCCAGACAGAGCCTGACACAAGGAGCCTCTGGGCGCACTGGGGACTGCCAGGTGCAACTGGAGGTGTCCCAGGAAGGACGCTGACATCACTCTCATCAGTTCAGAGAAGAAAACACTGTTTTAAAAGCCTCCCATCCCCTTTCACTAATCCTGCAAACTCAAAAAGCTCTTAGGAACTTTCAGATTAGGCTCCATCCTCTCGGAGGTCACAGTCTTCACTTGGTGCAAATTTCACCGTCATTGCTCCCATCCTCCCTCAGTGAAAAAGCCCATGGGTAACTGGCAGCTCGAGCCTGCCTGGCTAGTTATTCTGAATTAAGTACTTCAACATGCGACTTCTCAACCACAAAGGCTGCCATGGGCCTCCCATCCCTCCCGTGCCTTTGCCCAAAGACGGAGAAGGCAGAGGCACTCTCCTCCAGCTTTCCCCAGACGTGCACTAAAGCACTGTGGTAAAAGCACAGCTGAGACAGCGAGCTAAAATGCCTTAATCAATTCAAAGGGCTGCGACAAAAAAGTCTTAAGTCACTCTACCGGGACTTGCTCAGTATTTGTCTCCTGGCAGCTTTCACTCCTTTTAAATACCACAGTTTAGCTTTCCCTCTCGCAGATGTTCAGGGAGAGAGGCAACACAGCCCCCTGGCACAGCTCTAAAGATGCGCAAGCTCTTTTCTTGAGAGAACTGGCTTCCTAGGTCAGAATGGGGCACTCCTTTCAAAAAATAAATTAAAAAAAAATATTCACCGGACACAAACTTACATCAGATTAAAAATAGCAGGAATGTCAGCAGTAGGAGCTGTCATTTGCAATAGCTATCAAGACACAGGAAGTTATTTATTCTGGGGATCACATAAAGGCATCTTTAAAAACAAGGATGAAACAGAAAAAAGCAAGCATGTTTACTGAGGCTTGTTTTCCAATATTATTTATCTGGCCAAGTTAGTTTATGAAGTTTTATAATAACTTGTCATGGATACTTCTATGGATACTTCATACTACTTACGTCCACAGATTTGTTAAACTGCTGGCAAACTCCAGCAGAGACTGCAGCCCTTGCTGCTCTTGTTTACTTTTTGGATTATTTTCAGTTTTGAAGCTACTACAGAGAATGTTTCAACATTTTCATTTTGTTTTAAAAAGAAATTAAAGTCTTCCCCCGGAAAGTCAGGTGTTTTCAAGTATTTTGTTTGTTGATTATTCATGTAGTCATAAATTACGCACAGTGTTTGGCAAGCCATGGTTTTCTCTGTTAAAACGTTTGTTTTTACTTTTTCAGTTATTGTTTAGATCCTGGTCATAACATGCTTCAGGTTGTTTTGAGCAGCAAAGAGGAAATAAGCAATATTTTAACTTATATCACACTGTAACAACATTAAGTGCCTACGCAGCAATATGCTGCCTATTCAGTATTTTCAACTTTCTTCCTGTACGCTGCTGACTTACAACACCAAGAAGATAATTTATAATTTTACACAGCTTTGCAACCTGTAAATGCAGCTATGATTTGGCTCACAAGCATGGTCAGAAAAAACAAAAACAAAAAACCCAGAAACAAAAAGCAGTGAGGTACAGGAATTAAAAAAGAAGCAGAATATAAAGTGACTGTATTTGCCGAAGGTTGGTTTTGAAATCATAGGAAAACCAGCAAAGCTCTTCTGGAGTCAGCTCACACATACCCAGGCATTGCAGGTAACACCGTTGGAAGAGGCAGAGCTCCAGCAAGGCACTGTTTGCCTACCTTCACCCTGACACTAAGGTAAAGAGTTAGAAAAGAGACTTTGAACCACATGCCATCCCCACTGCTCATCAGGATCACAGTCTGCTGGGGACGTGATTACTAACCTGTTGTGACTCCTAAGAATATACCCTCTCGATTAGCAAAAAGGGAGACATCATTCCAAAAGTCACACAATTCATACAAAACCGTCTTTATGCCAAAGTAGAAATTACAGAACTACATTTCAGGAATTTCTCAAGGATTTCTTTCCATAGGGTTAAGTTGGACATTATCTTTCAAGCATTCAGTTCTTATGCAACAGGATTTCTGTCCCCCCTCAATTACAGAAGTCTTAGGAATCCCAATAAATAAGAGAGAAGAAACATGACTGTTTCTAAACTAAGTGTTCTCCTTTGGCCATCTTTGCAAAAAATGTATCTTCAAAATTTAAGAGTTTGAGTTTTTCCGTAACATCACGTTCATGCCTCAAATCCTCCAAGCACACAGGCTCAAAAACCTAACTCCTTCTGCTCTCAAAAGGCAGGGTGAATGGCCCCACCTAAACCCACCTTATTTTGGATCCCTCTAACATGAACTTTGAAAGATCTATTTTCTAGGAAAATAGACTTCTGATGCAAAAATAAAGGTGCTTGGCAAGATAACTTCCTCCCCCCATGGAGATGTACAGCCTACCCAAGCAAGCCTCAGTGCACTACAGCCATCCAAAAATATCCTTCTTTTGGATCTGGAACACATTTACCTGCAACACAACTTACCTGCAGAACATTTCTGACAAACCAGCAACAACAGAATTCCTTTGCCCATTCCCAAATTTCAAGCACGTAACTAAATAAAAGCATAAGGAGATGTGCAATAAAAAGCAGAACAGCATGTCTGTAAATCAGAAGAGCTCATGGACCTTTTCTGGCTGTAAACTTCCAAAGTTGCTATGTCAGCCCCTGAAACATAGCAACTGGGGATTTGGCCGAGTCAAATTATTGCCAATTGAGCAATATTAGTTGAGGCAAAGATAGTTTTCCTAAAGATAAGACCTTGTGCCTCAATCAATTAATTTTTCTTCCCTCTCTCTCCCACCTGTATATATGCCAGGCTTGACTCCAGGCATCACCATTCTCCATTTTCCATTTTATCTAAATTTTATTTTCAATTAAGCTACATCAAAGGAGCCTCTCCAATAAACCAATATTGTACTGGAGCCTCTGTCTGACAAAGTTGGTGTCTGAAGCTTCAAAAAAACAGTGGTAGAAGTTGAGCCGAAACACAAATAATTGCAGTTTATCTGCTTTAACACTTGAGCAATATTGAATGTACCCACTTCACAGTGCTTGGCCTTAAATAATAATAGTAAACCTACCCTATCCCTTCTCCCTTCTTTCCTCTTCCCTTACTCCTTGCTCCCCCCACCTCCTGGAATATTCGCCCCTGGAATAAAAGTAATAAAATCAGAGAATACAGCAACAGAATAATTATGTCCCCTCAGGGCAGAGTGTGGACCTCAACATTTACAAGCTAGTTGTTGTTTGCTGACAGATTCTGTATCTCTTAAAAAGATTACAACTAACAACTGCTCTGATTTAACTACATGTTCCTTACTTACTTAGGAAGGAAAGGGAGCTGGAGGAAAGAAGAACATTTTGTTTAAGACTGGCTGTGTAAAAAAGGTACTCCCAAAACTCAGCTTTGGAGCAGTGAGTGAAGGATGTAAACCTAGTACCTTAAAGATATCTAGGCACCAATTATTATTTTACCAGAGTCTAGTATCCCCTTCCATACTACTTTTAATGAAACGCTCCAGGCATCAGCTGAGTTCAGGACCTACCACTTAAAAACATATTGCACGCGTCAGGCTCAAATAATGGAAACTGGCAAAACAGATGTGGGCTCAATCCTCCTTTTTCCTCCTCCATCAGTTACTCAAGGACCCCACATTCACTCCTCCACTGCTGCCTACTTCCTTCAACACCAGGCATCTCCGGGGCATCTGATAAGGAAGCTCAGAGTTATCTTGCTCAAAGTTTGCCTAACAAAAACAACCAGCCCCACAATCCCACCCCACATATATACACACACATTCAATACATTTGACTGATTTTCCAAGAAGAGTAGTAGCTGAGTCATTCTGACAACAAAAATACAAATTTCCTTGCTCTACAGATCTTTTTAAAAAATTAAGCGATATTTTAGACAGAAAGCATGGGGTTTTTTAGCAATTCTCACCCATTTCCCTCTATTTTTGTGTTAAGTATTCAAACGTGAAAACATTCAAGACTGAGCATGAACAATCAAAGCATTAAGATACATGTTCACCCCTGAGGAGAATTGTAGAGAAGTCCGTGACTTGTACAAATTCCCCAGCTGCAGTGATTTCTAGACAGTATGGCTGCCTAATAAACACCACAGAAAGACATTTAAAGCAGGCTTAAGGGTCTTTTACGCTAAGAAAGAACTTGCCAGAGTGCAGCGGTGACAAGGTGACTGCTCCCTGGCACAGCTAAGGGCACATGGCAACCTTTGCACCAGCTTGCAATGACTCCTCTGCATTGCCACAGAGGCTGCCCTCCTTTGTCACCTCTCAAATAGCCTTAACTGTACAAATTTTTAATTTTTTAATCAAGTTTATTGGAAAACTCATATCCTTTCTACTATAGCTGTTTTCAGCTTGAAGCTCACAGACTTTCAGGGCCTCTGAAATACATTTAAAATTCTTCAGAAGGCAGGCAGGGGAGGTAGCAGCAGTCAAATCTCCTCTCCCTGATTGCACTGCCGTTCCTGTAAATCCTGGCTTAAATACACCTGCATCACAGGAAGAAAACAGACAATTTTAAGTTGCTGACTCTAGAAAAAAAGCTAGAACTGCCTAAGATTAAACCCAGCCCCCAGACTTTGTTGAAAGGCCAACTTAAAGGATAAGGCCAAAGGAGATTAACACAAGTACGATGTCAAAGTACATTCAAACAGCAACAGCTTCTTGACAAACACTGAGGGGTCATAAAACCCAGGACATTTAAGAAACCAACACTGCAGCAGACAACTCAAAACCCTGCAGTCTGTGCGTGAAGGAAAGCTCTCCCTGACCAGGTTCTGGCACCTGGTAAACTTCAGCAAATAGTTTTGGTTGTAGTGATGCAGCACAACTCACTGATCCCATAACCTGAAATACAGCCAACCCAGGTGAATTCAGAGTAAGAAGATCCTCCGAGAGACATATTGTCCAATGCAGAAGGCAACACTGCCTTTCTTCCATGCACTTTGGGACCTGGTGGTTCTCCGAAAGGAGCTGGTTTTGTGCCAGGAGCTGGGGAGAGATGCACTAGCAGAGAAGTGCACGGTTTACAAGGGGACATTCACAAACCCATGAGCAATGTTAGCAAAGGACAGGGAAAGATGTGTACTCGTCAGCTGCCTCCTCTCATTCCCTCCATGAGGGGCAAGAGGCTTTGGGAATCACTCCTACGGAGAGACCCATTGGCCTCCATATGGTTTCAGGGAGAGAACTTACTGAGAGGGAGTTCACATGCAGGGAACAAACAAGAACAGGTCTCAGGTTAGGAAGCTCTTTCAGTTTGTGGTCGTCTTCCCATAAGAGTGAAAAGATATGGGGGGAATAACCCCCACTAACAGCATTAACAGAGAAGGATTTAAAGACTATGACCCGCCTTTCTACAGCAGGTTGATCAATGAGCCACAGCAGATACCAGTCACTAAGCAACACCAAGGGAAGGAGTGTCGACCGCTGAACCAGGCAATGCTTCCCTGAACACTTCAGGTCATCCAGCTTATGGGGTGGTAGAAGCAGAGGCTGCCGCTCAAGTTAAGCCATCTATCTTTACGATGTTTCTGCTTCAAATGAATCAGGAACCTGCAGCCTCAGCAGCAGCTTCAAAATAGAAAGGCTGCTTCTTCAAATAGACACCCATAGAACACCCCTATGAGAACATCCCTATGATTCCCAAGCACTGCTCATGAAGAAGTGCGGCTAATGCGGCACGAGTTTCCCTGTGCAGATCTGAGCTCCTCCACATCTCAGCTGCCATCCCCTGAATCTTACCAGAATGCAATCCCCTGAATGTTACCAGACTCAAGCCTGTCGCTGACCAAAATTTTCCTTCTCTTTCTCCTCCTGCCCACACCAAGTTTACTTTATGTCTACCGGAATGACAACATCTCCAACACTGGGACTGAACACTGGCATCTTCCCCAGTGAAGAAACCAATTCCCCCCACACCAATTTCCAGCAGCAAAAGCTGCCAGTAAACACATTTCAACAATTCAATGTATTCATTATGAACAAAACTCACGCTACTCAAGACAACAGAAGCCGTACCAGCCTACCAATATCTGAAGGGAG
Organism: Limosa lapponica baueri; assembly: GCA_002844005.1. Taxonomy (NCBI): domain Eukaryota; kingdom Metazoa; phylum Chordata; class Aves; order Charadriiformes; family Scolopacidae; genus Limosa; species Limosa lapponica. The sequence goes on along the minus strand of KZ506092.1, from coordinate 92,202 downwards.
CCTACAGGAGAGCCAGAGAAGGACTCTTTGTCAGGAAATGTAGTGACGGGACAAGGGATAATGGTTTTAAATTGGAAGAGGGGAGATTTAGATTAGATACTAGGAAGAAATTCTTTACTGTGAGGGTGGTGAAGCACTGGAACAGGTTGCTCAGGGAAGTTGTGGATGCCCCATCCCTGGAAATGTTTAAGGCCAGGCTGGATGGGGCTTTGAGCAACCTGCTCTAGTGGAGGTGTCTCTGCCCATGGCAGGGGGGTTGGAACTAGATGATCTTTAAGGTCCCTTCCAACTCGAACCATTCCATGATTCTATGATTTATTTCTCTATATCCGATGCTCATTTTCTATTAAGTGGATTAAAACACTGCAATTAACATAGTTAGTTCTACTGTACGAAGATCTGCTCTACTTTGGTGCTATTTTACCTTTGTCTACATTTTGATACAACACGCTTGAATCTTTTTGTTTCCTTTTATTTTTTTTTTTTGAAGATGAGTTTATTACCCATCCCACGAGCCCCGAAATGAGAGAAAAGGCCGTAAAGGCAGTATAAAGAGTACTTGTGAAGATTAAACAGCATAATGATGATCGCGGGTCACACACAGGAGGTTGTACACCCTCACTGGTATTTTGGTTGTTGACTCTGTAACCGCTTTGCAAAAGTCTAACAGAGCAACAACAAACAGCCATGAAAAATAACTCTCTTTCCCAGATGAGTCAAGACACACAGACCTGCAACAGGCAGTAAGCTGCCCTCCCTCATTTACAGCACCGCTGCGAACGGGCTCTCCCACCAGCCCGGTGCCTACTCGCGCATGGAAAGGTGGAGGGAGAAGAGGACGGAGATGAGAAGGCGCCTGGCACCTTGGTCAGATGTTCGGAAACACCATTTTCTCTAGCGCAGAGAAGGAAGCAAACAGCCAGCGCCGTCCCCGAGCCATGGCAGCACGCACGCACATGCACACGCATTTCCTCCGGCTTCACGAAAACAATGAAGAGTGGGGAGGCCGGCTCTTATATAAAGTACCTACCAGCTATGTATAAAATTAGGAAAGCAGCTGCTTCAAAAGCTCAGTCACCCTTTTATCATCAACAGGGCTTTAATTAGTACCCATCTGCTTCCTGTTTTATACTACAGAACTAACTTTCACCTGTTTGAGCAAAACATCCCTTCCCCCAAACGCAAGTGTGTGTGCACACACGAGCACACACAAAAAGTTAGCAAACACCGTTATGCTTAAGTAATTAACATCAGAAATCCTCAGTCTGAGTATCTGAGCTATTTATTTGCTTTTTGAAAAAAGCGAGGCTTTGACAGAGTATCAGATTTCACAGCCTACACCTTTAAATCACACAGGTTATATGCTTCACCGTTAATATTAATTCCCTGGCACAGGGGGACCAAAGAAGGACCAGAGCCCTGCTGTCCTGGCACTGTACTACAGAGAGCCTGCCCAGAGGACTCACAATGGAAGTGTGGGTTTTTCCTGAGGTCCGTCACACACATGAAAGGATTTATGAATAAACAATGGCAAGGCTGATAGTTAAGAATGGATTCAAACTCACCCCATTGTTTGAGGAGAAGAAACAACACGCAGAAGAAAAATATTACTGAGGGAGGAAATAGCTTCACCTTTGAATTTCCTGACATTTTTCCTCCCACGCTTTTCCCCTTCACGCGTCAATTATTTATTTATTTTGCAGGGAGAAGACAAGTGAAAGTTAAGAACGCCAGCAAAGCTACGTGCTGTCAGACCTGCCCACCCTCTCCCGCACCGAGGACCCACCAGCGCTCGAACGCTTGCCAGGTGCGTTGGTACCCCGAGAGCCAAACAAGAGCACCAGCTCTTGTGAAGCGAAGCACCAGGAGAAAGAACTGCTTGGCAGTGGCCGAGCAAGGAGCACCGCTTGCCCGCTCCTAGTCTCAGCCATCAGAATGGGAAGAGGGGCAAGTGCCGAAAGGAACAGTCTTTGTAAGGACTCCACATTAATTTTGTGAGCATGCGAAGCTTTCTCTAACTTAAAGCCGCTCATTGCAGAAAGGAGCTTTTCTTAGTACACCTTTAGCACCAGCCACCACCTCCAGCGCTGCTTCTGCCAAAATAAACCTGGCAACCACTCAACTCATGCTCCAGTTTTGGAGTGGGAGGAGATAATTCTCTCTTTGCAGTTAGAAACCTCATCTGCAACAGCTTTCCCAGATGCACAAAGCTGACCTAAATATTAAAATCATAGAATAGTTTGGGTTGGAAGGGACCTTTAAAGGTCACCTAGTCCAACCTCCCCTGCAATGAACAGGTTTTCTTCCACAGCATCTTGGAGCTACTTCCTGAGGATTTGGACCTGCCTGTCTGCAGGTTCCATGAGATTCACCTCCAGAAGGCTATTTTGGAAAACGGAGAATTCTTTCCATTCATTTGAAATCTTAAACCATTTGCTAGGTTGGGGATTTAACTTCTCAGAGACTGCCAATTAAATAGGAAAACCATGAGAACAGGAAAACATACATGCTCCAGTATCAACCATGGCAAGTGCATTTATTCCCCTTTCTTTCCCACTCAGTGACAAAAAAACAGTTCTCCTGACATCTTCCTCGTTACGGGACTTTTCCATTTCATTCTTTGGGGTTGGAAGAAAAGGGTAATACAAACATCTGATGAATTAAAAGTAAACAAACAAACAAATAAATAAATAATCCTAGTAAACAGATTTTCAGCAGTTACCCCTTGATGTAGCTACTCATGGTGTTACCATGAGCAGCCAGCCTACAACATCTTCCTACACCCCCTGCACGATCACCCCAGGGGAGACCACATTGTTGGCAACACCAGAAGGGTCAACACTAACAACCTAACACCGAGTATTCAGACTAGGTTCCCCAAAAAATTCATTTGTAGCAGACTGCCATTTATTATCAGAACAGCACAACAAAGTACCATCTACCTCTGTATACATATATATGGAAGAAATGGAGAGATTTGTCCAGCATCAAAAAAGTCTGATAATAAGATATCAGATATATGATATAAGATATAATATGATATATGATACAAGAATTGTCATTCAGAAGTAAAGACTGAGCCTTATTTTTAAACCTCCAGTTTCTAGAAGTTCTCACCAACTAAGGGAGGCACTAGTGAAGGCAACGAGCTCTGCCTCTAGAGGAGAAAAATCAAATGAAAACAAATGGGTTTCCAGGCACAATGCTCTGAGCAAATGAAATCTGTGACAAGGGATGGAGCAAAATGAGCACCAAATGTGAGAACTCCAGATATTCATTGGAAAAGAAAAGGTGGCTCACTTCTAACTCAACTGCTGTAATCAGATATGGAAAAAATAAGTGTGCTAGAGTCTTGGTTTGGTTTTTTTGAAAAAAAAAATTATAGATTTTGTTCATTGATAAAACCAAATAATCAATTTTCTACTAAAAAAAAATATCATAACCTTGTGTTTTCACCTAGAAGATTACACCACCACTTAGGTATTTTTCCATGATATCTCAAGCAACATATTACAAAACTTCATCCGGGACTGAAACAACAGATTGTCTCAAGAGCAAATGACAAAATATTTGTACCAGAAATCCTGGCAACGTTGTGTGCAGATGGGTTTCTGAAAAACGGGGTTCCAAGAATAAGTCACCCGTGGTTCCAAAAATAAGAGTTAAATTCAAACAAAAATTGGATGTTCACTTAGCAGGGCACTGCAGTCTCTCCCCAGGGTCCCACCCTTGCCACACACACCAGACACTTGGTAACCACAAGCCTCTGAAGCCTGAGCTTCAGCTAAATACACAAGACTGGGGGAATGCAACCAAGTTCAATGTCCTGGCCGTGTAACCCAGAAAATGGCACGCTACGGGATGGCCAGTGATTTTACTGCTGATGGACTCCAACCTGAGCATCACAGCAGCCCCAAAATTGCATGGCTACCATCTACAGGGGCTCTGGAGCTGCAGCATGAGAGGAACCACCCTATCAAGCAGGGCTAGGAACATCCCTGCCTGTGGTCAGGGATGCGGGGATGCTGGTCAGGTCTCAAAACCTGCAGAGGCACAGCTGGGACCCCCTCCAAAACACTTGCCCTCCCCAAAGCACCAGGGCAGGCGCCACGTGAACTGAGGCACAAAGACACGTCACGCTTCGGTGGGGGGAGCACTGGAGCATGACTGCGCCACGGCAGAAACAGATGCCTGAGACTACTCTTATAAACAGGCATGGAGAAATTTAAAACCCGCAGGTTATTTCTCCTCCTCCTCCTCCTCCTCTTTTTTAAGGGAAATCAGAAGCAAAGTTCATAGAATGGTACTGGCCCTTTTTTAAATGATTCCTGGGTTTGGAGATGCACTGCTTTCAAGGCTCTGTTTGGTTTTGAGAACCTTACTCAGCCAGACAGACAACCATGTTTACTGTAATTTTTTTGTTTGTTTTTACTGTCAATAGCTACTGACCTGATAGGGAATTCCATGATATTTTGAAACAAGAGGAAGAAAATGGATGCTTGTTTTAAAAGACATATTTAGTCAATATATTCCCGACACCAAGAATCTAGAGACTTCAACAAACTTTTCACAACTACCTTGTCTTCCTTGGCAATGGCCAACTTCATACATATATATACTGTTCATAAAGGCTAGGCAAAGCTAGCGATGTTTGTTAGGAGACAGGCACACATTAACAGTTGTAGCCTGGGATGAAAAAGCTAATACAATTTTTTTGAAATTCAGCACTCAACCGAGACCAAACTTTTCCGTTAAGATGATTAAATATCTGGCTTGACGTATTTTGCATAAAAGACTTAAAAACGTAATATGGATATGGGGTAAGGAGAAGTGAAACAAGAATGGGATAATGACATTCATGATAAAAGAGAGCATTACAGTCTCATGCACATAAGCAAACAGTGCCTTCCCTTTCCTTTCTTCTCCTCCATATTTCCCTCTATATATGAAGTTTGTAATGAAGCTTCTTTTTTTTTTTTTTTTTTTTTAAGCCGAAGAGATGACATAAAACTCAGGGCTTAAACTAAAAGCTTGGTCATACTCAATAGAGCCCAAAGGAATGTGATAAGAAGAAAAACAAAGCCAGCACCTCGTAACACCAGCAGATACAGTACACACCTATATTTTTGGTTATAATAATTACAAAGCCACACACTGAAGTTTATTCATTCTCTGACGTAGTGTAAGCTTTCAACCTGCACTTTTTCAAGAAAAAACAAAGCTGTTGGTGTTACCACAGCAGCTGTGTAGATTATACACTATTCTCAGCATATAATTAGTTTAAACAACAATTAGACCAAAACTTAATTTCTGCCCCCCAAAAAGTCAACAATAATGCATCAAGTTGATGACTTTAGAAACTCAACCGCTTCCCAGAATTTTACTGGCTCTCCATCATATTCATCTTACTTTGACCAAATACATTTATTTGCATCAGATAGTCACGTGCAATTTTTGTTCCCTCAACAGATTTAAGGCTCATTTAAGCTGCACTGCAAATTTCCCTTAAAAAAGACACATATACATACATAAGAAGGCTTGAATTAATGCTCATCCAATATAACTTTGTTTTGAGCAGGTCAAATCATTGGACAGAAGCTGCGATGACCATACAGATTACTACTACCACAAGATATGCCTGAATTCACAGCCAAGGTTCTCTGCCACAAATACCTACTGCATTTAAATAAGCATTCACTGGATCTATTAAACAACCTACTTATTCAGGACAAGAAGTATTACACACTAATTCAAAGTTTTGTCAAACAAAAGTAGTCAAAAGATTCTATCACAGTTAAAAAAATATTTTTTCTTTAAAGATCTTCTCTTTTCTTTCTTGAAATATTAGGCTAAATGAGAAAAACAAAACATTCAGCTTTGCACAGTTCAAATAAGGAATAAGGGAACCACCTACATGAGTACAATAAGACCTGCTGGGGCTCAAAGGCCAGTGATAAATAAACAGCCCAACTCCACCTGATATTTTTTTCTTCAGAAGAGAATCATGGGAAGGGCCATTCAGTGACAAACCAAAATCAAATGACAAGTCTGCACTCCTGCTGGACCCCACAGAAATGCAAACTCTGCTTCAGAAGCTCTGGATTTCAAGGGAAGTGGGAAGAAGGTTCCCTGATAAAGAGGAGAGACGGCAACGTGACCAAGTAAGACCTTACTGTGTCCTGCTCCCTTCCTATCTCACCTGGGGCCAAAGTTCAGCAAAACTGGGTGAGCTTATAAACTGTTACGCTGCAGGTGACTTCCTTTGGCATGGGGAAAGGCAGAAGACAGAGCCCTGAAGCATGGACGTGCGTGCAAATACCAGCTGTATGAGGACACTGCCAGCTTCATACTCACCCTGAAACCTCCCGCAGCTGAAGACAAGCAAGTGCCCCCCACGTGCTTAACTTCTAACAGCAAAAGAATTACCTTCTACCAACTTTCTTAGTTTTGTGTACAGGCATTGTAATAAGAATAAAAGACAATAAGAACAAATACATTTCTTAGAAATTCCAATCTTTTAAAAATACTAACTTCATTAAAAGTAGCATTTTTTAGCCATCAGTGTAACAGTAATCTTAATGATAAAGCACTAGTAACCCTCGGTTCAGCCCAATGTTATTTCATAATGGCCAGCAGCCTTTAATAAAGAGCTCAGATATTCAAAGCCAACATTTAAGTGTCACTGTGTCTGTGTGGCTACTAACGTATCCTGAAGTTTGATTTACTGCTAGTTAAACTGTTAGTTAAAAGCACAGCTGTAATGAGACATCTTTCTGCATCCAATTAGAAAGGTGACTTTACTTTTAAATGGATTCATTTACTTCTGTAGTATCTCAATCACAGCAAGAACACACTTCTTTAGGCCACAAATTGATGATACATTATAAGAAGGAAGAAAGAAAAATTCATTTTCTATATTAATGCAATGAGACCACTCACTTTCCCTATAAAGTGATGTTACCTATATTACATCTCTCGAAAGGGGGAAAACCATCTTCTAGAAACTTTATTACAGCAGTCACCGGACTCACAGCCACCTAATCTTGACAACTAGTGGGTGCTTTGTCTTACAAACACAACCACAGACAAGACAGGGTAGCACCAAAGGTTCCCCCAATTCAGTTAGTCACGACACCGAGGCCAACAGGACCACATCAACCCATCAGCAGCTTCTTTACTTTCCCCTGCCTCCAGCCCAACCACAGGTAGCTTCTTACCACCAGAAGCACAAGGGTGATGTGGGCAGAGTGTTGCCCAAAAGCCAGGGGTGCAGCACGCTGGAGTACAGGCACACGGAGTTATGCCAAAATCCCCAGCAAACAACCTTGCTCTATTTTATTTTCTGTGGGTTTCAACTGGCTGATCTTCCCCGATAATCCCACCCAAATTGGTTCAGAGCAGCTTTGCGGCAAATCACCCCACAACTGCTCTCCCTCCAAACCAAACCAAGGTCAGGCTGCAGCATTTTGAGGAGTTCAGACAGAGGTCACCCTAGAAGGCTAGTTCAGATTTTCCTGTTGCCCCATTACACACGTTTTCACTTTAATCCTTAAACAAGGCTGTATCCTTCGGATCGCAGGGCTCACAACACAAGGAAACTGTTTGCCCAGGTTCCCTTAGATAAAAAATTAGGCCTTTATATCATATTTTACCATTATTTTTTTGTGTTACGGATTTTCCCATCAACACAGGGATTGCATCCCATTCTACTAGGGCTTCTGCAGAGGGAAAAAACAACGGTGGCCTCTCAGTCAGGGGGTTACAACCTGAGAAAGGAGGATATAGCAACAGACAACCAGCACAACAAGGAATCAACAAGGTAACATGCATTTGGAAGAGCTTAGTAGGAGCATATTATCAACCGAGTCAGCCATCAAGACACTACAAAGACTTGAAATGGGCTTTCGAATGAGGATAATGAAATGGTTTCGTGGCAGGTTTCTCTCCAACGAGAGAGACCACCAAAATAGGTTTTGTACAGATGCATCAAGTAGGCAAAGTAGATACCGCAGGCAAACTAGAGGCTCGTGTGAACATCACAGGAGTGAGTAAAATTGGAAGGGAAAACAACAGCAGGTTAAATGAGGCCGTGAAAGCGATGATGAGACACTCAGGTCTGATGTGACCAGACAGAGGAGGCAGGATGCAGCATGGCCCAGTAAGGGATATGGGGTGCTGCCTTTGCAACCACACTGTGAATGGACACCAGCATGGCCAGGATGCTTTTCTTGTGGTTAAAGATTCAGTGCAAACACAGAACAGCTTCTGGCTTCTCAACAGCGATCTCCAATTTGTTTGAAATTTGCTTCAGAGCCTGTAGAAAAATTGAAAGTTGTCATTTGCTTTCATAACACCACCTTATCAGGTCCCTGGCACTACCTCCCCTTTTCCCTAGGGGACCACCATTCCTCTGTTTTAAGAAAAAACACCTTTACTGTGACAGTAGTCAAGCAGCAGCAAAAGTTGCCCAGAGAGGCTGTGGAGTCTCCACCCTTGGAGATACACAAAACCCAACTGGACCTGGTCCTGAGCACGGCCCTAGCAGATCCAGCCGTGAGCAAGGGACTGGACTAGATGATCTTCCAGAGGTGCCTTCCTGCCTCAACTACCCTGCAATCTCTCTCTTAGCCTATCTCCACTGATGGTCTTCTTATATACCCTGGAAGTATGAAATACTTTCAAATACCAAAATGGAAAATTACAAGGGGCATCATGTTCCCAAAACATCTTGGACACTGACTCATCAGTGTCTGAGCCTTCCGAAACCATGTCAATGAGGCTCCAATGTACTCTATCCACCCCTTGAAACAGAACTGGGCCGGCACAGCTTTGGTTTACCCTGTTCTGGAGCAGTTTTCAGTGAGAGAATGGACTTTACCTGAAGAATACAGTGGTCAAACAACAACTTCTCCATAGAGCACAACATGGATTGAAGAGCAAATAGGTTGAGGAGATGTTACCATCTCATTACTTAGGAAAGCAGTGTTCAGACATAGTCACTGCAGGATGTACTTCACCTACTATAAGGATAAAGTTTAAATCACCCTTAAAAGGCCCAGACAGCTATGAGCACCTGAGGAGCTCTGCCCAGAACAGCAACAAGCCTCTCCTCACTCCCTCTACACCCCCAGGGATGTCCATCAGCCACAAGGCCTCTCTGAGAGGATCCGGGGTGCGTTGTCACAGAGGGTGTCCAGCTCTTCTTGCTTCAACCTGCAAGGAAGGCACCAGAAAGCAACTGAGCTCTGGGTGACATTGTTCCTGCTACTTTCAAGCTGCAGCTTTATGGTGACAGACTCATTTCAGCAAAAGAAAGACTGCAGAGAAAGTAATACATGGGTCAGAAAAATATCAAAAGATGTTGGCAAAGCAACTGGTGCTTTGGGCGAGGGAATTTCACCTAAAACAGTGTCTAAGATCACAAGTATTAATGTTCTTGATGTTCATACTTATAAACTTCTTTTGGCATGTGAACTTCACCCAAAGAAGTTAACCTGGTAGAAAAAGTAGTATTATTACAAAGTGATATCCATCAATAAAGACAGATCAGCAACTTCCTTCAAATTCATTTGCATTAAGCATTCTAAAAGCATTTCTTTTTCTGAAGAAAATGTTCAGTATAAATCCTAATTCATTTACAGCTCATTACCCCCCGATGCATTCAAACGTGATCAACAAATAAAGACAAGAAAGAAGAAATATCTCCCTTTTCTCTCATTTATCACTAAGGAAGTTTGGGTTGAAGTCTAACCTTAAAAAAAAAAAAAAAAAAAGAGGAGGAATCAAATCCCACAAGCTGTAGCAAACCCCCAGAAGAGAATACTGGGAGATACTGTAGCACACCCCCAGAAGAGAATTTCCTAATGAAAGGAAAGCAAATAGCTGTCATAGCAGATAGCTTTCACAATGGACTAACTTATTAATTTATTTTTAAAGCAAGACCATAGGAGAGAAAAAAAAAATCTTCAACACCAAAATGAATCAAAATACCATTTTGATTAACCACATGTAAGACTGTGCAATATTACTACAGATTTCTGAAAGAAAATTCCAAGCATGTTCACAAAAATCAGACTATTTTGACTTTTTGCCAGACAGGCTACCTTCCAAGAATAAAAGTGTGGGAAAAAATGCTATTACAGTGACAGAACAACTTCCCAATTCTCACTCTTAAAAAAGAGACAAACTGAAGATAAAATGAAAGGTTTGACAATTACTTGGTGGATCTTAAAGCTCATGTATTCCAAGAACCAATGTGCAGTAATAATAAGTGATGTCATCTGGAGAAAAACAGATGTAAAGACGGAACAGAGTGTCTAAAAAAGCACCAGGATTCTCCTGAGCATTTGTCAATGGCAAATACTAGAAACAATGAAGTTCATGGATGAAGGTATTTTTTTATTAATTTACTATGAAAGAAAAAATACTATTAAACTTTAAACCATACTTTCATTGCCAAGGGTGGTTTTGTTGTTTTTTTCTTGCAGGGGAGGGTCTGATAAATTTACTTCTCCCATTTCTTTTTCATGGGCAATGCAGAGATATCTTTAACACACAAACTATGTAGGTTCCACCAACCTACACTTAACATTTTAAGTGTAATCAAATTAGCGCTGTCTCAAGCGTATCAAGTCCATAAATTTTTAAGCTGCTATAAAGCAAGAGTCGCTTAATGCAACTTTTTGTTTGTAAGGAACCGGGCAGTACTCGATGGTGTAAACACGGCCACCTGTCTCTCCCCGAGTCTTCACGTATTGCGCGAGAGCCAGCGTGAACATTTGTTCGCCTAAAATGCTCGGCATATGGTTGAACTGACAATTTAATAATATCTCGATAAGGATGTTGCCAGATTTTTGGCGGGAGATAAGCATGTTTTATCATTAAATATTTGTACTGCAGTAGCACCCAGAGACCTTGAGCAGAAAGGGGCCTCATTGTGCCAGGCACAGAGGCTTATGGAGTCGGTGACCCAGAAAGCTGGCAGCCCAGGATAACCAGGCTACAGAAGGAGACTGAGGAGGGTATGTTCTACATGTACCACACTAGAAACAAATCTTCCTTCCAAATACACCTACACCTACTCGTTAAGGCTTCTCCTACAAGTTGTAATTGATCTGGAGACAGAAATTGGAAGGATCTACTCTGCACCAACCTCCCACCATGCTGAGAAACCATAGCGAATTTCATGGGGGAGAGGACTGGTTTATCTTCAAGACGTTTTCTTCTTTATGCATCAGAAAACCACACTTGAAAGGCAAAATCAAAGTGGGCATTCGTTTTCTGAACGTAACAACTAGCTGCTACATTAACAGCACGCCACACTGAAATGCTGCATGTGAACATTGCTCTGGCATTGCAGATCATTCTACCTGCAAGATTTACAGCGCACTTTTATTTACAGCCCATGATCCGGTGAAAATCCCTCTTCCTCCCTCCAATCCCACGAGTACGATTTTTTGTTCCCAGGGTATCTTCTAACCTTAACAACCAAATGAAAAGTGAACAGAGGAAAAGGATTAAGCATGAAATTGGGTCTTGGGATACCATCATTCCATCCATAACTTGCTAAAGCCAAGTTATTTATGTAGACATTACTAAAAATAGTTCTCCTAAGCTGTGCATTAAATCCAGTGGCAATCCCATAAGAACGGAAAACAATCCCCTGTATAGCAAAGCTGTCTAAGTTTTACCCTTCAAACAATATTTCCTATTCAGTGATTTCCTATGAAAAAGGGCTTTATTAAACCATGTCCCAGGAGATTGAAAATAACTACGACTCACGGTACAGAGAAAAGATGAGAGCAACAAAATTTCCTAATAAAAAAAGAAACTGTACGCATGGAAACTTAGCAGCAAGACCTTTTCAAGGACAGGCAACTGCTGGAGAGGGTACAGCAGAGGGCTACAAAGATGATTAGGGGCCTGGA
>KZ506092.1:54457-73749 GCA_002844005.1 Limosa lapponica baueri | reverse complement strand
AGGAAAAGAAAGCAAGGAGACCAGTAACTTTGTTTGCCTCTTCTATCATACAATAAGTTATGAAGCCTGGCATTAATACTTATTTATTAAGAAAACTGCATGTTCACCATCGGATTTTTTTTCTCAGAAAGCCTATGCCTTCAGCTGTCATACATTGTTACACACTCTAGAGCTTCAACACAGCTAGTGAAAGTTCCTGGGCTATTATGAGGAACTGCTTGTACCTCTCATTTTGCCATTTCCAAGGAGCCTGAAGCTATCAGACTTTCTCTGCTAAGTTCTAGCCTGTATTCTTTCTTGCATCCTGCTTTTGACAACATTAAGTACCACATACTCCCTAAAACCGCCAAGTAGAATTTGCTATGGAAACCTACCAAGCAGTATTTTTGATGCCTTACTCAAGTTAACCTGCACAGCTAAGTGGGGAACCTACATTGTTTAAACAACCAATTATTCTGACTCCAACCAAACATCCGATACTGCATATATCCAATATCGTGAGACAGAAGTGCTGCAACACTGGTGTACTTCCTGAGCGCCCAGGGAGCGAAGAGACAAAATAGTAAAGTAAGTGTTGAGTAGAGGATTTGATGGTCAACTCCAGAATGCTGTTAAGTAGCAGGCTTCAAGAAGACATGAGTAGTCTCCTCATCAAGAAGAGAGAGGATGAAGCAATTGAAGGGCATTTTAAGAGCAGATAATGCAAAGCATTCTTCAGGAGAAGAATGGCAAAAAGGTAGCTCTTTTACGCATAGGAAGTCTCACTGAATCTTGACTTTGGACTTGTGCTCAAACACATACTCAATACCTGGCAAGCGTAAGATTATACAATTTGTCAGATGAGCTCAACAGCAAATGTCAGCATAAGCTTAACTCTAACTCCATCTTCCTCATAAGAAACAAATTCAAGCTCTTGTGCACATGAGCTTCCACACAAAATCAAGGGGCCAAGATCTTCAGTCATGTCAACCAGCTCTTCTACCTGCAGTTTGTTTCTTGCAAGTAACTTTTTCTTGTGTTAAACGGGTAAGGGCACATCTGAATCACACTCCATTTGTCACCCACTGACAAAAATCAAGTCAACATGAGAATCTTTCAGCTACGCAGCTCGGGGAACACATTAGCCAGATAGCAGACTAAGCCAACTCACCAGCAAAACCCAACCTACTGGATCACTAGCCACCTCCTCCCCAAAAAGCACTCAGCCTCAAGTCAATGCTGCTCCAGAAAAGAGCAACAAAATATTGCCAAAGTCCCCATACATAAAAAGGGATGCAGCACCTGCCTCAGCAAGCCAGCCTTCCTCCCAGCATGGTGGGATGAAGTTGCCTGAACACCAAGGCCCAGAGCAGAGCACTGGCTATGCTCTTATTTCTGAAGACACTCTCAAAGTAGACATGACTTTCTGACCTACCTTTCTACTTCTCTGATTCACTATATATATGGAGCTGTGTGTTTGAGTAGACTAGAGATAGCCAGCCACAGGTTGTCCACTGTGACACTTATCAAAGAGCAAGAGATCACCTACTATGCTTAAATATCTATGTGGGAAGAGTCCTCTTAGTTCATCCTCTAACGAGGATCTCAATTTCCCTTTTCCAGTGATCTTTCAACATTTAGCTATCAACAGGCCATGAATTTCACAGGTGCCTTCACTTATAAGTAAATGCAATAGTATTCACAGGCTGTTACTGAAAAAGTAGAATACAAGATGATCTGTCAGGCATTTCATAGTAAAAGAAGCATTTTGGGAGTTGGGTTAGCCAGTCAAATACTCAAACTCTGGTTGTTTTTATTCCCAGGCCATATATTTTGAAGTTATTTATACAAGTGCCAAACGTAATGGGACAGACGATTTCACGAACGCCAAAGAATGAAACCCAGAACTTACCATCCAAAAATGCACCAGAGCATTTCTCGGGCTATAGACAAGCCCGAGGATAAAGTCACTCGCCCAACATCAAAACACAGTTACCTCCAAGGTGCGATGAAGCAGCTGCTCCGCTTGAACACTAAGGGGTTGTTTATAAAGAGGGAAACGAAGCTCAACTTCTCCAGCTGAAGCTGCAGAGGAATTCGAGGCAGGCAGAAAGCAATTATTCAGCTGGAGTTTGGCCAGGACGCTGGAGTTAGCACTGCTGTTCTTACAGGCTGTGTCGGGGGACTACGCAATGACCACCAGCGCTGTCTACTGAGTCATCAGCACCACTTCCCGCAGAACTCGGGTTCTCCTTGGAAATCTCCCATTTCTGGATTGAGCAAGCCCATCCCCAGTCGGTTTGGGAACAAGGCAGGAGGAGGAGGGCGAGAAGTATAACTATTAGTGTCACTTTCAAGAGCAGTAAAATTTACATGGATTAAAGGGATGAAATCTTTATATATAGTAAAAAGGATAATTATAATGAAGGCATATGTCTAGCTGGCACCACCTACAGCAAGACCTGCAAGCAGTAATTGTACAATAACAACGTGGTGTTTAGTGTGAGGTTTAGGACATTCTGCCAGAAAACCTAAAGCATCCAGGTTGTAAAACACTGTAATAAGTAGGTAATCCCCAGCCTGGCGTCCAAGTTACTGCCCTAACCTGTTCCTTATGATTATAAAATGTCTCAGTGTCAGCAGGTTCACTCTGAGTCAGAGCTGAAATAATAAATGGCTTATTTTCCATCCTGATGGAGGAAATACATCACGGCTCATTGTGGCTCACTGAGGCTTTTTTTTTTTTTAAACAGGAAAATGTAAAAATAACCAAGTCATTCTGCCTTATTGCACTTATTTTTGATTAACAAAGCCCTTATTACAATCAAATTAGAAAAGAAAAAGAAGCATGTTTTCAATATGGTCTGCAAAAACAATACCTTAGGAAAAAAATACAGAAGGAAAAATACAGCACAAACAGCCAAAGAATATGAAATTTGTGACAAATAGCCTCTTTGCCAAAGTGATTCCACTACTTTGCTCCTGTAAACAACGGGTTGCCTGAGCTGAGGTAAAGGTCTAGGCTGTAACCTCGCCTACACTTTTGCTCCCAAGAGGCTGTCTTTAACCAGATTCCAGTGCTCACAACATGCTCACAACTGCTCAGTCGTGCATTTGCACACCCAGGACCTCTGGCTGTAAGCTTCAGGGGAAAGGTGCTCCCTCTTGCTTCGTGCGTTGCTGACAAATAGTGCCCTACTGCTGGCAGGTCTGCCCAAACACTACATACAAACCACACAAATTGTGCCACTGGAAAGTATTAAAGAGACAGACGAAACACCAGCATCCCCAAAACACTCATCCTTTACCTGACACAGAAATACATCAGAGCAGCAGTATTGCAAACGAAGTGCAAACAGTCCTTACACCATTTGCAAACAAAAAGAACTGCATAACAGTAGAAGAAAATAAGCATCATTATTTTATGGACTTAGACGAAAAGCACAGACATATTAAGATGGCTATTTCAAGCTCAAATTTGGAGCACATGTATTTTTATACAGATATACAGTGGCCTACACACACAGAACACGTAAAGCAACAGACTAATATAGGAAAACAATAGAATAGAACAATATAGAAAAAACTATAAGCAAATTATGTATGAAAATCTTAAGTACCACCCCTTTTTTAAAAATAAAGTAAAATACTTAAAATAGTAGAAAACAGAAATACACCTGAATTTGCACAAACTGTAAAAGGAAAAAATCTGGGGTGACTATCACAAAGACAGTCCTGATTGTTTCCAAGGGAAATTTCTATTTCAAAGAATTGCAAGCTCTATGACTCTGTATATTTGAAATATACAGTAATTGACATTAGACATACAAAGAATGCAAAACTATTTAAGTTAAAATAACATGTACTGAGAACATAAAGTTTCTACAATATTTCATTGTAGGAAAGAAAAATACACTTTTTTGCATTATCTGTAGAATAACAAATTGTAAACTAATGCTTCAGACTGGAGTATGAAAAACAAATGTTAATTAACCACTAAGTTATCTTTGACCAAAAGTCTAATACTGTATGAAAATGCAGAAAAAAAGTACAAAGTTGCTGTTCAAGTGGTGTCTCTTGATTGCAAGTTTTTTTAACCATACGGTTTAAATGTACAATTGAACAATTGCTATTTATTGCATATTCTTTCTTATGCACACTTCCGTAACTCAAATTTATCATGACCTTTAAAACCTCAAGATCCTTTGGGTAACAGTGGTCAGAACTCAGAGCTCCAATTGCAGCAGGCCAGACCTCTTCTTCCCATGCACGTTTTACCGTGCCAGAGTTTGCCTGTGACACACACTGCAGTGTTGGTTTCCA
This sequence comes from Limosa lapponica baueri, assembly GCA_002844005.1. Taxonomy (NCBI): domain Eukaryota; kingdom Metazoa; phylum Chordata; class Aves; order Charadriiformes; family Scolopacidae; genus Limosa; species Limosa lapponica. The sequence goes on along the minus strand of KZ506092.1, from coordinate 69,447 downwards.
CCCCATGCTGCTTTCTAGCTGAAAACCCCGAATAATTCAAGTTCTGTTCCGCTGCTATCCGTCAGCCCTAATTCTTGGCAGCCCTTAAGGCAGCTACTTAAAAGAAATAATGGTCTTGCAATGGAGTCATGGGACTTTGACTCACGGCCCCAGATTCAGCTCCAGGTTCCACCACCAGCCCCTACGCAGCTCCAGCCCTCTCCTTTGCCCCGCCTCCTCCTCAGCTGCCCCACCACCACCAGCGAGGACACCGAAACCCCTCTCCTCCTGGGCCTCCCTAGGCTTTAGACTATTTGGTGGAGGTTTCTGATACATTCAGGGTTGCCTTTGCTTGCCATTGCTCCTCTCAGCTGTTCTCAACACGTGTGAAAATAAGTGAAAATATTGGCATGTGAAAAGTCGATACACTAAAGCTATGCAAGTACAACAAGCTATCTATGCCATGGTTTCCTGCAGGTCTACCTCCCCCCTGCCACGTCCCACACAATTCTCATTGGCATAACCTCAACTCAACTATCTGCACCCCCTTTCCAACTTCGCTACTTTCACTCATCTGTCTTTTGCAGGCCCCAGTACTCCAAGCCCCCAGTACATGGTCCCCAAACTCCAAGGCACCCTTTGGCCCCTCCTGAACAACGTCCCCTGGGGGCTCCACCAGGCCCACAACAGAGCTTGGACTGGCCTGCAAGATGCGACCCACCAGGAGTAAAACAGGAGATGCCAAGCAAGGCTATTTAACTCTGGAACTGAACCTCCTTTTTCTTAATGTTTGGTGATGTTTTATGACAGTTACACATAATAATGAATATCACACTGATGAGCACAGAAGCTGGATTCATTATTGCCTTGTGACTCATTAAAGGTTTTTGCTGAACTGAGTAAAGTTTCCATAATTTTTGGGCCACATTTCACATCAGAGCTACACTGCAAGAAGTGTTATAAATCAAAACAATTTTGGTGACAACACTACAGGGAAGCACAAACACCCGGCATTTGGAATGGCAAGAAATTAGGATTTATAAATATCCCACAGATACATTTAGAATTTTTTAATCCCTTTCACACTTTGGATTTCAACCCTTAAAAATGCAGGAAGAATGGTTCATTTTAGGCTTCTGGATATTTTTTTTTTTTTAATTTACTTCTGGTTTGGCTTGTGATGTGAACAGATCTGTTCAATGACATTACACAGCACTGCTTCTGAAAGCAAAAGTCTGCTCTTTTCTCTCCTAAACCAGTAAGGGTAAAAAAAAAAAAAATCTCTTCCTTCTAACCCAAAGATCATGGAAAAGACTACATGTGTCTAAAGACAAGATTTGCAGACAGACGTCATACCTTGTACTGGACAACAAAGTTGGAAAAAGCACACAAGCTCTGAATTAGACAAGCTCTTCCTTTAACTCTTATTTTTTCTTTTCTGCGTGGAAATAGCCATTTTCTTAAATACAACTCATAGTCAGTTACATGCCTCATTAATTGCAGCTTGTTTATAACATTCATTTAATTCTGTATCTTTTTCTTTTATTCTCATCTGCATTTACAATGTTATTCAAGAGTTCATGCTTCCAGGTAAAGATTGTTTTTTTGAACTAATAGGAAATCCTGTAAGGTCTCACTGCTGCTGCAGTTTTTCTCTATAACAAACCCTTCCGTTACGTAGCAGATCACATACCTTTAAGATACTCCTTTTCTTTGTGACACGCATTGTCTTCTCTTTAGAAAGTAAAACTTTCCTTACTAAGCCTCAGCAAGAGAAAGCGGGATTTTACAAAGCAAAAAACAAGAAAAACACAACTCATGGCACTCACGATTTAACTCACATTTCAAAGCCTGCTCATTTCCTCTCTCGCCTTTTCTTATAAACACCACAACCAAAACACATTTATTTGCTTTGATTTTCAAAACTCTACTACTCCCAAATATGAGGAAATTTCTCTGCAACCCGCTGAGGTTACCGGCACGTTATAGCCTTTGTCCCCATATCGAAACCATCCAGCCTTCGCAGACTTTCTAGGAAGCACAAAACAACTTGCAGTTCAGATATTTCTTACGTCTGTTCTGGGAGTGGGCAAGCCTGAGACTGGCGGACGTCAGGGCCACCTCTGGCTCCAAGAGCATGTTTCATCATACACAACCGGGATGCACAGCGTTCTGCTCTGTATCCCTGGTCTTGCTTTCAAATTGGAAAAGGGGGAGAAACCCTCCCGGACTGCAAATGGATGGAAGTTATGCTATTTCTCTGAAAAAACCACTCCTACGCTGTATGTGAATGGTGTGGTGCCACTCAGTCTTTGGGAAACCAGAGTTAAGACTTCCCCAGTGCTCGCAAGAAGGGAGTCAGGCGCTGATTAAACCCCATGTAAGACTGTCACCTTTCCACCTCCTTGGAGGAGCAGACTGTTGCTACTGCATGTGACACCCATGACTTCTCTACAGACTAGGAGATTCTTGGTTTTTTAATCCTTCTTAGAGAACCTTCTTCCTAGTCCTTTAGTAGCTACTGTGGTATGGACAAGAAGATGCCCAGAGCTTGCTTCCCAAATCAGTTTGCCAAAATATAGCCTGTAAAGAGAGAAACCCAGGAGTTCCTAAACTCTCGACCTCTGTACAACAGGGAAAACTGGGCCAATCCCTCAAGGATCCAAAATACAAAGTCCTCACATGAGCTAAAAACAACATGGTCTGAGATACCATCTTAGTCCCACACACTCAGGACTACAGGCTTGAATTTGATGAGGTTTTTTTTTTCAACGCTTGAAATCATCCCTTGGCCTTTTCCCTAAGTGGATGGTGTCTCATTATTTGAGCCTAAAAGGACCTCTAGGGATGTTCACAAGGGCTGCCTCCTTTCTTGGAAGTTATTCAACATGCCTGATGAGGTTTCTCCTTGAGAACAGTTAGAGCAGGAACCTATTCTCCTTCACCGACTACCAACCCCAAATAGACCAGCCTCCCAAGCTAAAAGCAGACTACATAACCCTCTTCATATCTAGCTGTTTTCTTTCCCTCCTCCTGTTACCCAAGGGCTTTTCTTGCAACACCAAGAGGTACTTTGAATCACAAGTGTCAACACATGGAAAGGAACCACTAGGCTTAACTAAAGGCAACTATTAGGCTTTCTAACTTCAGGCAACCTCACACGTAGTTCAGAAGAGGACTGTGGTCTACACACCAGCTAACTGGGCAAAGGGACAAAGAAGAAACCTCTGTTTCTTACTTTGAAGCTTCGGTGCTGCAGAGGAACCTCAGAACCTCATCAGGCTCTCGCACAACCGGTTCCCATCAGCAGTTACACACATGATCTTTAGGTTGCCAGTACAAGATGAAAAGTCAAATCTTAAATGGTTAAGTGAGCTCTACTTTTCTTACCAGCACTATGGGAATATTAATGCGAGATTTACGTGGCAAGGGAAAAAAGGTGTTAATGGGGAGAGGCAATATTCAGGTCAGTACAGATATGGTTTGCTACTCTATTTCTACTCCTCATGTAATAAAACTCAGTATAAGAGGTACTTTAGCAAGTCAGCAGCACAAGCAATAAACCTGGTCAGAAATTTCTGACAATAACAGCAAATTCTGCTCTCTGACATTTTTTTCCCTTGATTTCATACGGAAGTTTCACATTTCGGTATAATTCAGGCCACGTTAAAGACATTTCTAGGAAAAAGCACATTTCCTACAGCAAAGCTCATTTAACAGTCACTTAACAGCAACAAACTTAAAGCCTTGGTTGGCAATTTCAATTTCTCCTCTGCATGATTCATTTATCCCTGGGATAGGCCTGAGCAAGGGATTCTCCCAGTGAAAGACAGACTAATCAAATTATTTCAAGTCAGTCAGGTATTCGCTTTCTGCCATCCAGCCCCGATGGCAAAATCTCTTGTAATAGCAGATCTCCCAACGTTAAAAAAAAAAAAAAAAACATTCACAGGCTAAACATTGGCTTAATCAGAGCCAAGAGGCAAAGCTCCTACAGTCAGAAAGACATAAATGGTATCACTGTCTCATTCTCGTTCCTAATCTTTCACGCTGCGTTGGAAAGCGGCTTATAGGGTGCATATATCTCCTTTGCAGTTTCTGTGACCTCCAGCGAGGAAGGGAGACAGGACCCAAGTCAGTCACCCCAAAAGTTTACCAAGGGCAGCACAGCAAAGTTTCCCATCATGTCCTCACCCCCAGCCTTGCGTGCTGCCGTCAGGCAGGGACACCAGCCACAGGGCCACTGCAGGGATGCCACCCCGAGAGCTGGCCCGCGAAAATGAAATGCCAGCCTGGGCCACAGCTGCAAATTCAGCTGGTGTGTTACTAAACCCTGCTGTTCAGCTGAACAACTGGAGCAGTTTGGAAATGCCTACCTCGGAAGACATCTCCACAGCCACGGCACTGCCCTGGGTCACAGATGGGCTAACGTAAAAGGCCTGAAGCCCTTGGCATGAGTTGTGTTTTATGCGCGCATCATCTGCTGCTACTTTTACACAACGTGCCTAGTTAAAGACACCTAACCTGGTAAGTTATTTTTGGTGTAAATATTTCTTACCTCTATCTTAACTCAGATTATTACGTGACATTAAGATGCTTGGTGCACTTTTGCTTTAGCCTGGTTTCCAAAGGACAGGCTGCAGCATCAGTTCGTCTGCTGGGTATTATCTCCACTGCACAGCGCAGCAGCTGGCTGGCAGTGAAAAAACACAGCAAATACCAGCTCTTGCCCCAGGAGTAGGTAAGAAACATGGGGAAAAGATCAAGCAATGATGCCAGTAACTATGGTGGTTTATTCTTTTCCTCATCTCCCACTGACCTCTCCAAGCTCCGACAGCTTCCCTCTCTCTCTCCCTTAGGAGAGCCCCTCAGACCTCCACCTCCCCTGGTGCTCCTTCTCTGCACCTGCCAACGATGCTCTTGCTCTGATCATCTTTCAAAATTAGAATATTTCTTCTCAGCCATATAGTTTTGAAGTAGATAGCTTTTATTTCACACACTTTCTGCACACCTGAGAGCTTGCCAGTCTTTCCCCCACGGTACCCTTGGCTCTAAGAAAAGGCACTGCCTCCTTTAAGAGCATCACGACGATGCCACCGCTATTTCCTACATTCTCAAATCCAATGCAGAGGGCAGTCACATGCTCCTGTTTATACATCCCATAATACAAGGCCCCTATTTATCAATAAATGCCTTGAGGTGCAGAGGCCAAGCTAATAAAAACCTGCTAGGATTATCTGCTGGCATTTCACATCAGCAACAGCAATGGCCAGGGAAAAGTGAAGGGAAATGAGGATGCAGCAGTGGGAGTCCAAAGAGTAAAGAGCAAAAGGAAGGGCCTGCTACAGGTGTTTGAAGAGTAGTGGAATGAAGAGGGAGGAGAAGGAAAGAGAAGTAGAGGCCCAGCTTCTTTTTTTTTTTTTTTTTAAACTCTAATCCAAGGCATTAAAGAATGACTTGAAAAAATACACAGGCACACAGACAAATGCCATGTTTTGCTCAGTAAATAACTAACCATTGGAACCCATGGCTGCAGGATAACTGCTGGAAAATAACTTGCAGTGATTAAAAAGGGATTAAATGGGTTTTATAAACAACAGTATCTGTTGTTAAACATGCTAAAATAAAATTACAAGAGTTAATAACCCATTTGCTTCAGGGCATAAACTAATCCTCATCTAAGGGTAACAGAGATCTGCCTGCATGTCAGCTCAATATCTGGTGCAACAACTCCTCTCCATAGGCAAGCAATCTTTGCTTTTAATTCCTGGCATTTAAAAATTGTCTTTCTTGCCTGGAAAAGAGAGCATGCTATTGTTTAGGCCTTCAACTGACCTCATATAATTAATTCTGGAGTTTACCAGATATATCACTCCCTTGAGGGGAGGGGGTGAAATGCATGAAAAGGGAAGAAAATAGTTTAATTGCTCCACACTTCAATATTCTCTTCTCAATGTCTTCAAATACGGTTTGTCAGGGCACTAAAATGAAGCACACGAGACAAAATTCTTGTAAAAAGCTTGAAGACATGAACAAAGCACAAAATCTATCAGTACTTTTCGATGTAACAGTACACCAGCCAAATCAGTTGATGAGAAATTTAGATCTTTAGGACAGGCAGCAAGGGAAGATTTTTAATATATTAGAACAGAAGAATTTACTCTGCCTGGTAATAATTAAAGCATTATCTAATAACATAGACTGTTCTCAAAGATGGGATAGGGTTGAAGTACAAACTCCTCAAGATTCCAGCCCGCTCCAAACCCAAATCCAAACCCATGAACCTTACTAACAGATTGGCTAGTCTCCCAAATAATTGCTTCTGGACTAAACATAAGATGGGACACAACATGTCCAATGCTCCACTGTGGTTATGAATTTTTGGTTTCAAATGCCAGCTTGCTCTTTCCCACAGGTAAGACAGCTGCATGCTGGGGACGCTCCTCCCCTGGCTCAGGAGAGCTCCTGGAAGAACAAGTCTTGAACATCAGCCCTACAGAACTCATTCCACAACTGACCCTTCCCTCTACACTGCCAGGCTACCCACTCCAGTTTCATTTATCTACAACTTTTTTACCAATATTTTTTATTTTTAGTGGGTCGCAAATTGAAGCTGCCTCAGTTTGGCAATCCCAAGGGTCAACATTTGAGCTGTGTTTTCAAAAAAGGACTTTGCAATGCTTCACTTTAACTCACTAGCAGGCCAGATCAAGCGTGTCCTGTGCCTCGTGAGTCTCTGCAGAGTTTGGCACTGACCACCCAACAGAGCACTATCAGTGCTGGAGCCACATGTTAAACCGATAACCAAAGCAAGAAATATAGAACACCTGCTAGGAATTTAAAAAAAAAAAAGCTCTGAAACTTAAATTAATTTTACAGTGAATGCAAACATACTGTTTCAGACCACTGTATGTATATATTCCCTCTCCTCCCCTACTTACTGCTGAAACAGCAAAGCATGCATGGCAGATGGCATGATTCATCTGAAAATTACTATAGCAGCACTCTATTAGCCTCTAAGGAGTAAACTAGGATAAAAATATTCTGAATGTTAACTTAAACTAGGCAGTTGTCATGAGAAGTCGTCAGGTCAGTCTACTTGCTTAGTTTGCAGATTTTTTTCTTTCAATCAGCAATAAGCATTACGTATGAAGATATCACCATTTATTTGTTCTACCTACCAGGAATTAACACAGAAGCAAGAAGGGAATCAACCGAGGGACAAAAAGGTTTCTCTTCTGACAGATCAGTAAAAAAGTACCAGCCAAAGCCAGGCCATGAGCCACAACACATCACATTAATGACTGCACCAGCCCCTTCTGGCAAGAAGCGACACATTCAGTTTCTAGAGACCGCACATCTTAGCTGGGAGAACAAATTCCCACCGGTCCAGTAGCTGGATGTACATCTTCTCAGTTGCAGACATGGAAGGGACTTCAGGAAGTCTATCCCCTGTCCCAAGGCATCAGTGATTATCTCCAAGATGTTTGCAAGAAGCTGCTTGGTAATAACATCCACCAAGGGAGCCAGCCCCAACCCCACTCACAGCCCTCCAGCTCACTCACAGGTCCACAGAGGATGCAGGTAGCCAGCAGACACCCCCAAGGAGGTGAGTGAAGGCAGTGAGGGGCATCACACCTCTGCTCAGCTGCTGTCCCGCTCCGGACACCCAGGGCACCACTGGTCACCAGCCTGCGTGACATGCAGGGTTACTCGCCAGGGAAGTGACAAAACAAATGCCTGTGTCACATTCAGTCTCAAAGCAGCCTTACCCAAAAAAGCACCGTGCCATCAGTCCCCCTCCTTCACACAAAAGACAAGGGTCAGCGGTGCTGCACATCTTCTTCCAGAGAAATTAAAAACCATAGGAGGTAAGGAATTGGGTTCCCAGCTGCAAGGAACGCCGAGCACTTGCTTACAGACCTGTTGGACTAACACACGATGCCTCCAACTGAAGCTCCACCACTCATTTGAAAAAAAGAAACAAAACACACACTTAGATGGTTCAGACTATGCTGACAGTACAAAAACTCCCTATAGTGCAGGACATTGCCAGAGGGCTGACAACTACTGAAACATTAATTGCCTGCACTCTGGCCCCCAAGCTAAAAAACTCCTTCCCAAATAAACAGTGCACAAGAACTAATTTATTTTTTTGCTCCATCAACAATAATCCTCAGTCAACAGAACCTGAATATTTGGTGTGCTTTAACACGCAGGTTAACCAACCAGGGGGTGAAGCCAGCAATGCAGCTGCCCTCAACTTTGGGGAGAAGGTGGTGAAACTGTGCTTAATGTCATCTCTTCAAAAAGGCGTTTTCTACATATGTATACGCTACCGCATCAGCCTCGTTGCATAACCGGGTTGTGCAATCACTGCAAATTCATTTACATCTTCATTTTTGTTCCAGAACTCCAGAAGGGGGAAGGAGGGAGCACTGTCAAAGGACAGAGTGGACTTTGCAGAACTGGTCTCCTCAGGCACAGGAGGATGGTGTGAAGAGGGGTGGGAGGTGGTCGGAGGGCACCAGGACTCCTCCACTAATGTCACTACCGCTCACCCAGAGCAGACGTTTGGAGCAAAGTCTTAGTTAGAAACCTCAAAGCAAAGGATGACTTCATAGCATCAGGGAATGACTAGTGTTGGCTTGGACTGCAAGCAGAGAAGATTATGGTTTCTCCTTTTAATACTTATTACTATGTCATTGCCACAGAACTGTAAAGAAGAAATAGGCAAGAGTGCAGTATCAGGTTTTCATAGACTGAACAAACTGGATTATTCAAGAGCGACTCAAGTTTCCTAACAAGCACGGAAAAGCCTGCATTAAGATAGCATCTCTTTATTTTCCCAAAACCAATTGCAACAGGCTGTGTTTTTAAATACTGCTTTAAATGCCCGTCCTCATTTTTAGTTCAAGAATTATTACACTTGTGGATCAGGGCACGACACGCCAGCAGCAGCAGGGACTAGACCCCAGAGCAGCATTAATACTCCACCGGCTAGAATATACACTCCCACAATGGCAGGAGAGATGCTCAGCTCTTGCAGCAAAGGCAAACCCTCAACCATAAAGATCTGACACCACAGTTTAATTCAGAGACTGTGTATATGCATCAAGGAAAAAGGGGAGATAAGGCAAAAAAGTATTAATACCCCAACTTGAGCCCAAAGAGAAAGCTCCTGGTTCAGCCCTCTCCATCCGTCTCTGAGGTTTCCCAGCATCATGCCACCTGCATTTAAAACACACAAATGCCTTCCAGCTCTGCCTTATTGCCATTCTTAGGATGGCAGGGCCAAGATACTGTAACAACTATGAAGAAGTGAAGCTTTTAAGCATGTAGTCACACTCTGGGTTTTCATATCCAAAAAAAAAAAAAACCACCACTTTTTTTTGGTATTGCTTCCTTCACTATAGATTTCTAGATCTTAATCAAGATCTAAATATATCTAGCTAGATAAAAATACGTAGTGCATTTTTATTTTTGTTTGAATTATATAACCCATTTTGATCAGATCACACGTGAGGCTGCATCCTCACCCTGAATTTCGAATAGCTTCTGGTTTGAGCTGCAGATCCGCCAGCTGAGCAGAGCTCGGCTCAGAGCAGCAGGGCTGAAGTAGGACAAGCGCAGCAGCGGCGAGAGCCAAACACCAACTGCAAATACCTGAGCCAGATCTGGCTCCAGCAACTCAACCTTCCCTACTGTCACCACAAAGCTCATTTAAAAAATAAAATAAAATAAAATTAGAAGTAATACTAATGAATCTAATCAGTAAACATTTATCTTGGAACAACACCTCCACCATGAATTTTTCACTTTAGCATTGCTTTCCTCACCTGAACCTCTGGCAACACTGGAAGACCTTATGAGAAACAATGGCACCAGCACAGCATCCTCCGGAGAGGCCAAGGGATGTACCTGAACTGCTCTAACTCATAAGGAACCCACGGGGTGAATCACAACAAACTTCTCCCTGCTAAGAGGAAATGGGATTCCTTTCCCTGACCTCCCCCTCACACCTGAGCAGCAAAGGGAGAAGCACCCACAAACAGGCCCAATGGACACCAGCGTTTCAGCAGGATCCCACCAGCTCTGGCAAGGAGCATCCACCAGGTCACAGCTCCAACACCCAGAGACACCTGCACAGCATCACCCTGCCAATGCCTGGGCAGGAACCAGGCTCCAGGCTTCCCCAAAAAGCCTTCTGCTCACACCTCCCCACTTCTCCATGCCATCCAATCCTTGCCTCCGAGAGGACTGCTGCTGAGGGCAGCGGGGAGCAGCCCTGGGAGCAGGCCCCACAGAGCTCTGATGCTGGACCCCACAGGGCAGTGCTGCAGGGGAAGGGGGCAAAGGGGGAAAGGAAAGAAGAAGGGGATTAACCAAACAGTTACAAATTACACCTGCTAATTATGCCATCTCCAGAAGGGAGACAGCAGCGGGGATAATCCCTCTTCCCTCAGCACACCACCTTCAGAGCCAGGTTTTCTGGGAGAAGGGGCTGTGGGGGTTGCAAACAATTACATTAAATTTGAAGGTTCACATTTGAAGAGAATATTTTTGGAAAGAGAAATCAACACGTTAACAGCGAGCAGGAGCACAGAGTACATCATCCTTTCACATCCTGACAGGGGAGAACTGCGGAGGCCTGTTATGAAGCATCTCTGAATAACAGCATCTTCATTTTTTGAATATCTAATTAGGAGTTTCTATATATTGCAAAGCATTGCTATAAGATATAATTTAGTTGGCAAACACTAAAGATCTCTCAGTCTGTAAGTATGCTTTTGGCAATCAAAATTTAAATCTGAATATATATCCAAGATATGTACGGCACAGGTACTTTTTTTTTTATTCTAACAATTAGATTCAAATTAGCAGATTAACTCGGATCAGTTCTAAGCAAATGCACGCTACAAGCAAATCACCCACCACCACAACAATATATTTTTGGATTGTTTGTATCCTTACTCCCGTTAGCAGTTTCAAATACATTTAACATATACTAAGGGGCAGCAGACGAAGTGAAACAAGTTTTGTCTAAATCTAAGAAGGCTACAGATGCCAGAATTTAGCACCGACTCAGACCTGAAACTCACATATGCCAAAAAAACATTTGCAATTGTGCTAATTCCCACTGTGGGAACTGAAAGGCAGCTTCATATAACACAACGGGCAACAAATCCATTCCTTTAATTTCAGTCGCCAAATTTTAATTAATTTCCATCCAGGCAAACATTAAGCGTTTCTGCTGATCTTGCAGGATGTAAGCTCATTTGCACAATAAATGCGGTCTAACAAGTCACCACATTTATAGCAAGTTGCTTCAGTCTTATCTTACTGCGTAGTTTGAAAAGTCAGTGATGGGTAAGTGAAACTCCACCCACGTCACAGTTTCTGGAGTTAAGCATAAGAAAACTGAAGAAGTTGCTACCTTCTCATTGCGAGCCTGCCAACAGTATTTGGACAATTAGAGTCCATATTCTGAACCACGCGTGCAGCCCTTGTTTAGGAAAGGGAGAAAAAGCATGCAATTTTCACTTCCATTTGCTTCCACAAAATTAAGGTCTGTATCTCAACGCTCCAGAGCTCCCCCTTCCCCCCCAAAAAAAAGCAAAGTCAAAGACCCTCTGCTGCCCGCTCGTGGTAACTGCCAAAAAAGAGGGGGGGGGGGGGGGAAAAAAAAAAAAAGAAGAAAAAAAAAGGAAAACAAATTAAATTGTATACATTTAAATAAGTCGGTCTATAAACAAAACAGTCCCAAGTTCTGCCTATGCCAGGAGGCACAAGTCACCACAGCATTAAAGCGGAGACCATCAGCAAGAAGAGGGATTCCCCAGGAGGCGGCTGTGCCAGCAGAAAGGGCAGCGGGGCAGCCGGGGAACCAGCAGCACGTAGTGGCTGCCGCCCATCCACGCAGGGCCAGCTCCAGCCCGGAGATTTAAGACCAGCTCCAGGTGAACAGCAGCGGTGCAGGACCCTCCCAGATACAGCACTTTTGCTCTCTTGCTGCCCCCCCTCCTCTGAGACACCAAAAGGGAGCGAAAAAGCAGCGCCCCGGCTGCTCAGCTCCTGAGCTGGGGCTCAGCCTCACCTCTGCATCTCCCATCTTTACGAACCTTCAACTTCCCCCAAAACTACAGTTTCCATGGAGAGCACAAAGGCTGCTTACATGTATAACTCCTTCATGTGTGCACACCACTCATTTCATTAAAAAAAAAAAGTGTTTAGTTTCCCAATTTCTGTGCATGATGAAAATTTCATTATGGGACTAACTAAATTAAAAGGGGGGGGGTGTCCCTAACATATTTGGAGGGAGATGCCAAGACCCAAGAAGCAGAGAGCAGCCCACTTCATCATTTCACATCCTGGCGCAGAAGAAGCATGGGAAGCCTGGCATGAAGTACCGTCTGAACAACAGGTATTAAAAAAAATAAAATAAAAGAAGATGCTAATTAAGTAAGAGTTCTTACATATTACAAAGCATAGCTAGGAGACATAATTTAGTCGGCAAATACTACAGGTTAAGGACACCTCTGCTTGCAAGCACTTTTTTGGCAATCAATCCAAATTTAAATCTGAATATGTACTATTTTAGAGACCATGTCCCACACATACACAGTACGTTCTCTCAAGTACGCACATGCCAGGCCCCAGAACTTACACGCCCCTCAGACCTATGCAACAAAAACAGCCTTAACAAAACGAAAAAGGAGCCCCACATGCTCCCTCCAACGTGAGCCTGGGCTGCAGTTAACACACCAGCAAAGCACCCGGGGAAACACGTGCTGCTCAGAAATGCAATCACAGCCATCCCTGGCACGCTGGCTTGGAGCGGCAACGGGACTGCATGCACTTCCAGCTGCATGGATTCCTAGCATTCCCAAAAATTAGGTTTCTAAGGCTAGAACAAGAGAAGACTTGTACCTTTAAGCTTAATTAACTCTAGAATAAGACGTATTTTCAAACAGAACTATACCATCATTGATACTGTGCAGTGATGCAAGGTGCCTTTAACATCAGTGATTTGTCTGAGCAAATTGAGCGCTGCCCTCCACTCCTCTAGCAAATTTCTAATCTCAGTCTGATGAGGCAGCTGTCAGAGTCCCGGAAGGGTTCCAGTGACTACATTTTTAAACCTAGCCACTTCTGGTCCCGTGTACCGCAAAGCAAAGCACTGCTAAACCTTTACCATTTACTGCAGAAGTGCTTCAAAACTAAATACATTTCCCTCCTTGGGTGTTATTTTAAGTGATCCAGTAAAGATCCGTATCCTCTATCAAAATCTAGCACAAGCACGAGGCCTAATGAAGTTCTTAGCAGATAATCAATCCAGTAAAAGCAGCTGACTTTGTTCTATTTTTTCCTCCACCTTCTCCGTTAGGAATGGAGACCTACCAAGAAACTTCATGATACAGCTGCTGCACTGCTAACTTAAGACATCTGCGTATCACAAACTACAGTCCAGGAATGAAGCACCTCTGATGAACACACTTGAATAACATTTACTAAGTATATTTTGAAATAATACTTAAACGTGAATAGCACTTGTCCTCAGAGATCAACTTAATTCATGCTGAAGCTCTCTATGAAGCAGCAGAGATGCTGCTCTTCAAAATGCGACTTTTCCCAGTGCACTTCATTTCTGAAGAGCAGGGTTTCCCCAATATCTAAAACCCATTTTGGCAACCAGACTTACAATCAAAATGCTACAAAATTCATTAAAATATTAGTATGCACTACCATATGCTTAGCTATGAATAGCTGCAGCCAGCATCAGTGAATTTGAAGTTCCTACTATATAGGAGTTGACAATGAAGTAACTATATCCGTATTTCACGTATTTCTGAAAGAGGAAAACAATAAACTATTCACCAGGTGTCTTCATTATGTCTCTATTCATTACTCAAGGTTATAAAATCATTTCCATTAGAAATCCCTGTTTCATGTACAAACTTCCTCCCAAAACAGAAGGGGCTGAAAGTTGAATCTTTGAAGCCACAGCCCTACATATTTCACAAATCTGTGGCTGCACAATGTATCAGCATTTTTTGTTCCAAAAGCCAAGCACTCATTTTACAAAATATTCACCAGTTGTGTAAACAGAGGAGCGTATATTTAGGTAGTATTATGCTTTGGAAACTGAAAAACATCTGAACAGACATCTCAAGAGTACATCATTTCTGGAGTCTTACAAAAAACCCTAACATAATAAAATTATTGCCTCTTTCACTGTCAATAATTGTATTAGAAAAAAACAAACAAACCCAAAACTCTTATACCTTACTCAAACATCTTTATCCCCTTGTACTACACTTCCTCCCTTTTCTATCCCAGGCAGAAAAAGCCCCAATTCCCTAAGCCACCAACTTCACTGATAACTTGTAAAACAGTGCAAGTGGGACAAAACTAATGATACCAAGCAAGCAACTGAGCATGTCGTAAGGAATACACGGTGGCAAAGAGAGCAGTTACCTCGTTTCTGTATCAAAGTTCTTTAAAGTCAGGCACTTAAGGAAAATTTAGTTCATTACATCAGTATACAATAAGCCACTCAGGCATTTTGTTTTGTTGTTTAATCTTGCTCATAATTGTACAAGTCACTGAACAGGCAGCACAGCAGACAGAAAATGGGCAAAGAAAATGAGGAGTATTTCCAACACATAATTCAAGGCTCTGATGGGAAGCTCAAAACCCCCCGTGAACGCTGGGACACATCACACAAGACAGCACAAGCAGCTGGCAGCGGGTGCACCATGAGCATCCCAGCTGCTGAGAGGCAGCGTGGTCCCTCCTGGACACAACCTGCCTGCAGGATGGGGCAGAGGAGCCCACACACCACCCAAAAACAGGCCAGCAACGTACAGGTTTGAGGTCAGAATGGGCTTCTTTCCTTCAAGCACGGGCTGAGGTCAAAAGGGCAAACATAAAAGGAGAAACAAAATTAAGTTTAAAAGGAACAAACAGTTAAGGGCCATCATCACAATACAGCTTCGTTGTGAGTTATC
>KZ506092.1:31746-47049 GCA_002844005.1 Limosa lapponica baueri | reverse complement strand
AAAGGCAAAATGGTCCCAGTTCAACCTAATAACTTGCATGCCACGTTTCAGCTTGGAACAGCTTTATCCGGCAGCGTTACACAACTCGGCTCCAGTAGTTGCCCTGCAGTAAGGGAGAGCACCCTGCCTTGGAGACGCAGAGATTATATAATGGGGAGAAGCAGCCAGGGACGCGCGGCGAATGGACGTCTTTCTTTAAATGGGAGCCGAAACAAAAGAAGTGCCCGAGAACACTGAAACATTTTCTTTTTCTTTCCTTGGAGCCTGGAAAAAAAAAAAAAATCTCTAAGAGCCAGACTGGCACCCATCCTGCTAAAGGAAATGTATTTATTACCCAGGCTTTCTTCTAAGGATTTTTTTTTTAAAAAACTCACACTCCTTGCTTTTTTATTTTGTCGAAAGTAGGGATGTTATTCCCTGACCTCTGTTGGTATATGCAGAGGTTGAAAAAATAGCTTTTCTTTGTCAGATGCCAACTGTGAAAACTGGGAAGAAAGCTACTGCTGGGGGATTTTAGGAAGCCCTGGTGTGTTCCTAGTTCAGCCCAGCTCGTTTTGCAGGAGAAGGGTTGTATGGCCCTTTCTTGGCCCTACACGGCGTTGCCATCCCTCACCTCCCCTTCTTGGTGGGGCTCTGCCACATTGGTGCCCCAGCTCACTGCTTCCAGCTCAAACCTTCGCAGCGAATACAGTCGGAGAGCAGTCTGTGGTGGAGGGTGAGGGATGCGGAGGCAGAGAGTCATAAAACCAGGGCCTTCAAAACGCTGCATTTGCTCAGCGAGTGGGGCCCGGTGACTCACAACGCGACACGCAGAGCTTAGCTCTGCCGTGGAGATTTTGACTGTCGCGTGCTGTCGGCCGGGCCCAGGTCTGCGGAAGGCTGGAGGAAGGATGAAGGCCGATGAGACGATGCTGTGCGCTTTCCCGGGATGAGTAATCCAGGCAGTCTGCTCTCTTCGTCGGAACCGCCTGGGTGAGCGAGTCCTTCTGTAAGGCCCCGGACTGCGTGCACGTGATTCTCTGCTTTCCTTATAGGATTTCTTCTCTCCATCGAGGCTTCGGTAAGTGTTTGGGGGTTGAATCCTGTCACGTCAACCAGTTTAAGAGTCAAAGCAACGAAGTGACACACGTGCCGTGCACAATACAAGGGTCACGCAAGTTGGATGCTGTAACCCCACCTGCAGCACTCCCCAGTGCACCCCAACACCGTTGACCACCTTTAGGCCACGCTGCCATGTCCTAACCACCCATTCGGCTCCTGAAGGGGGGGCTTCCTCCTCCCAAAACAGCTCAGCACAGCGATGGCTCAGTACAAAAAATTTTACCGCATCTACAAATGACAGCGTTAAGTTTATCTCATCTCCCACAATGCCGAAATGCTGATGGATGCACCACAATTCATTTTCTACTCCCACAGTCCTCCTCCTACACTCCACCTTTTCATTTCTCTACTCCTACTCCTGCTCCCGTTTTCCACTCCTCTACAATACAATATCTCCTATCATCCTTAGCATCAACTCGTATGTTTTTTTCAAATTAAAGACCTGAAGATTGCCTTTTATCATCACTGGAATAAAGCGAAGCCTTTTATTCAGATTCTCGGTTTGAGGCAGCCAAAATAAAGGATCCGTACTGTCTTTTTACTACTGTCTGTATAATTCTCTTTCTGAGGTTTTGATCAAATTCAGCAGGAGATTACATGAAGTTGAAAGCGCTCGTACTCTATGTACAGCTCTTTTTTCTACATGTATGTGCGCAGTGAGAGAGTACAAACGTTTTAACAGAACAAAAAGCAACGAAGAAATAGCAGTTTGCACCTGGTATTAGAAGAGCTGGGAGAAAGCTTATTTTCTGAGGAAGGATGGGGGAGTTCAGCACCTCCAGTTTCCTCCCACATCTCTCAGAATGGATCAACTTTGATTTGCAGTTCGCGTTTCGGAGGAGCCTGGGTATTGCAAGGGTGGTGTGGCACCTCAATCACATCCCCTCCCAGCCCAAGGGTGGCTGAGGGTGTCCCCACACAGCAGGGTTTGGGCTCGTCCTGGATAGACAGGGCATTCACACTGCCCAGCTGAGGTAGTCCAAGGTGCCTGAAGATCCCCCAACCAGTCCAAGGCTTCTCATACAGCCGCTGGAGGAAGGGAGTCCCTCTGCAGCACATTTTGGAGCAGGATCTTAACTTCACTGCTGTGAGCTACCTCCTGGGACCGCACATCTCTCCCCACCAACCAGACGAACCAGAGAGGGAATTTAAGGATCTGCTAGTCCCTTGGCGTGATTTAGTGGTGCTAATGCCCCCACCCCCTTTCCATCCTGACCTTCACCTCCCGCCTCGCACAGCAGCACTCACACATGGGTCCAGCTGGCCCAGGGAGAGGTGGAACACACAGAGGACGCATGGGCAGAAACAGACTTTGAAACCAGGTATACCAAGTCCCAGTCCTTAGATGAAAAAAATCATGTCACCAAATAGCTGTCAGAGTACTTGCTGGTGTGGGAATTGAAGTTACCTTCTCTCAGCTCCACCTCCTGCTACACACAAGTGAAGATCCTGACTGCTTCCAGCGGAGGCAAGAAGGGCCTTCTGGATTTACATCTGTATGGCCAAAATTATGTCCAGGAGCTGGCCACACTACCTGCTCGCCTCACTAGACATATTTCGGAGTCAAGAACTGCCAGATCCTCACACAGCATGGTGCAGATCCAGCCCCAGAAAGTCTTTGAACAGCCCACCCCTCCTTCTCAGAGGAGATGAGGAACCACGGTTGGAGATGTGAGAGCTGCCCAAACAGCCAAACACCATCTCCTTCACCTCCTCACCACCTGCCAGGGGGAGCTGGGCTGCTGCGACCAAGGCTCTTGCAGAAGCTGCTGTATCCTCCTCATCCTCATCCTCCTCTCCCTCCTCCTACTCCTGCTTCTTCTGCTCCTCCTCCTCCACCTCCTCTTCTTCACCACCAGCAATCAACAGCAAGTCTCCAAACTGGACAGCAACAATCCACAGCCCACTCCTTCCTCCTTCTCCAATTTTTCCATAGCAGCTTCAATGGCAGGGAGCGGCTGGAGGGCTCAATGGCTGCTGCTGCCAGGAGGAAGAGTGAAAGGGAGCCATCAAGAGGGGTGAAGGTGGGGTTGTGCTCCCCAGACTGGGAAATGGACCTGCTGGGCATTGGGCTACCAAAATCTTGGTGCAGACCTAGTGGCTGCTGAGGTTGGACCACCCTGTCTTAAAAGAAATGCTCCGATAAATATTTATTTAAATAAATACAGAAAAGGATTTAGTGGGGGAAAAAAAAAACAACCAATTTTTTTATTAAAAATATCTAGCAAAAATATTTACTATGTATTTTTGGACAATTTCCTTTGATGTTGTTCATACCTCATTTGTCTTCAGCATCTGCAAAAATGTAAACAGTTAAGATTTGAGGGCAAGGTTTCATGGAAACCATTTCTAAGTTGCACTATTTGAAGGAATCATAATTTAATTTTAAATTTCCTTGTGCAAGAGTTCTTGTCAGAAGCGCTTATATGTTTTTCCAGTTGAAGAAAAGAAATAGCAATACAACTTTACTGGTTGGTGCTATTAATGTAGCTCAAATTCCTACTAAGTGTGGCTCTTGCTTAGCATTTGGACAAAACCACATTCACTGAATGAGCTCCAATGAGGCATACATTGCTGGGAACCATAGTCTGCTGCCACATTTCATAAACAAAGAAGGTAAACTAAAGAAAATATTTCACACAAACTCATCTCTCAACTGTCTCACGCTCTAGGCTCGAGACCTCCCATTTAAACATATATCCTCTCACACCCACATGTACACATCCATAAGTGAAAGACTGAAGTACAATATGCCCCAGAAATGATCCTTACCAGGATCAATACGATAAATACCAAAGGTAGTGTCTACGTAGCAATGTCTGTTTTTAATGTGTCATGTGCAATCACTGGCTGTGATGTAAAAACAGAAGGCAAGAGTTTATCAGGTTTCAGATTCAGCTGAATCACCCGGCCCACCCCTATGCAAAGGCCAATGTGCCTGGAAGTAAACACAGTTCAAGTGGTGTGTATGTTTTCCAGGGTGTTGGGTTTCTGTTTTGTCGTAAATATGATTTATTACAATATTCTCCCACATCCTACGGTCAATGTTTCAACATTTTCAGGTGCGTTTCTCATTTCTTGTTTTCCTTGATATATTGCTGGAGGAAAAACTGACTGGCTTCGCATGATAGCTTTTGTATATTAAATAATTTTATTGTGTTTGAGCAACAAACTAAAAACAGGGCTCTTGACAGTTACGGTATAATTCAGTGGTTTCTCTTCAGCCTGTAGGAAGGAAAATTCATGGCACGGTACAATGCAATGCTTGACAACTATTTCATCTTCTTTTCCTTTGTTTCACTGGAAAACTGATAGGTACCTGTCATCAACCAGAAAAATAATGTATAGCCAGAATCAGCACGGAGGCTGTGGCATAATAAAGGCTTACTTTTAAAAACAAATATACTTTCCCATTGTTGAATGCATGCTTGAAAAGCATATTTATATATGTATACAACTGTATTTGCATACAAATGGGTGCATTAGGTATATGCTACACAAATGCATATGCATGGTGTCTTTATATACATTTTACGCTAGATTTATATAGATGCAAACATGGCTAGACAATAATAGTAAGACAGTATTTTGACATGTGTGCATATATTCCTATGCTGCTGGTGACTAACACGTTACAGAAGGCAGCGCTTGGGCAGGATGCTCAATAGGTAAGGTTTATAGCGTAAAAATATTGTCCACGGTGAAAATGTCCACAGCAGAAGGACGACAAGGCCAGGCAGCTACACTCTCTTGCTTCTTGTGAAACGCAGTGACTCTGTGCTTCTGTTTCTCTCTCTGTAAAATGGGTATAAAAAATGTCTGCCCGTCGCCACCCTGTTAGTTAACCATTTAAGTGCTTTGAGACGTGGTGCTGCAAATGCAAACCTTGCTGACGCCTGGCCTGCCAGGAGAATGGGCTGATGAAACTGAAACTAGCAAGGTCCCAGCAGCAGGTTCTGCCTAAAGGCAGAGGCACACCACGTACCGGCCTGAAAACAGATAAGAAGAGCAACCAGTAGTTTCAATTTTACATTTGCATCTACCAAGCCCCGAATAGCGAACCTCGACCGGGATCAGACGAGCTGGTGCCACATGATCAGTGATAGGAAGGCACATGGCAGGCGGCAGCTTGGTGGCTTCTCCTTTTATCCGAGAAGGAGATGGAGATCTCCGATGAGATTTAGGAGGGGGCTTCAGGCAGGGAAAAGCATTGGGTGCGAAGGGGTAAATGGTGGGGCTGTTCAGATCCGTCCACCCACACGTTACAGAAACGCTGCTGCAGCTGCAAAGAAATCAGCAGTGGCTCCCTGCAAGCCACCCACTTTCACTCTTTGCTCCAGTTGTGGCTACCAACTTCGCTGGCTGACGAAGCAGCTTGCAACAAAAAGACCCAGAAGCCCCAAAAAACCCCCAAGCAAACAAAACCAAAGGAGAGTCTCAGACAGCAACTGGACTCTCTGGTATCACCTCTTTGCTGGGGTGGGGATCGGTTCATTGAGGCACAGACTCACCAGGACGCCTCATCCTCTCCGATGAGTGCCGGAGCAGCTGGAGAATGGGAAACACAATGAAGGGGCAGAAGGGAAAGGGTGAGCCAAGAGAAAAAGGAGAAGAAGGAAAGGGTGGGGGGAGATGAGGAAATCACAAAAAGAAGTAACAACAAGAAAAAAGCCATCAAGAAAGAAAGAAAAGGAAAAAAAAGCAGGAAAATGAGCACAAAACAAGAGAAATGAGTCTTGGTCAGCGTATGAAGAAAGAGGATCTGTATTAAAGCACCCCAAATTGGAGCTTTTGCAAAACAAAGAACCCACAAGAATACTTAAAAGGCACTGAAGGACTGTCATCCCACAGCTGTACCTCCAAGGGACAATGGGCAACCTCCTCAGTGTCCAGGGCAGGTCTGCATGGGTGTCTCCCAGAGGGTTCACCTTGGCCACATTCACTTCCCCACCACAGTGTGCCTTGCAGGGATTTAATGGCCGAATGGATCCAGAGCTCCTGCCCCTGGTGCAGTCAGAAGTAATTTCGCATTTCCAAAGTTCACGTTGAAGTGAAGTGCACCCGGTCAAGCATGTGCTGCAAAGCTGGTCCTGCACCTCGCTTTCTGCCACGCATCAGCCAGTCCCTTTAATCCTGGGGCACAGCTGATGTTGCCCTGCAGCCCCTCTAAGCACCCCCAGGTCTAGACTAAGCATCTCTGGGCTGCTTCTCTGCAGTGTTTCCAGCAAAGCCAGGTGGTGCTGCAAAAAGACACAAGATTTGGAGCTGGCAAAGGAGCCCTCACCTGGTGGTGCTCCACCCCAAACAGCCGGGCACAACACATCGACTGACAGGCTTAGGGATGCCAGGGACTGCCAGCTTTTGATGAAGTGGTGTATCAGGCAGCCAGCTGCTCTCTCTTTGACCCACCTGAATAAATGCCAAGGCACCCTCTGGTTTTCTTGCTAGCATTCTGCTCAGGAGGACCCAGCAGTGATGGCCACTGGGTGTTCGGATACACACTGGAAGAAGGACTTAGGAGGACTCAGGAGTCAAAATAAAACAGACAAGGGACAAAAATAAATTTAAAAAAAATCCTTAACATAAGTTGGTTTGTTAAAAAAAAGGAGCCTTGTATAGTTTTGTTGCAAAACTGCATTTTTACACTGCAGGAAATTCCATGCAGAAAAGCAGGATTGCCTATTACTTCTCCAGATGTGTCTTCCTTTCAAACCATATCTTCCTACAATCTTTTTTTTAGTGAAATCTTTTCTTACAGCTTTATTTTTTTATCTCTCCTACATATACACCTAATCTTACTCTTTGTAAAGTCACCATGGTGTGGTTGAAAAGTCACTTTGCAGTCAAGCAAGGAAGACTCAAAAAGCATTACCTTCTCTGTACATGAAACTTTCTGCAAAATAAGACTTCTGTCAGGTAAAACGAGAAATGCAATTCTGGATGCTGAAAGTGTTGCATTAAGGCTCTAACAGAGCCAGGCAGAGCTGCCTTCTCCGTTGTTCCTGAACGAGCCTTTCCAGCCACTCGTGATGTCAGGAGGCACCATTCAGAAAAATAACAGCAACCCACATCTCTGTGGATTCTCCTCAGCCTCCATAAATAGGCACTTTCTTTGCTGCTCCATCATGTGAATCTAATGAGGGGGTTTTTAAATATTGAAACTAAATCAGGAGTGCAAATACAGGCACCGGTCTGACCCTGGCTAGACCCTTCTTCCTCAATCCCCTGTTAGTGGAGGGGCACTTGGGGTGTGAAGCAGACGTACAGCCTCCTCCCGGGCAACACTCAAAATCCAGCACAGCAGCGTGTAACCCGCTCAAAGTCAGTTCTCCAAACCAGGCAGGCTCCATGCCTCAGCCTGCCAAAAAGCACAGAGGCAAGGAAAGGACTTACCCTCCCTATAGCCCCGAGGCTGTGGAGATGATTTGGTTTGTCACCAACTGTCTCCAGCTTTGTCACCCTGGAGACTGACCAATGGACAATAACTGCATTTTTACACTTCTTATCTTACAGTGTTGGCATCTACATCATTCAGACCCCTCCAGGGCACCAACTTTAACCAGTGCTGAGCATCTGGCAGCTTGAAGAGAGGAGGAAGAGCGAAGAAGACAATGTTTAGTCATCTTATGGAGGTCTCCGTGAAGGGTGGGAAGGTAGTTCAAGAATGGGCCTAACTGCTGAGATAAGAAAAGGAGAAGAAAACAAAGAGAGAGGACAAAAGCAAAGAAGTCCAAAAAGATGTCATCATGTTCCTAAAAAGCTATCATCATCTGGTAGCTGAGAGGCAAGATGATGGTAAAACTCCCCATTGAGTACTTTGAAGTTCTCAGTAGCTGACTGGTTATCAAAGGTTGTAGTTTGCAGACAGTGATGGGCAAATATTTCTGACTCACCAGAACAGCTCTCATTTTTGTTTGCTTTTTGGACAGATCTTCAGGACTATGTCTTTGCCCCATTGCAGTTTTGCAACATTATGGGTCTGCGTTATAATCTTTCCCCTCAATTCTTGTTTCTGCAGGGACAAGACAGTTCTCTGTGGCCTAACACAACCCAGAGGAAAGTACAAGCAGAAGCAGTCACCCAGATCGCCTCCATCCACTCCTTGGTTTTCAGCTTGATCCAGCTGCAGGTGAGAAAGGAGACTCGGTGGATGCTGGTGCTGTGAAATCAGCAGCCAGAGTAGCTCAGTGGCCAGATGGGTAGTTTGCAAAACATTAACTGTGGAGCACTGGCACATCAATTATACAACTCTTCATCCCAAGCACCGTTGTTACAGTGTGGGTAGCGATTCCTCCTCCATCATCATTCCCAAGATTTTTTTTTTTTACAGTGATCAGAAAAACCATCTATTTGAGTAACGTCTGTGAAGTCGTGCAAACGGGTCTTCAAAAACACCTACGTCAATGGATTCCTTCTTTGATATTTTAGTCAAATTCATGTGCCAATGTCAGAGGAAGCCAGCACATCTCTTCCTCAGTGGGGTTACTGTCTAGCTGACAGACTGCTGCATGTGCAGGGGTGGCTGAGACAGCCAACGAGATCTGCAGCTGAGCAAGGAAGTGGGTAAATGCCATGGAGGTAAACGCAAGGTCGAGAAAATGGCTATAGCGAGACCAAAGGTAAACGCTAAGCAGAGCAGTGACAGGCATCCAGAAGGGATTTTTCACAAGCGTGCTGGCATGCTGCGTTGCACAGCTTGCTCTACTCCTGCAGATTTCGAGCAAAAGCAGTCTGTGACAAATATTTTGAGCGTGCTTCACAGGAATCGAAGCTGCGAGATGTTGAATCTGCACTGGCAGAAGCCAAGCACAAAAAGCAGCGAGTGAACTTTTCTCCTACACCGACTACACCCCAGAGCAAGTTCCCTGATTTGCAGGGGCTTTTTACACTTCTTTGTCACGGGCAACCCTGCTACAAAAAAGTATCTGGAAACCTCTTTCGCAGAACCCTGGTGGCATATCTTGGTTGAATCAACTGGTTTGGGGGCAGGGGAAGAAAGGCCCAAAATTTTGAAAGTCATATGCACGACCCACCAGAGCTGTCGAATGCTCGTGTTGGGCATCGCCTTGCGGCAGCCGAGGCGAGCAGCCTGGCAGCTGCCACGCTCAGCACGGTAGCGGCGCCGTGTTGTTCCCTCGTGGATGATTCACCCGGGGCTTGGTGAGAGAAGCAGGCAATTCGCAACGGGGGTTTCTTCTAGGGCGGCAAGTTTAGTTAGAAACAAAAAAGAGCAACCTAGGCTGCTGGAAACAATTCAGAAGTATGATTTTATTTTTTTTGGTGGTGGGGGGGGGACAACAGCTTTTGTTAGCCATATCACTGCAGGCACAGCAAGAACGTGGGAGAAAAGCCCTGTTTCTCAATACAGTGCATGTGGTTTGCACAAAGCCTTTGCTCATCTTAGTTGGGGGAAAATGGAGTTAATTAACTTGTTATGGCGGTAAAACGGGCCTCTGCTGCCTTCTAACAATATCTCCAGGCAAAGGGGAAAGTACCTGCAATCTTCCCAGTCATAAGGTTGAAGAGCGGCTTTCAAGTCACTTTTGTGCTGGCCAAGGCTTCTGGGGAGATGGGCGTTTAAGAGCCTGCATGCAGCTTCATTTAGTAGTTCAACGCATGGGTAAGATTCACCTGCACCACTCAGGTATCTAAAACAATGTTTAGGTCCCTGCCAACCATCTTCAGCTCCATTTGTAGCTGAGGAAGAAAAACAGGCAGAGAAAATTCACTTATCCAAAGCCAGGAGAGCTGAGTGGTCCTCTATTTTGACTTGATAGGAAAAACATAGAGGAACTAGTGCTTAACTGGACATGAGTTACCTTCACACCTCTACAGCTGGGTGCAAAGTCCACCCACCCTGCAGGCTGTGAGAGATACGTTCAGCTGCTTCAATAGCCCGGGCTTGTTCTCCGAGGGTAATCCCAGCCCTCACAAAATCACACATCAGAGCACGTCAATTAGCAAAAGAGTTCATAAGCTTTGGCTCTGGCTCAAACTTTACAGTCACACCACTGAATGGACATTGACCTAGAAAGCCCTCCCTCAAAGTAGTATTAAAAAAAAGTAATCTGCCTTCACAGTTGTCAATCAATTCCTTTTTTTTTTTTTTAAGGGCTGTCAAATATCTGATCCAAGCTACATCAAATATCAACTGATACTTTTGAGGCAATTTCTGTGTTTGAAGACAATGTGTTGGCTAGCACTGTCACTTCAATGCTGGATGTAAAACCTGCACATGTTGCTAAGTTTTGAGGTGATTTACAGGTGCCCAACAGCAGTGAAGACTGAAAGAGTGTGCATTTTCTTTATACAAAGGTGAATCATATCATTCTGGACAAGAAATCGAAGCCAGCAGCCATGCTACATTTAACACCATTTCTTAACCCGGGAGATCTTCAGCTGGAACTGCAAACCATCTTCTTTTCTGTAAAATAAACTCACAGCTAAATGTAAAATTGTATGGTTGATACTACCATGTAATAATAGTACTGATGGTATTAATAAAAGACTATAAAATCATCTGTGTACTTTACTTTGATAAAAGCTACATAAATCAGTAATCTGTGACAGTTGTTCAACCTCTGCTACTGAATTTACTTCCAAATGACATGTCAGTGTCGTAGACTTAATAGCAACTCAAAAAATGTTGACCTGAAAATGGGCTGGTGTCAGTACAAAGGGAGAAAAGATTGACATGGACTTTAAAGTCTGATCCCCCTACATGGGTTGTAGTCAAAATTACCAGTGGCCTTTAGGAAACCAGAACATTCTTGTTTGGAAGAGCTGCAGATGGAATCAGCTGGTCCTACCATCTCTACAGGGTAAGGTAGGTTGCTCCCTTCACCTGTTGACCTGTTATTATAACAAAACCTCATCTTTGTTAGCCGCTCTGCCGCCAGGCTCACCTTATCTACCAGCAGAGAACGCTGATTTCATATCAGAGGTAGAGGCAGGGCAAAGAGCAACTGGGGAGGCAGGGCGACCAGCAGAGTGGGAACCTCGAGGCAGCAACCAGGGATTCCAGGGCTACGAAGCATCCCGGGAATGCACTGACCTCAGTGAGCGGATTTTTTGCCTTTTTGTGCAGGTAGCAGGAACTATTTTAAAGTAATGTGCGTAGAAAGGGGATACAAAAGTGGGAGTCCATGGAGACGCCTGGAAGAAGTACCTGTGAAAGACTGTCTAAAGCATGGAAAGAAACACACACACTAGCTCAGGCTCTCCACAGAGCTGTTTCACTTAAAAGAAGCAAAACCTCTTTGCAAGACTCTTCAGACAAGGGCTTCTAGTACCTACTGAGAAGCGGAGCATGCACAATCCACATTGTTAAAAAGGGAAAGATTAAATAGGAGCAGGAAAGACTTTTGAGAAGACAGCTATGTTCAGTGCCAGCAACATCATCTTGAGTCTAAATGGGACTCTTCACCATTAGAAGTGAGACACTGATTCACAAAGCGATGCTGCACCAAGAGGCAGCAGGAAAGGTTTTGAAGAGCAACCATGCTTTTGCCAAACACAGCATCTCGCGGTCAGCTCAGAGTTGGAGGATCATTTCAGCAGTGAGTATTTGTGAACCAGGCAGACAGAAAGGCAGAACACACCCTTGAAAATGCAAATCAAAAAACTGTTCCCAGGAATGGAGGAGCAACAGTAGGGGCAGATGCTAGGTTTCTCCGAGAGAAGCTATACCATGGGACAAGGACTCATGAAGGTGGGAACAGACATGTACATGGAGGCGCTTAGATGGCCATCCAGGTCACCTGGGACGAATGCCAGGGATGAATATCCTCTGCAAGTGTGTTCCTCTAACTATATAAGTAACAACTGAGGGTAAAAATAAAGAATTCTTAAGAATACAATGAAAAAGTGAAGCAGAAAATGCTCTGTAATACCCCATGAGCTGAAACTTGCACACGCAGGGCTGTTCTGTAGGCTCACAGAAGCATTAGGTGCTCATGGAGGTACTCATGATTCCTTTCAGGTGGGTATTAAATCCAGGTAGACCTACTGGGGAGACAGCCCTTTGACTTTTACGAAAGGAGGAAGATGATCAGCCCCCAAGACCAGCTGGCCCTTTTGCCACATTAAAACACTCTGGCTTGACACAGCCCCAGCTCACATCAGCCTGTTAGCCAAGCACTAGTGTCCTGATACCAGGAGAAATACAGGTTCTTCTTCTCCCCTCACCAGTTTCTTCCTCCTCAATTGTTTGCTTATCTATTGTTCTACAGAGGACACAATTATCAGTCCAGCTCATCACCTCCTTCACCAACACCACACCACCAGCAAGGAGAGATTTCAAGTGACTTCTGGCCAGAGCCAGAGGGGTGATCTTGCAGTGCCTGGGGCCAGTGGCCATGCAAAGGAGCGTGGTGAACCCACCCACAGTGCTGACCCACAGCAGAGCAATCCTCCCACACGGAGAATCATGGTGAAGCTAAAGCCACTCTTCATTAAAACACACCTACCTCATTCCTGTCACTAAGAAGCAATTGCATCAAGAGGCACCGCTTTGCAGCAACACCCTTTGGGGAGATATGATGCACTGAATCTGGGTCACCTCCCCCAGCCTTTGAGGGACATCTGTGCTGTGCTGGAATATAGGAGCATCCTAAAGCAGGTGTTGACATCTCTTCCCAGCAGCGTCTCTTCCAGCAGCTGCAACACCCTGCTGAGCTGACGGGGCTCTTGGTGCTGCGGAGGAAGCGTGGACACAGTTTATTGCTGTGCGGCGGCTGGAGGAGATGGCCTCAAAAGGGCACTCAGGAGCACAGCAGCCCGGAGGACAGGTCCTGTGGTGCACAGGTTTCCTTACACTGGGCATCTTCACCCTCACCTCTGCCACATGGAGGAGAGCTGCACAAAGGTATCTCGCTACAGGGGTGTTTACGGGCTGAGATAATCTCCCCTCTAAACAGGGAAGAAGCATATAAAGTGGGTGTACATGGGGAAGGATCCCAGAACGTGATAGACTGGTATTTGCCACTCAGCAATTACTCCACAGCTCCACCAGGCACATGCACCGATGTCTGTAGGTACATCTTCCGCCTCCTGGCTGGAGCAGGCTGTTCACGTCTATCTCCCAGGGGACACAGGCAGGCAGGTACTGGGTAATCTGAGACTTTTTTTTTATTTATTTATTTTGGATGGTTTGGGTAAGGATAAAACACAGGGGTATTATAAAGGTTTCTGTTGAGCAGGCCATGTTCACATCAGTGCAGTTGGCATGGAAGAACTGTTGTCCTCGAAGGGCTTAAATTCATCCATGTCCCACAAACTACATCAGCCTTTCTGGGCTCCCAAGGAGATGGATTATGGATTATGCTCTATGGGGCCTTCCTCAGACACTGTCAGCCATGAATATACCTGGGGGCATCTGTCACCGTCCACTCCTGGTCAGTGCTGGTGACAGTGGGCTTCTGGCACAGCCGCACCTTGCTGCCCTGCTCTGCAGCCCCAGGAGAGCAGGCTCCATCCTCCATCTGGGAAGCATCCTCTGGGGTGTGATTCCTCATTTTCTCTCAGCAAAGAGAGCAAGCAGCCTCTGGAAATGATGCATTTCAGTGTCATGGTTTTATGGCCCTTATAATCAGCATGAAGCAATCATTGAGTTGGAGGAACGAGTAAATCATCACGGACCAGAAAGAAGAATAATCCTTTGCAAGCATTTTCACAGGAGGTTATTGAAACACTGAACAAACATAATCCGAGAGACTCCTTAAGCTTCAAAATATTTCTGTGAAGTAGGCAAAAAAAGATGAATATATGCTGAAGCTCTCTGTTCATGTCAGGGGTGGGAAAGCATAGCTTCTGGCCATGTATAGCAATCATAGCACCAGCAGTTAGGCACAGGAAGTCAAGAAGAATACCACAGACATTTTACATGCGAACAGATAAGTTAGCTAGCATGAAAATATTTTACCTGAGTAAGGGTGTGACTAGTCCATAGGGGTTCACATATTTTTAGGGTGTAACAAGCTGCAGCGTTTGTTTTTTCTCTGAGATAAATGTCCCCAGTCCTCCCATGGAAATTTCACTTGGGATGGAAAAGCCATTTATCGGGACATCAGCTCAAGGGAAGACCTTCCAGCACGCTGGGCGAGAGAGGGGACGAGTGGCACAACGTCTGGCTGGGACCGAGAACCGCAGTGCCATTTGTATGCAATTTCTCATTCATTAATGCAACGTCAGGAGAGATTTCAGAGTTTTAATCGTTCCCATTGATTGTGATTAGTAATGATTTGTTGCAGTGGTTTGCAGCGTATTTCCCTATAAGCCAGTTGAAGTATAAATCTGCCTTGGCAGTTTCTGGATAATCCAGATAGCCTGTAAGAATTGTTCCTGTGGGAGCAAAAGCCTGGATCTCGTAACAGCAATTTCCATCATAAAACGCTTTTTAAATAAATCAAAACAATTGTTTTCACTCAGGTCTTCGCACTGGGGTGGGAACTGTTTCTTGCCCAGCTGCTGCAAAACTCTGACCCCGTTTTTTAGAAAGCCTACTGTTACATTAAAATTGCTACATAAGCTTTAAAGGAATGAGTGTCGACCAGCTTGATCATACCACAACATTCATAACACCTTCAGGGAGCAGAACAAACGGTTAAAAGGAAAGTTAGCTGACTCATTTCATGAGTAGCTGGTGTTAGTTGTAGCAGCTTGGAAGTTAACAGATAAAAATGTTATCACAGCCAGCAGCAATATAGTCCTAACGACGGCAGACAGAGTTATGTATAAAATAAGCCTAATTAACTGTCTTAAGCATGGGTGAAATTTGGATTTGGTATTAATATTCCAGCAGTATACTGGAGGCCGATTGACTGCTGTAGCATGCTTTAAAGTCTTGCGTTTCCGCATCTTCCGCTAGAGAATAATTTTATTTAAAGACATACAGAGACTTCAAAGTGCTGCTCCTTTCGGGTAACTAGGCCAAATTTTGTATTCAGTCACACTGGTATAACTTGAGTTTACAGTAACTCCATTGACTTCATCAGCATAATTAACTGCTGGAACAACTTACCCAGTGGTGCTGTAGACTCTCCATTGCTGGAAATTATTAAGTCCCAAATGTTTGGCTCATTTGCTTGGTTTTTCTGGAAAAAAAAAAAAAAAGATGCTCTAGTTGAAATTAATAAACCACCCGGCTTGTGCTGTACATGATACCAAATTAGAGGGTTGTGTTGCCTTGCTTTGACTTCATGA
>KZ506092.1:0-25348 GCA_002844005.1 Limosa lapponica baueri | reverse complement strand
GGACACCATCCCATTGGCCACCGGACTTCCCAATGCATCCACAGGTGTGTCCCCAGTGAAAACTAGGTCCTGCAACCTCAGAAGTCATGGTTCTCTGTCCACAAACATCGTTTTGCTAAGTGATCCTCACAAACCCAACTAGAATGAGACTATTTACTTTTAAATCCTCACTGAAAGCAATACCATGGTCCCTCTTGCATAAATGCCACCACGTTTCAGGCTTCTCATCAACGCACGAGCTTCCCATGAGGAGCTATTTTCATGCTGGAGTTTTATTATCTCTGTAAGTGCTGGAAGAAAATGGACCTGTGTAGCACTTCAGGACTCCTTTAAATTTGGGAACACATGGAAGATTTTCCTCTCTATTCACCCCATTCATTTTAGCTCCTCTACTGGGTCAGAAGAGTTAAAATTAAAGCACTGCCATCTTTCTTCCAGTGCTCGGGTGTTCAAGGAGCACAACCCCCATCAGGCACAGGCAACATCAGTGCTGTGGTGTAATTGTTTGGTAGGGGTTAATGCCAAGAGCTGAAATCCCAGCACAGATAATCTTGCAACCAAACCATACAATCATTCCCCCGACTTCTTCCCAATACCATGCTGGGGAGTAAACGCTCATGCTTGCTCCACAGCGGGGGAAAAAGTGAGGATTTCTAGCAAACCATTCATATCAAATAGATTTGAGAAGACCGAGGGTGCCACCAGATGTCAGAGACAGGGTTTGGGCTGGAGCACAACCCAAAAGGCCACCACTTACACCTCGCTGTGATTCCCTGACTGAACGCAATAAATTACTCAGTCCTTCATGGGGTTTTCACCCTACTCACTCCTATCTTTCCCTTTGGGCAAGGGACCATCCCTGGGCAGTTTGTTATTTTCCAGCCCAATTTCTGACCTCTTCAGTTGGGGCGGGGGAGACACAGAGCTGGGTTCAAACAGGGTTGTGAGCAAGTGCTTTGATTTAACGTAACTTCGATAATCAGCCTGGCCATTGGCAGGGCAGGGCAAGATTAACCCTTGGGAAGCAGAAAAAAAGAAGTTACAGGGAGAGAGACAGGCAGGTAATAAACATTATGCCTTTAACTTCTCCATTACACCTTTACAAATCATATGGGCCCCTTTCATTCCATCCTTTCTTCCCTCTCTCTACCAACATGGAGTCGCTGCCCTCTTCCAGGTCTTCTACCCGCACCACTCACTGCCTCATGTCTCCTCCAGGATGACCAAAGACCCTCTGAAACCGCTGTGGTAGCACCAGATGAGTGGAAAATGGAGACTACTCGGGTGTGATGGAAAGGTGGGGAAAAGGAGCTCTGGACTTCTTCACGGTATAGCAGCCAACCTGGGGAAGCCACAACCATCATTCACAGTGCTATCAACAGCTACTACAGTCACCAACAGCGAGTCTACACCTTTGCATGCAACTTTGCAGGGGCTCAGCCATCTCCACTCAACAAGACTGTTCTCCTCCTTCTACGTTCCCATTGTAGCCACCCCAGAGGAAAAACTCTCACCTAAAAATCATATATGGACAACTTTCCCCACAATTATGGCTCCAGTTCAGTCTGCTCCATCTTCTCGCTCTCCTCAGGGCAGCATCAACTGCCCCAGCTGCCCGACAACTTTCCAAGGCAGGTGTCACGGAGGTATGGGATTAGCAGAGCATTAAGAAGACATGCACAAAGAAAGAAATGTAAGACCACAGAACATAACAAATGCTATTTTTTTGCCTTGGACAGGTCCTAATGCTGAGTCCATTAAGTTACAGGTAATAGCACCTGACCAGTTACAAGAGAGGGAAAACCAACCATCATAAGAAGAGCTGGAATGACTCCAGCGTGGGAATCACCAGCTGCAGCACCGGGTCCGCTCTGAACAACGGCAGACAGCTTTTATCCTTTGGGCTGCAAAAGAAAAGGGGTGATTTTTATGCTTCTCAGTGACTAATCTGTCGCTTTAAATTCCTACAAGCCTACTCCTTTGGGAATACCAAGAAGGGCACACCCCAAAACCCCCCCACACATAAAAGCCCTGCAACTTGGGCTCTCTTGGTGTGCCTTGAGCAGTCCCAGTAAGCACCCGTACGTATGTGCAGAGAGCTCCGATTATTCAAATCCTGTTGCCTAGTATTAACTCTCAAATCTATATTTAAGTATCTAAGTAGGAATTACCACAGCTTTCCAAAGATCCTAAGCACCGAGAGCTCTTGTTAAGAGCTTGTCGAAGTACTGACCTCCTAATGAATCTGTTTAAATGGTAACGTTCACTTCGCTCCCGGTGCTGTGAAATTCAGTACTTTCAGACTCAGCAGATGCTCCTGAAACCTCTTCCAGTAAGAGCCAAGCTGTGAGTGTCCTGCCTTTCATACCAACACGTAGGTTAGATGCAAATACACAGAGGAGCTACTTCTAAAAGCCCGCGGTGAACTCAAAGTCACTGTACCTTGCTTTAGAAAAGGCCTGAAATACAGCAGAACACCGCCTGCACATCATACTTCGGTAGAAATACAGGAATAATGGTTTGAATAATGGTTTTGAAGTAAAACATATCTGGGCATTGAACTGGAAATTAAGACTATCCTACTACATGGAGATACTTTGATTTCTCTCCATTCCCAAGCCAGGAAGCCTCTGAAAATTTTTCTGCAGAATTTGAACCTTGCTGTTCTTACAGCTAGAAAGTCAAAACGCTGCTTTTCCCTTCCACAGCCCGAGCCTTGCCCTTTGCCAGACAAACTCACATCCTACAGGTGAGCAGGACACAACAACAATATTCCAACTCACAGAAAGAGGCCAACTCTCTAGTTTTCATTTGTTTTCTTGTAATTCTGATTTAAAAATCAGGTTGCCTAAGAAACCAGTGTTGTACCTTCATTCCGTAACTTCTTCTTTCCTGCTTGAGTTACCTTTCTCAGCCTGGAGAAAAGGAGGCTGAGGGGAGACCTTATTGCTCTCTACAACTCCCCGAAAGGAGGTTGTAGAGAGGTGGGGGTCAGTCTCTTCTCCCAAGTCACAAGCGATAGGACAAGAGGAAATGGCCTCAAGTTGTACCAAGGGAGGTTCAGATTGGATATTAGGAAAAATTTTTACACTGAAAGGGTTATTCAGTATTGGAATGGGCTGCCCAGGGAAGTGGTTGAGGCACCATCCCTGGAGGTATTTAAAAGATAGGTAGACATAGAGCTTAGAGACATGGTTCAGTGATGGTTTTTTTATCAGAGTTAGGTTGATGGTTGGACTAGATGATCTTAAAGCTCCCTTCTACCCTAGACAATTCGATGATTCTATGAAATGTGAGAAAGAGACAGGGGCGTATTTATAAGGCCGACAGCTGCTAAAGTGGTTGAGGCGAACGTGAGAGAACAAGAACACAATATGCGAGGCGGGAAATGCTCTGGAAAGTTAAGCAGCGAGATGTAATCCAGGATTTTGAACGACCAAGTAATTCTGGATGAAAATTTAACAAAAGACAACTGAAGTAAAATATATTGCAAATGCTTAATAGATCGGTAGAATCATACACATTTAATTAGAATAAAGGATCCTTTAGAAAATATGAAGTCACTTCACCAACTTCACAAGGCTAGAGAGCAAACAGCAGTTGCATCATGCGATGGTGATCTGTAGGTGACAGGTCTCCCTGCCAGCAATGTCAAGTCCTCTCTCTAGCCCTGCAGATACAGGAGATAAGGCCCCAGCTCCAAACACTGTAGTAATCATAAAACCGCTTGCTCTAATGAAACAGAACTTTGTGGATTACTTGAGAACCAGACATATTTTTAAACAACAAATACTGATGGGAAGTTGGTCAGAAGCTCCAGAACGGGTGTATGGATGGTAGGAGAGACTTCTTTTATTATTTAATATAAACCCACCAATATTATGCTGTGCACACAACTAAGGAATACAAGATCCTTTCACTGAGCAGAACTAACAAGAATTCAATTCAAATGACTCAGTCATTACCAAAAATTTTAAATGAACTAATAAAGATAATTAGTGAAAGGAGGATAGAAAGGATTAATACCATCCAAATACCGGTGTATTTAATGAATTGGCAAAATAAACTGTTACTATCTCAGTAAAAGCTTTTCAAAATTAGAGCTGTACAGGAGTTTTTAAAAATGAAAGCATTGCAGGTTTTCCAGAATGGGAAAGACGATCAAACCTGTCAAAATACACACCAAGCGTGAAGGGTGTAGGAACTGGAATCAGACCCAATAGTTCATATCGTCAAGAGATTAGTTTCAAATTTAAAAGACAACAATTTTGATAAACTAAGTTTTAAATGCACATTCTACAAAAGCCATACTTTCCAGTTCCTTCTTTTGTTGTCAAAAAATATCTAGATATACATGGACATACACACGTGAAAGTATGACCTTTCAGTTTATTATTAAAAATACAACTTTCAGGTCACATGATTATTAAGCGCCGACAGTATTCCCATGATAAGAAATCACCAATTTTCATGTAATGATTCTTCATTTCAAAGTTAAGCACTTTCGCAAGTTTCAAATCTCTTGAAGAAGTTCCTTCTTTTCCTCAAAATACTTCTGAAACCACTCAATATGTTCAATCTTCTGTTTAATGCTGAGGTACGGGTTTTTTGAAAGCCCACAGATGACTAGTTCCATGAAGTGGCGAATAGGTCCTTGCTTGGGAAAGTCTTTGAGGTGTTTCTCCAGAAAGATATGTTCATGAAATTCAGCATCATCCTCCATCCCTAACAGAAGGGACAAAAAAACCCCAAAGTTATTATCATCATATAACAGCAAATTTAACAAAGTAAAAAAGGATATAGTTTGCAAATAATCTTAAATTAGTAAAATCAATGGTTCTGTGCCTTTTAATTCTTTTGCACAATTAAGCCAACCACACAAAAGTGGAAGGAACTGCAGAAATTTAAGACATTCATTTCTCCCTCCACACAAAAAATCTCAGCAGGTATCACACTCCTGTCTACCACATTACTTCCATTTTGTGCTCTTAATTATATAAATATCTAATATTTAAATCAACTGTCTGGCTGGTAATCTTGCTGAAAGCTGAAGCCAGGCCAGGAGTGGTGGGAATAACTAAAAAAATAAATCAATCTCCTTGCTAAAAAGCTGTTTGTTCAAAACGTGAAAATTTTGATTCACCATGGGTACCGCCTTTTAGACTGGGGACACTTTCTTAATAAATTATTTAAGAAAACACTGATTGCCTAAATTCTGCAGACGATCAGAGAACACAAGCTCCTCTTGAACAAATGAGGAGACATCATAAAGTATCTAATACTGAAGAACTAACACACACTTTCATGCTCATTCCAAGACACGGTTTTAACATCCTACTGCTATCAAGTGGGCACAGAAAATTGTTTTTCTAACAGTT
The DNA here is from genome assembly GCA_002844005.1 of Limosa lapponica baueri. NCBI lineage: Eukaryota > Metazoa > Chordata > Aves > Charadriiformes > Scolopacidae > Limosa > Limosa lapponica. The sequence goes on along the minus strand of KZ506092.1, from coordinate 19,970 downwards.
TCTGAATCTGTAAGTATATGCGGATGTAAAAATGTTGTGTATCTCACCAGCTGCTACTTTTAAGCTGTAACCAGCGCAAAAGATGATGCATTCAAAAGCATCCACAGGACCATGGGACAAGGGACTACTGTAGATCTCTGATCAAGCACAATTCAGATCCTATAGCAGATTTTTGTTCTCCGTCCTGTGGATTTCCTTTGCTGTTGTTCATACTATGATGCCAGCATACACTAGACAAAGACCCAGAACACAAATTCCTACATACAGAAAAAAGGCAGCTTTCTCAGTTCCTAACTCCGAGATAAAAAACCAAGGCAAATTGGGATTTGCAGTTGAAAGATTTTTCTTCAGTTAGGGATAGATGAGAAGTTTTATTTGATCCCCATTTGCTATAAATTTGTAAATGAGATTTGCACCTTTCAGTAAAAGTCTGTTACTAGAGAAAAAATATTGCATATGAACATTTCCAGATACCAAAAATGGGAAGTTTACACCACAAGCGTAAGTGTACATGTTTTTCTGTTCTAGCTAGGATATGATATATTACTTGACAACATTAAATCAGTAGTATTAAAATTGAGGTAATTAAACCATGTCAGCCCTAGGCTTCCTCCTGTGTTACAGCTCCTACAGTTTCAGAAAAAATGATGCACATCTCTGGGATGGAGAAGTCTCACAGCTTGTATTCATTAAGTTCCCATTATTTCTTTCCTATTTTAAACTCTAGGTACTGCAGTATCTCAAGGAGCTGGGAAATATCTCTATTTTTCCCAGCTATATGTGAGTGTATCAATACCAGCTACATGCCACAACTCCCTTGTCCTTGAAAAAAGATTCTTCAGAATCTCCCTTTATGTTAAAAGGGGCGGGGGGGGAAGTCATGTCAGCTTTAGAAGGTATATTTTTGCCGTGCTTGGAAGCCTATGTCCAATTACAGAAGCAGAGAGATGATCCTTTTACCACGCTACCCACACTGACTCTCCCCCACCAAGGGAAGGTGGAATCTCACTGTACCTGGATGCTGCTGGTTGCTTTCACAAGCTAACATTCTTTCCAGATTTCCATACTTTTGCTTGTCACAAAAATCCAGGAGAACTAAACAAACAAACTGACTACTGAAAGAATCTGAATAATGCTGACAGTAAAATTTGGCCTTCTGGATGCTCTTCTATTGGGCATAGACATAGGGTATCAGGAGAGATTACCTCTAATTAATAATTTCACCAATTTTCATCTCTAACTCAAAGGAAATGAAGCCATTTATAGTCTCACAAAAACACAGGTCAAAAGGAAATATTCCATCATGTATTTTGATCTCCCATTTGTCAAAGACATGATATATGGTTTGGGGATGAAGTGTTAAGTCCAAACATTTCAGTTAGACCACATATTGCAGCCCTCAAAAAAGTAAAGTGTTCATCACAAAGACAGACCACAATTGCCCAAAGCACCAGAGGCCGAGACCTCTGGTGGGAACTGATTAGATGAGATATGCTTGCGTTACTCCCCCCACCTCCAGCAAACCATAACTCCTGCTGCATGGGAAGAACAACCCTGTCTCCCAGCCTCTCTTTCACTGTCCTCAGAAACCTAACTTGAAAGAACATGTGTGGTGGGAGTTTAAAGCAGAGGATTTGCTTTATCAATCTCAAGGCAAGAAATCACCCACTCTCAATATCCTATTTCCAGTTCCCGACATACAACAAAACTGAAAGGCTGGGGAATTTCTCTAGGTAAAACATTAACCCTTCCAAGACACGAGCAACCTTGCCTTAAAGACAGAATCTCAAATGCAGATGTCCATTCTTACAGGGAGTGTTGCTGACAGGCTATAAAAATGACTAAGTATCCTTATCTAGTGAAAGATGTCCCTGCCCATGGCAGTGGGTGGACTACGTGATCTTTAAAGGTCCCTTTTCCAACACAAACCATTCTATGATTCTAGGATTTTTAGAATGAGATAAATCATGGTCTTACAGTAAGTCCTGAGAATAGACCCAGAATTAGTAAAGCAAACCCCCATAAAATGATTGTGTAACATTTACCACCTCTCTTGGCAAACTGATCCAATGCTTCTCTGCTGGGAACAGCATCCCAGCAAAGCAGCCGGAAAAAGAACTTGGAGAACTTTTGCCTACAGAAGCCATCAGAGGCAAGTGAGGCATTAATTTTCCAAGGCTTCCATTAAGCCTATCACTTCTGCCTTAACAATCTCTGGCCCACAAGAAGTATATGCTCCTCAGAATAAGGTGTTAAAGCAAAATAGCACCAATAATCAACACTGTCCTTTTTAACGACTGCACTTCTCAGGATTTAAGTCATCAAGGCAAAAATGCATAGAAACAATTTTAAAAAGGGGCAGAGATCAACATTTTTCCCAACTTTTTGCCATAGCAAGTCATGGAGCAGAACTAAAGCTACTTGAAGCAGAAGAAGAAAGCAGAAAGGAGGAGGAGTGAGAACGATATTATGCAAGCCATACTAATGGTTTGCTAATCTGGTAAAAATTAATCAGAGGTGGAGAGACAGAGAGCAAAAAAGGTAGTTTTCTGCCTAACAGTGACTTAAACTGCATCAGGTAAGGGAAAGGACATGCAGGCAGAAGGAGACAACAAGGCAGCAGGGTCAGGGAGGCAAGACTGCTACTGGACAATGACACAAGCCACTACATCTAGCAACATCTTCGGATGTTTGCACCAAGGCCAGAGAAGTTTTAAAAATCATAACCATGCCCTGATGCCGCAAAGCGCAGGACAGTGCCTTGGTAAAGCCCTCTAACAAGAACACCAGAGATGCTCTGGCGCCAAGAAAAACAGTTATAAGTGGTCCTCATTCTTTTTTATGTTTTATTTAAAACTTTAAAGGTTTTCACAATGCTAAAAGTTGAGTAAACATGCTTCCTCAATAGAAAATTTCATGGAATCACAGAATGATATCAGATTGGAAGGGACCTCTGGAGATCATCTAGTCCAACCCCCCTGCCAAAGCAGGTCCACCCAGAGCAGGTTGCACAGGAACATATCCAGACGGAGACTCCACCACCCCCCTGGGCAGCCTGTTCCAGTGCTCTGCCACCCTCAAAGTAAAGAAGTTCCTCCTCATGTTTAGATGGAACTTCTTATGTTCAAGTAAATTACACTTACGTTTTTAAAGCCACGTGCTTGTGGCATAAAAGAAAAATCACACATTTCTTGATAGAGAACAAGCTGAGGTAATGTCCTCTTATTGAGGGAGATGACTGTTACAAAACTGCAAAATTAACAGCAGGAGGAGCATCTTTCTTTTGCAGAGCCACTGAAATTATAGTATGTTGAGATAATTAGAGCGAGGTTCTCAAGATTTTAACTGTGCTTTGACATACCTTATCTGATTAACAGCCTGTGGCTGGCAGTTTGATAGAATGGAATTTACTAACTTGATATTTCAACCTGAGAGGTGACAGATTTTGGAACGCTCCACTGGAATTTTCCACATGACTAGTCTTTGTGGACAAATCAATAAAGATTTTTGTTTAAGTATATGTAAAGACTCTTTGTCCGTTTGCCACCCCATCCCAGACAGCACAGTTCCGGTCGCATTGCTGCAACAGAAAAACCATTGGCTGCCAAAGACGCCTGGTCCACTTATGGCCCCAGACAGCAGGGTTCCAGCCACATTACAACAACAGAAAACAACACCATCGGCCACAGTGGTTTCACGCTTGCAAAAACACGACTAGAATACACTCAGATTTCTACATGATGGAACAGATCAATTCTGGGAGCAGTGATTAAATTCTGTGAAGAAACTGCCAAAATAGGATGAGAATAAAAATTAAGAAACAATGAACCACATTATGCAATTTGAAACTCAGTATAGGACAGATTTTCAAAGACTCCCAGCTTCAGATACTAACCTGTTTTGCTTTCAGTGACTGAATCATTCTAAAGTAGTTCTGTTTGAAGTCTTCAAAGTCTTTTTAAAAAGAAAACCCACAGCCAGCTCTCCTTGAAGTTATGAAGTCCCCCATTCCTAAAGTGTACGCTTGCTTTGTGTAGTTCTTCTTCTTTTCCTTAACATTTGCTTGCTCTTTGCTGGCTTCACTTCACACAGAGCTTTTATTTATTTATTTATTTATTAAAATGGTAATAAAAGTAAATACCATGCACAAAGATGTCTAGGTAAGATAGATGGCCAGAATGAATGAACATTGTGACTGTTTATCCTTATGAAATAGATAGAATGAAGGGAGTTTAACAATCAGCTGGCACAGATATGGAACTGGCAGACAGCTGATTAGGATCCAGCCAGTGGCTTGGGCCGAGAGCCACACCAAAGACCAGAATCAGCATTATAAACCACACACAGCAGTTTTAAGGTTCCCTATACTCTGCTAGAAGCTTCTTTAAAGAAGCTGCAGAGTAAAAAGTATTATGTAATAGACTTGAATGGCCTTTTGGCGTTGAAAACATCAGGACTGAGGGAGGGAGGGAGTTCTCCCCTTTTTGGCAGCAGCCAGTCTTCAGATCAGCCAAACCACCTGCAGGACTTCACCTGAAGAGTGCCAGAATGAGTTCATCTGACGCATCTCTGATTTGGGACAGTTGGAAAGTTGTATTTGTTTACTATCAAATGCATGACTCACAGCTGAAACACTATGTTAAAACAGTCGAAGGTCATAACATGCTCTAATTCTCGAAAAAAAGATAAATATAGACAGATAATAAAAGCTAATAGCACACATACCAGCTTCATTGTCAATTGGGAACTCCCACAGTATTCCTTCTTTTGTCCACTGGATCATCTCCTCAAAACCGTTCCGGGGAGGCTGCGCAGTTACTGCTGCAATCTCCTTCGCAAATTCCAGATCCCAAATTGTTGGTGAAGACACTAAAAAAAGAAATTTTGTAAAGATCTGTCAGCATGCCAAAGACTTTTCACTAGACAAAACAAAGTCCTTTAACATTAACCTTTACAGAGACTAACACTTTCAGCTGTGCAGATTTTTCTACCTTAGATGCCAGCATCACCTTTCTCAAATGAGAACTCTCTGTTGAAATGAAAGTCCATTAAATTCTCAAATGTCTGCTGAAAACGTATTCTGAACTCCTAGGGGACAATTTATTTTTAAGCCTTTCACACAGAGCAGGAATTTAATTTTTCTTTTTTGTCTTTCATAAATTGTACATATGACAAACTCTGAACTTGACTGGTGCACTCTGCTAAAGGAATCTTGCTTACTACAGAAGTTTTCAGGTACTTCACAACTGCACTCTCCTTCAGGGAGACAACTCCATCTATAAACGATAACAATTCCTTTCCCAACAATCCTAAGCATCCCAGTTTGTCTCTTGGGCTTGAGAAATCCTGATTTCCTATTCTTCTCCCAAAGTCAAACAGTCCCTTTAGGGATGCATCTTTTCTGATGCATATAATTAATTTTTTTCCTTTAATCAAAGTGTACTTGTATTGCAGCAGAGTTAATCTTCAGGAGTTCCTGCCCCTCCACCCAGGAGAACTGGTCATGAGCCCAGTCTGAACTGCATTGCTGAAGGGAACAAGCTGTTACCAGAGGACAGGGAGGAACCGCTGGGAGTGCCTCGGGCTGCCGTCTCATCAGCTGGCCTAACTCTGGTCTCAGTCGCTCCCCGCTTTGTTTTCTTGCCTCCCCCTGTTATCAATTCACCCTAAGCTCCTTGGAACAGAGACCTCGATGTGAATTCAAATGTTACAGTCCATTTGAAGTGGATCATGGCCAATCAGCTATTCTTTTACTACTCATAAGTCATAAGTATTTAAAACTAAGATATAATTTCATCTTTGGCTCAGCGGCTTATGGCACAATTAGATTAAATACAAAAAAATCTCCCCCCTCCTTTAGGAAAAAAACAAGATGAAAGGGCAAACTATTTTTTTACACACTGAAGTATTTTCATTTTTTGTGTTAAATCAGAAGATACTTTTTCAAATTATCTCTTACTTAGCAGGGAAATTTCCAGAACTATATTCCCTAGCTGCCTACTTTGATTTGAGGGCTGGAGGCAGGAATGAAATACAGATAAAAGACAAGATGAGAAATCATACCAGAATGAAATTATTGTCCATATCTTAGAATACTTTCTAATAATGCGCTACTAATAAATCTTCTAATAGAAGAGAGCAGAAACTCATTTTTTCAAGCTTGATAAACATTATATTTTCATCTCCGTGAAACAGAAAATAATACTGATGTTTTATGTTAACAGTTACTGATACTTTATGTTAATAGTTATGAATAATTTTTTGAGGGTGCAAATTTACTTTCCAGTTAGCATTAAGGTTTTCAAAGTAAATATTCAATACATAACACAGAATTTGCTTTTCCATCATGCATAAACAGTATTTGAACTTGTTATCTCCACTAATATGAGCGAAGAAAGTGAAACCAAATGAATCAAGGTACCAAGTACCACACTGGTATTTCCTGAGATTAATGCAACAACAATTTTTTGTCATCAGGCTTAGTCAATAAGTCAAGTTAAAAGTTTCCTGGATCAGAATATATTGTAGATTTCCTCAAGGTTACCTGGAATCAAACAAGGAAACACTATATAAAAAGCTGAAAGAAGCTTACTTCTTAATATCTAATTATAAATCCAATGAAGTCCACTCGGTCTCTTACACAATTTGTGCACATTACAGTTTTGTGTTAAAAAACAAGTGTATCTCAACTTTTCAATCCAGGGTGATGACTATGTGCCATTGCATCTGCATTGTGCTCGTGCAAAAGGGAAAGGTTAAATTCTCACCATTTTACCTGAGTAAATTTGACTCAACTCAAACGCCAGTTACTCGAACATCACATTTGTCAAGACAGCTAAAAACAAATGCTGCATCACTCATCATGGTTTTTTTATGTAAAACAGACCAATTTTAAGGAAATTATTCATCTTAAAAACCAGCAAATTGAATTCCATTCTAATAAGCAACTTTCATAGTCCACCACAGAGGTGGCTGCATTCAGAAAGCTCACAGCTGCTTGAAAATATGCAGAGAGCACTATCTGACATTTTACTAAAGAAATTAAGTAAACAAATTAATTTCTCCCTGCTGTTTCAAGTGTAAAAAAAAAAAAAAAAAAGCAGAAAATTACTCAGCTAGAATCTGGCAAAACCTAACAGTCCTACTATTAAAGCAGGAACAAATACATAAAATTTTTCTATAATTTTCTAAGATATCCGAAAGAAATACTATTTCTTCTTCAGCTGCTGGCTTCATACATAGTTCTAAGACACTACACTGGAATAAAGCTGTTTTTCCAAAGGGCCTCAGAATAGCTTAGGGAAATGAACATATTAAAGATCAGCGCTAGCAATGCAGAGTTTCATTGTTCAGAAAGAAAAGTGAGGGAGTTCTTTAGATGACTTGCCCATATTCACACACTCTTAGCCAAAACCCAGTCTGTAGTAAAGCTAAGTCGTCACACGTGAAAGCTGTCCCCCTCATGTGGCATTAAGACTGTTCCTGCAGAGCTGTGCCGTTCAGTGACTATGAAGGTGGGTCATACCTGTTTTGCCATTGTTTTTTGGTTTTATTACATGAGTTTTAGTATATATATTTGGTGGATAAGGAATTGGCTGGATGGTCGCATCCAGAGACTAGTGGTCAATGGCTCAATGTCTGGATGAAGATCAGTGAGAAGTGGTGTCCCTCAGGGGTCTGTACTGGGACAAGTACTGTTCAATATCTTCATCAATGACATACTGGAATTGAGTGCACCCTCAGAAAATCTGCAGGTAACACCAAGCTGAGTGGTGCGGTTGACGCACCTGAGGCATGGGATGCCATCCAGAGGGACCTGGACAAGCTCAAGAAGTGGGCCTCTGTGAACCTCATGAGGTTCAACAAGGCCAAGTGCAAGGTTCTGCACCTGGGTTGGGGCAACCCCAGTATCAATACAGACTGGGGGACGAAGGGATTGAGAACAGCCCTGCAGAGGAGTTGAGGATACTGGTGGACAAAAAGCCGGACATGAGCCGATAATATGCGCTTGGAGCCCCAAAAGCCAACCATCTCTGGGGCTGCATCAAAAGAAGTGTGGCCAGCAGGTCAAGGGAGGTGATTCTGCCCCTCTACTATGCTCTGGTGAGACACCACGTAGAGTGCTGCGTGCAGCTCTGGAGCCCTCTGCATAGGAAAGTCATGTACCTGTTGGAGCAGCTCCACAGGAGGGCCACAAAAATGATCAAAGGGCTGGAGCACCTCTCCTATGAGGACAGGCTGAGAGAGTTGGGGTTGTTCAGCCTGGAGAAGGCTCTGGGGAGACCTTATTGCAGTCTTTCAGTACTTAAAGGGGGCTTGTAAGAAAGGTGGAGACAAACTTTTTTGTCAGCGCTGTTGCCACTGGACAAGGGGTGATGGTTTTAAACTAAAAGAAGGTAGATTCTGACGACTAAGGCCGAAATTTTTTAAAACGAGGGTGGTGAAACACTGGAACTCTCAGGTTGCCCAGAGAGGTGGTAAATGCCCCATCCCTTGGAAACATTCAAGGTCACGTTGGATGGGGCTCTGAGCAACTTGATCTAGGTGAAGATGTCCCTGCTCATTGCAGGGTTAGACTAGATGACCTTTAAAGGTCCCTTCCAACCCAAACTATTCTATGATCCTAAACATATAAGAAGAGCTTTACAGTAGGTAAAGCAAGGCATTGTTTGTCAGCCACTTACAGGATCTCTCAACCTACACATACAACACTAAAAAAAAAAAAAAAAAAATAAAATAAAATAGAGAAGGCCACAAAGGAATCGAATGCGTGGTCTTAGTTTTTTTTTTTTTTCCACCCTACTTATGCTTAGCCACCTGTAGAACATAGTTGCTTCCCTGGCATCACAACCTTGTGTTTATTTGCCATAAAATGAATGCAGCAAGTCTGCAACTTGCCCACACTCACAGAAGACTGACCTTAGTGACAAAAAGCCAGTTTTACCCTTCAAGTTCAGTAACAGAATGTCCTGATTAATATAGAAAACATTAATCTACTACACTGCATGGAAGTTTTGCTTACTAAAAATCAGAGTTACATTAAAGTATTATTTTTTTATAAGTCTGAAAGCAGGAAGTTAACATGTCATAAGTCTCCTTCACAACAGCGAGTGTCTTGATATTCTAAAAATTCAGAACTTGGCTTCACTGAGTTTTTAATTATTGAATTTCCACTAACCTGTTTTCAGTGTGTTTTCTGTTTCTGTAGAAGCGTTAGTGAATATATTAAGCCTCTTTCCCACTTTGAGACTTCTATAAACAAAAAAGAAAAACGATATTGAGTATTTCACAACACTTCACAACATTGCCAGATAACAAATTTAAAAGCACAAAATATTCTCATGAACTAACAGATCTCCAGAGAAAAAAAAATGAGATAGTGACTCTCACTAAATCCTCGGGCTTTTAACCAGAGAAAGTGTTTATGACTTTACTATTCATCTGTAACAGAGCTTCCCAAAACATTTATGTGTGAAAGAATGAGCATAAATCAAACCTTATATTTGCAGACTTTTTTTTTACTGAAATATTTAGGAAACTGAACAAAGCTAAACAGTATGAAACCACAGTCTCAAGAAATTTTACCAAGTTGCAACTAAAAAGTGAATCTGGTGATTTGGGTTTTTTCCCCTGTAAAAAATATTGCACAATTCAGGAAAAGAAAACGCAACAGCTAAATCAAACAATTCCTGCTTTATGACATAAATAGCCTATTTGGCAGATTACACAGCCACCTTCTCTGCCATATGGCAAACACTCAAAGTATATCTGTGTGATATATTTTAAAAAGCATCACCCTGATGCTCTAAAAATCTGACCATCTATTTTCAATCACATTTATCTTTAGCATAAGCTTATACTAAAAAAATAAAATGCAAAAGTTCAACAAGTAATCAAAATAAATTTTCTTATAAATGGAAACAAAGAAAAATCAATGCTTTTACTGTAGAACTTGAGAACTTACACTGAACTTGAGAAAAAATGATTCTTTTCATCATACAATCTTCCAGGTTTCCACTGAAATTCTAACCATTCCTACTTTATGTTATTACATATTCACTGTTACCCTGGCAATACCTGCCCTTCCTGACCTTAAAATTTCTCCTCTCCAGATTTACTGCAGGTTTCTGATGGCCCCAACTACTTTTGCAAACCTGCTCTTGTCATATTACATTTTACTGATGTAACTACCCTGGATCTGTTTCAGCACAGAGCAATTTAATTACAGAGCCTTAAAAGAATGTTGATTTAGGATTATATTTTCCTATCTGTGTGTAACTCCCAATAACATTGGCCGAAGATACAAGCATGACTTGGAAGAACATTTACTTGAAAATGACTAGTTCAAATGACTACAAAGCAACATCGCTCATTTCATTGAAATCTACTAACTCAATTTACACTTAGATATTCTTCCTAACCCATTCTTTTCATATTATCAATAGATAAGTATACTTGTTAGATTTTCAGGGAGGCAGGAAAAAACTTAGGACTGAAACTGGAGACAGTTTGCTCAATACAGGGATTTTAAAAACTATTTTAAGGTACCGTTCCTGAAGTTACATACCAAGTACAGTTTCATCACATAAACAGGGTGAGACAGCTTCTCAGATATCATAAATTTAATAAAAGTTCTCAAACATATGTGAAATTCACTTTCCTTTACAGTATGCTAGTAAATGGAAAGTTTAGCAAAGATAAAATATATACACTGTACAATCACGTAAAAGCTCATGTTTTCAGTTTATACTTCTAGATCATATTATTTCTATTCTTTCAGACTTTGGAAAACTTCTAATCCGACACCTTAAATAAAGTATTTCTCATAGTCAGTCAAAAATCAGCCTAATAACAAAATTACTCTCATGTGACTACCAACTCTGTCTGATAATTATCTCCAAACTAAAAATAGAGCTATTCAGCATTGATAATGAAGTCAGTTTCCTTGCTCCTCAAACCAGCAACTCAGGACAGAAACATGTAAGTCAGGAGGGCTTAGTCTAGAACCTTGTTCCACTCTTCCTTTCAACTTCCATTACAAGAAGCTCCTCTTGCACTTTCCACAAGCTTTGCATCAGGAAAAGAAAACACCGCTTGCTGGCCTTGTAGCACTGAAAAGGCCCAAGAGATACTTCCCTAACACACCTTTAACAATTTGGTAGCTCAAGAACAAGGAAGTTACACAGCAACATTTCAGCAAGCAGGCTAAGTTCTTCTAATGACTGGCTACGGCCACATCCTTGAGGTTTTCCCATGATCTACATGCCTCAATGCATATGGTACAATTTGTTCCTTATGGAAAGTCACAACCCTCTGTTTATGATATACTGAAATAGATGTCTCGGCCAAAGAGGGCAGAATATTGTACACCTACCCACCCATTAATTTATGCCCCTTATTTTTTTCTTAGTTATCTAAAGTCTGCCTTTAGCATTATCTATCTAAACACAAACGACTCCCTCAACTTCCAGACCCTAAGCCCAAGGAAAGGGGATTCATTTGCAAACTAAATGAATTATTAGAGAAGTTAACCTTATTAAAAACAGAACTGCTAGAGAAAGAATATACTGAGAAGGAATGTGATGATGAGCTGCCATGGGAAAATACAAAGACCCTAGGCAAGAAAGCATAGCTTACAGGAGTTAAAAAAAAATAATAAAAATCTAAGAGCATTCTTTAGTTAATTGAGAAACAGACTGGCCACGTAAACAGCAGCAAGATAAATTTAAGGAGTACCCTGAGTAGCCATTTACATTTATCATGTAAATGATAAAATTCGTTTTATAGACAACTACGTCACAGACAATAGAAAAATAAATTACAAAATCACTTATCAGTTGCAACAACGTGGTAAAAAATAGAAGAACCTTAAAAATCTCTTTAAAACCCCAACAGAATGGATAAAAATTTTCTAAACATAGAATATTTATCAAAGTTTTCCATTAGATGAAAGTAAGCCTTCAAAGCCTCCATTTCCCAAAAAGTGATATAAAATTGTATTATGCATAAGTGAAACTAATTTAAACTAGTTAAAACAAACACAATTACATTTCAGCACCAAATATTTTTAATTATCTGAAATTTGGTATTTAAAAGTGCACATTATTTAATTAGCTGTTTAACATTAACTGATGTGGTCTCACAGAAGTTTATTTCAATGTTAACAGCACTTTTTGAAAAGACCTTAAGTAATTTCTTTAAGCTCTGAAGTATCATGGTAACATGAATATGTACAACTAAATCTAAAATATTATCCATTAGTAATTTTTTGTATGCTCCTTGTATTGGCAGGGAACACCACAAAAATACCTTCTGGAGTCAAAAGACTGAGGTGAGAATCTTCCAGGCCTGATTCTTTGACCATCCTCATCCGACTCCAAGGAAATGCGACTGGATATCCTCACACCTCTCTCAGCTGGGGACTGCCTTTTAACTGACATTTCTGAAATAACGTTGCTGAAATTAAAAACATGAGTGTAAAAACTCAACAAATTAACAAAGCAAGGAAGTTCATCACATGTATCAACCAGAAACTCTAGTCTCAACTGTTTTCATCAGCCTTTATAAGATAGAATTACACATTCTTCACAAAATACATGCATTTTTAAGTCATCAAACATTCGAGTCTTACTTTTTAAACCACCTCAGTTGTTACATTATGTATAGATTAAATGAAAAGTGTTATTTCAGCCTACTAAACCTACAATGAATGCTTTCTTTGAAATAATTTAGCTTCCAACTAAAAGAAAAAATTCATCTATCTGCACACCGATATTCACAGAGTGCGCTAGGGATGTTTTGCTTGAGTAAATGAGGAATTTGTCTGGATACAAGGAATACGCTGAAACAGAGAGGCAAAAATCAGCAGGTTTTCTGGACAGGAACCAGCACTGCCCAGGGACAGATCCCTGCTGCTGCAGACCAAAAGGAAGCTTGCCTTCACACATCAGTTGACATGGGTCAATCATGCCACCCTAATAAGTAGGTCACCTTTCCTGATCCACTGCAATCTGTTGCATTGCGTAATCATATTACAGCACTGACAGACCACATCTTTCTTCATAATTCTGCAGTCAAAAACCATACGTGAAGAACAAACGCTCTGATCTCTTCCGGCGTGGTTTGCAGCTCATCCTGCATGCAAAGGGCAAAACGCACCATCTTTCTGCCTCTGCCCATTAGTCCCCTTAACTGGTAACTCTGTTGGCTGGTAAAGACCAAGCTGGTAACTGGTCCTCACAGCTTCTCTCTCTACCCAACCGCTTCCAGTAACACGCAGCCAACCAAGATTGCAATGCTCAAGTTTTAAGACAGCCTCAAAAAAAACAAAAATAGGCCAAGTCAAAAATACTGCATAGCCATTTTATGAAAATCTGAATCAAGTTCAAACTATGCTTTTAGTAGTTTAAATCAAAAGAGATTTTATTAACAAGAAAGAAATACTCCTGGAAAATTGTAAAAGCTAATTGCCACAGCACAGTAGGATTCCTCTTCAGTCTTAGATGTGGTTGTGAATGGCAGAACAAGAATAGCATAGTGCTTCAAGTACCTACTCTGAAAGAAAGGCATCCGAAAACAAGTTTTAAATCATTTCATTTTAATCTTAAAGAAAAAACAATCTCAGATTAGTTGCGAACCTCACACTAGAAATTACTCTATGAAGTGCCTGCTGGCATTAGCGAGCTGGTGTTGGGCCAGAGGCTTGACACACTTCTGAGAGTCAAGGGGACATAATTCCTAAGGTCAGTCACACACAGCCCAGCCCAACTGCTTGGCTTGGCTGCAGCCGGCAAGGCGGGAGTGTTCCTGTGCTACAGCGGGATCAGGATTCCTCGGAGAAGCTCTTCTTACAGCCGACATTGATTTATTTGTACTTTTGCACAACAGGTCTGGACAGACTATGTTACCACGCTATCAGAACATGCAGTCAGTGGTATCATTCCCACTGGAAAGTCCTAATGTCACCCCATCATTGGTATCTGAACACTTCTGTTAGCAACATTCATCACTACATCATTAAAAGTGTCCCTGTTTTAACTAAAAATAAAACTACAAAGATGTTTTTAATGTCTTTTGTAACGAAAAATATCAGATCACAAATTAATACTCCAACCCCAGTGGACCTACAGTGGTTAGCTATTATATGATAGTACACGATATTACCTCATGTCACAACATGAGGTTAAAAAAATAAGCTCCTAGATACTTCTGCTTTCCAGAGATGGGAAGAGGTAGAGCTTTTGTAATTAGCACAGATTCTCTCTCCTTCCTGATCACCAATCAATAACTATTAACACTAAAAAAAGAGACTCAAGGAGCTTTGCATATACTTTAGCCTAAGGTCTGAATTACTTTACTACTTCCTCACCCAAAACAGGAGCTGAAATTTCAACTTGTAATGCTGCAGATTTTATTTTGGTGTAGCGCTGTTGTAATTTCCACTGAGTGAAACTTCATCCCACACTGAGAAAACTAAATTCCTGTATTGTTAATATTTTCCCCTCCTAGCGAACACACTGTCCTCTCGCTGTCTACAAAACAAGGCGATGAGGCAACCGCATACAACAGTGACCTCTGGAGGCCATACCACAATCCTGGGAAAAAAAATTAGTATGAACCAAAGGATCCAGATAACGTACAATTTATTTCATACCCTCATAAATCTCAATAGCAGCATCCCAACTTTTTGCAGTTGAGCATTATATGGCTCTATTGCTTGTGAAGGTATCTCATTTTTAAATAGTTATAAATAATGGAGGTATATATATTGTTTTTTAAAATGTGTCAGTATATTGAATGGAAAACCTTTATGAAAAAAAAAAGTTAAATCGCCTGTATTCTCTTGTTGTCAAATAAAATCAACACAAAATAATCATGTAATTGCTTTCTAATATATTAAAAGCATTTTACTGCCTTCTGCTGGACTTTAAAAATCAACAGTTTTAACACTGATCAGAAAGCCAAAAGTACCAAATTCACCTCAGAGTCTAACTGTGAAAGGTTACTATTAACCAAGTTTTCAGTCATGAAAATCAGCAGGAATTGCTGGTCTTTCTAGAAAACTCATCCATTGATAGAGTTTCAAACTGTTACCTAACTAACAAGGAAGAAAATGGAACTTTTCAGCATACAATAAAAAAAAAATTAACATATATTCACAGGTATAAGCAAGCTGGTACACAAAGCTGCCTCAGGAAGTAGAACTTGCCAACTCAAAGCAGAGCAAGCCAGCCCCGCCGTTCCTAGCCAACCAAAAAGGCTGGGTTTGGTTGAGGAAAATGCATTTTTCTAACCATAATGACTCATCCACAAGCATGTTATAAAACATTGTAATAGCACATCTTAACCAATCGATCAACTAGATAGAGGCACTTTACAGTTGCAGGGCCTTTGGTTTTTGAATTTCTGAAGAATTTAATCTCTCAACAGAAAAAAGCCTTTTTGCTTATACTACAACTTCCTTAGATGCCTTCTTTCTTCCACATCAGTCATAGCTGGGTAGGTCCTTCAGGGAAAGTGCAATGGGTGGTAAGGTCAGCAAGCCCTTGTTGCCATGTTCCTTATATCTTAAGGAATAGCCCTTGTTCCTTATACCTTAAGAAATAGGTGCAGGAGCATACGAGGTTTGCCACTGTATGTATTAGCTCAGTCAGTATCAGTACAGTCCTCCAACATCTTACCAGAAATTGAGGTAGGTTCTAATTACATTTAAGTTGGCCACCCACAGCCCATGCTATTATTAAGATGTTTGTGTACTCTGCTCTTCTAAAAACCGCAGTGACAGAGACGGAACAACCTCATTGGTAATTAATAGTTTAATGAATATATTCTTTAGGTAATATATTCCTTATTTATTCTACTTATGCTAAGAAGTGTCTCTTAAGCTTTTGGTAATACTGCACACAAAAAAACCCAATCAAAATCCAGAAAAACATCAATCTTGCATAAAACAAACAGATGTCTAACCTTGAAACCTACTCGTTTTGGCTCCAAAAGCCCAGGGAGAGAGAAGCTTCTGTCAAGTTCTTGAGATCTCCTATATTCAAGCCGTGAGGACATTATGAAAACAGAGCACACAGCTTTTGGAGATGCTTGTGTGTACCACTTAAAACCATACTTCCTCCTCAAATAGCACAGACTTCACACGTTTGGAGAGAATTTCATTCTGCTCTCCACAACCACCATTAGAGCTCTTGGTAGAAAGAATCATGGATGCAGGCTAAAAGGGAAACTTGCAGAGTTTCTCCCTTTTCCCTTCACAACCTCTGAAAAACATGTATTTAGTTTAACAAAGTTACTCACTGAGCATTGTGCTTCCCAAACTATTTGCAAGCTTCTAACTCGATCCATTTGCAAGCACCCTTCATATTCTTCCTTAGTTTTCATTTACGTACAGGGCAGCCTGACATCAGCCACAAACACCTCTAGTTTGTTGGCTACTCTGTTTGCAGTTCATTGATAAATACACAAATCAAATCCTTTACTGATCCCTAAAGCAACCTATGAATAATACAATAATGGGCCAACCTTAAGTCCTAGTTTGGGACAAATTCATTTTCACAGAATAAATTAAGGTAAGAGGCTTGCAATTCACAACACAAACAGCTATAAGTAAAAGTTTCACATTCCTATTTTGCTGAAGATACAATTTTCTGTTTAGTTCAGCATTTCACCTGGATTTAATGCCTTATTTTCTGAGTAGGTATCTAAATACTAGCTTAAAAAAAAGAGAATGAAAAAACTGTCTTTAGCCATCATCCAAAAGAGCAGTATGCACAACTGTTTCCGTTTCCAAACAAATGTTTCTCATCTGTTTGAAAGCCACACTGGAAACGGAGTTAAGCCAAGAGATGAGTTTCTTGGGTTGACTGGAAAGTTTTGAAAGGAAGGGCGGGGCTATAAATAGAGCTGCTCTAGTTCAGCTATGCAGAGCTGTCACGAAAATTCACCAGTCCAGACAGAGTGTCTGAAACGTCCACAAATCCATCCATTGTGTGAAAAATTCAGAAGCTTGAAAAAAAAAAAAAATCTGTTATTTTGCAAGCCTGTCCAAGAAAGTGATGATCCTGGGCAGGAAAACAATTCCATTTCTGCAAAACCATTTTAGAATAAGGATGGCAAAATTTAGGGAGTCTGGTATAACCAGACCAATGATGTTCCCCTTATTCATTAATTCCGAGGATAACCTGTCCGAATTTGTCTTTTAGGGCCATCTTTCCAGCATAGAACACAGTCACCTTCAAGATGACACTGCAAAATCAGAAATTTGAGAATTATTGAGAATAACATTCAATATACAGACCGTATGTTAATAGTTCCCCCCTTTTTCTGTTTATCTGTGGTTTCTTCATGTCTTCTTAGTTGTGCAAGTAGTTCTGATTCCGTCTGTTTCTTGTTGAGTCGTAGGGAAGACGCAACTGCAGAAGCAGCCTCCACCAGCTCCGGATTTAAAGGTTTGCCTCTGTAAGAGACACAACAGATATGGAAATACAAAAAAAAAAAAATAAGAGCCTTAATGTATTTAAATTATTATTTCGGTACTGTTGTTCTATGTCTTAATAACTCAGAAGTTACAGTTAGGCATTATCCCAAATGGGGGTGGTCAGGGGGACAGCCAGGTTTTTCCCTACGTTGCAGTAGTCATCAACTGCCAAATGACACTGACAAGGTCTTGTTCTCAAACACAGGAAAATCGCAGCCTTACACCACTGCACAGCTCCTCGGACGTGAAGCTTAGAAGACCAGAGGCAACATAGACCTGCAGGATTAACACATTGTGGAGGGGAGCCACCAACAAGGCTTGACAATCATGATGCCATTCTTTTTTTTTTTCCTATTTTCTCAGTTCCGTTGTATTTTATTTGAATATTACCTCCCCCCTCTCATTAAAATAACTCTCCACAGGCAGACGCTAGTGCTACCTTTCAAGAGTCTCAGTGCAGAAAAAGGTAGCATACTGTAGAAAGCATACAACATCTTTTGGCCAGATTCTCCCATGACTTACTGCAATCTCCATCTACGCTACATTTCCTTACAAGGCTCCTTTTCCATATTTGGAAATGGCATTTGATGCTTTATTTTGTCCTAGATAATGAAAAAAACCAAACTTGAAACAAGGAGAAAAAAGGCTAAGAAAAGTTTGTTATACTTTACCGCTGGATGTCTTCTTTAGCTTTCTGAAGCATAGTACCTTCACTGTCTGGGCCTTCCAGCTTGTTTGTGGCTTGCTTTTTGATCTCGTGTGCTTTTAACTGTTGGAGTTTCTTCCTGTAGCTCACTTCTACTTTCATATCACCAATAATGTCTAACAACTTCTGCTTCGGTGTTTCTGCCATGCTGCCCTGACTCTTTGATGCCACTTTAGTGGTGCTGTCTTTGGAAGGAGTAGATTCATCTTTCTCAGTAGAAAGCATGCTGCTTGTGCTGAAGAGTTTCTGTATTTTGCTACATGATACAAACAAACAAACAAAAAAACCAAAAAAATCAGAAGTTACAAATAGGGTCCAATGCTGAATTTGGTAAGCCTACCAAAAAAGCCATTAGTTACAACTATCTAGGCCTAATCAAGTGCAAACTGAGTATGTTAAGTACATGTCAAGCATGCTCCTTTTGACTTTTGAGAAGGACTAGGATACTATTTAAAACCCTTGGGTTTTTACAGTTTCTTCATCACAAAAATCACATAAACAACTTTATTTCCTCCACAATTAAACCGTGTTTAATCTAAGAACTTCAAACTTTTAAAGTACCCCTGCATTAGGTAGCAGACTGAGAGTTTGAATCTACTGGTACCTGATACTTAAGCTCATTAGTACTATAGAAACCCACTGAAATTCTTAAAGTAAGGCAACAAAGAGATCACTCCTAGCCATCTGAAAAAAGACTGCACACACACATTAGCTTCACATTGTTTCACACTTGTGGCACTGCTACTGATCACACCCCCCTACCCTATGCCCTGCAATACAGCAGCCAAGCATTTGTGCATCCGTATGGGGAAATGGATCCTGCTGCAAGATAACCCAGTAAAACCAAAAAAAGTCATTTTGGTCATTTTTCCCTCTGCAACAGCTCCTCTACCTAGTTTACCACGTCACTGCAAAGAAGTGGTAAAGAAGTGGCTTTTGCAAAGAAGCCAAAATTGACACAGTGAGGATGTGGAACGAAGGACAGCGAGGAGCTGCTCAGGATATTGCTGTAACACAGACACAACTGCATTCTCTAGAAAAAAGCTATCATAAAATTCAAAGAACTGTTAACACTCTAAAATTAAATGTTTAAGTCTTAAAATTTAAAACTACTTTCGGTTTAAAAATCACCTTCAAAATAAAGAGAAAACCTTACAATTAAATATTTCTTTTGATTCAAAATAAAATACTTCAACAGATCTTAAAACTCTTCAACAAATCTGAAGGAATTTTGACATACCTTCCCCCATCACGCTCACCTCTCCCTGGCTAAAAAAGAAAAATCTGCTAGTATCAGCAGACACCATATTACTACTTTAGTCACTCTGCACTTAATAAATTGTCGGCATTAAATTGTCAGCATTAAACCCTAAGTTTTGACGTTGAGAAGCAACAGGAAAATTTAAGGAAAGTTTCAGAACCACATTATTGAGAAGACAGTAGGAGTCCTGCTGTTTTACATTGAGCTGCTCTCCACAGATCTTTTTCAAACACATGTTTTTCATTAATTCAGGCTGCATGCTCCTGAAAACTATTTATCCATTCAGAGATCTCCGCTTACAGTGTCAGAAAACCACACCAAGCCTGCAAGCCTTAAAACATTTCAAGTGAGGAATACATTGCAGTTTGTGTTACTGTATTTCATCTACCATCAGGTTTGTCTTCTGCTCAGACAAACCCCACCCAGCCTTAGAAAGAAACCAACCTGCTTTATACATTAGGCTAGTGCAGTATCAGAGCTTGTTCAAAAAGATCAAGGAGCTTTGAAATGAAAAAAAAAAA
>KZ506091.1:354725-367876 GCA_002844005.1 Limosa lapponica baueri | reverse complement strand
CTCTGCTGGAGTAATGTTAGAATTGGAAAGATAAACAGTTGACAAATTAAGTTGTTAAATGACTTTACTGAAGTTTCATCTCTTTGATTTGCTTGAAGAAAATCAAACCGCTCTCTTTATTAATCGTGCTTAGAATATTCTGAAGTAATGTGTAGTGTTGGATTTGTACAGAAAATGGGTGTGTGTCTTTTCAGGTAGCTACACAGAATAACCACTGAGTAAGAGAAATGGCTATTGCCTGCAACTCATGCTGGGTTGAAGGACAATGTGGAAGTTTCCTGGGACAGGCATTTTTGCAGTAGGGCTTTCCTGAAGTAACGGTTCTGCTCTGCATGACTTTATAGAACTGTACTTTTGTTGCTGATTGTTCTCTAGAACAGAAATGTTCCCTGTCTTTTGTGGAGTCCCTTATTACACTTACAGAACTTGAATTTTCCTTAGGCTGGAAGACTGAGTGGTGCTTTTATTTGATGTGCCTCTGGCCATTTTTAACGATGAGTATTGTCATTGATTCTGTAGGTACTAGCTATTCTAGTAAATATTTTTGGTGGCATTATGCGATGTGATGTGATAGCCCAAGGCATCGTTATGGCAGTAAAGGATTTGGACCTAAAAATACCTATTGTGGTACGGTTGCAAGGTGAGTGTGCTTTAGTACATGTTAAATACATTTCTGTCCATATTGACAAATTTTCTTGAGTTTAATATATTACATAGCAAGTTGCCTATTAGCTGGGGACTATTAAAAATTAAGACAAACCTTGAATTTAGATGGTGAGGATTGGCAAGTTAATAAAAAGAGATTTCCTGCTTTTATAACTACTAAAGCTGTTGTATTATTGGTTTATTCACTCACTTAGTTTTGGAACAGGCTTCTTAGAAAATATGAGAATACTCTGGTAGTAGTAATCTCCTGTTCAATAAGAGTGGCATTTTATCTGTTTCTTAAGGTACAAGAGTTGATGATGCCAAAGCTTTAATAACAGCTAGCGGCCTCAAGATCCTTGCGTGTGATGACTTGGATGAAGCTGCAAAAATGGTAAGAGCTGGTTACGAATATTCTTTTCAGAACATAGTGTCTATTGCAGAGTGTTGAAAAGTTGAAACTCCATTCAATCAACTAAAGGTAGCATAGGATAAATCACAGTGCCAGTTATTATCAGGGCCTGAAGCAAATGTTTTACAAATTAGTAAGTATGTATTTTCTAAGTAGAAGAACTATGTAGTCAGAAGCTATTATACCCCAGAAATTTCTGTGTTTGGGACTTTTTTCTTGCCCCTCAACCCTTCTGAAAAGCAGGTTTAAAAAAATCCCAACGTGTAACCAGTTGCTCTCCTTGGTAGGGAAATGGCTAAGACCTTAGCTTTATTAATTGAAAGAAAATACATAAATTGAGATAAGTGTTAGATTGCATTCTTCAGCTAATTTGGTAGAGCACTATATTTCAGTGTGCATGATTAAAACAAAATGTAGTTGAACATCCTGTAGCCTCATAATGTAGTTAGATGCTTAGACATTCAGACAGCTTGGTTGTGATGGTTTTTTTTTGTTTTGCTTTGTTTTGTTTCCTGGGGTTGAAGCTCTGGATTGCTTGGAGGAAGAGCTTGCTTAGCTTGACAGTATGGCTTTCTATCTTAAGGAATAGTATTAAATCCTGCTAGGCTGACCAAGCTTTGGTTAGGTCAATGGTAATTTTCCCTAGCAGTACGTGTGGGTCTTTAAGCTATACATCTATGTAATGCATCTTCTAAAGCTGCTGCTGAATCTAAAGTTCTCAGCTGAATCATGGAGCCATGCAAATGGTGTTAAAATTGGTTTTGTAATCTTAAAATATCTTTATCTTTAGAAGTACTTTTAAAAAGGGTTATAGTTGTTTTTGTATATTGCCCATAGGTAATGCTTTAAACAGGTTTATGTAAGGTGATGCCATGAGTAGGATAAACAAATGGATGAGGATAGATCGGAGTAATAAGCTGAGCATTTGAAGCAGTGATTATAACCAGTGATGTTAAAAGTTTGTGTGGTTTTTTTTTTTTTACCTAAACATTCAACAGATGTCTGTAAATTATTCTAACTAACTAGTATTTTAGGTGCTTTTGAAGTTGGACAATGTGGACAAGAAAAACATACTACAAATGCGTAGCAACAGTGAAGATTAACATGTTTGATCTGGAAAAAATCAGAGGGCATCCAGTGGATTTTCTATTAGGGGGAAACTTATAGTTCTGAAGCTTTTTTTGTGTGTAAAGAACCACTTAGTTATAATATTTGATTATTAACATGCCCTCTCTTCCCCCTCCCCCCGCTTAAGAATTTGCTGATGATTCCCTGGCATTATTTTGTTTAAAAAGATTGGTCCAGCTCACTCAAATTAGGATTGTTTTGATGTTAAGTCTCTTATTTTCTGTTTTTCAGGTGGTGAAACTCTCTGAAATAGTAAGCTTAGCAAAACAAGCTCAGGTGGATGTTAAATTCCAGTTGCCAATTTGATCTGAGAAATGCCATGCCGATGTCTAATATGTTCTCTGAAATACTGTGTTCTGTGGGATATTTTTCATTTTTTTTTTGTGTGGAGGTTTTGATTGTTTGACAGGCGCACAAACTGAAGTACCTGGTCTTTAATGTTAACACTCAGAATGGTCAGAGTTCTTGTAAAAGCGTGTATTGCTGATCTTTAGTCCTTCTTAGTTGTTGTTCTCAAGCCTCCAGCTTTTGCTGCAGAATGTCACTTGCAATATACTTCTGCGTTGTCCAAAGTAAAGCTTCTGGTTGAAAAATAATTATTCTGAATAAATTCTGAAGTTACTTTACTTGTAAATTTGTATTAGCCTTGGTTAAAAGTAAATATGACTAGATTATCTAGTTGTCCATGTGGAGAAATGTATTGAAACGGTATTTTATATTGGAGACAGTTGTACTTAGCAGTATAATGGACATGAGCAAACCAATCATTATTTATGAACAGGTGCATTTGGACTTGATCAGAAACATTTTTATAGAAGTGCTTCACTGAAGTGGCTGGTAACTCTTCTGGACAGCGTGTTTAATCACTACAAAATATACTGTAGCACTTAGATTTTCACGATCTCCGGTCCTTACAAAAAAAGCATTGTGTAGTTTTATATATGAACAAGCATTTACCAAACTTCAAGGAGACAGAACACATAAAGAATTAAAATGTCTATTGTACATCGCTAATAAAATTGTACATTAATAAAATGTCTCTCCAAACTTCTACTGTCTTTTTCTTTGTATGTCACTATTTTGATACGTTGCATATACTCATGGATTAAACCATAATTTAAGATAGCAAGCTAAAAGCTTTTTAGGAATAAATTTACAGTAGCACATATGTTAATTTTTTTTTCCTCCTTGAATTGCATTGCATGGTTAAAAACCTGTGAACTCACGCTGTGTTGAACAGCATGGACAGATGTCATACATATAACATCTTACTAAAGTGGCCACAACTGATCTCTGCCTAAACAAGTATGCAGGAAAATGTTGCTTTTTAGGGAAACATTGTTTCTACTAACAAGTCCAGTATTAACCATTAATTTTTGTCACTTTACAATACTGTTGATTTTGCCATTACATAGAACTTGGATAATGATCCATTTACCACTTAGTTTCCAAATGATGTTAAATTATCATAACTCATGTTTTGTTTGTATTTTGTAGGGATATTTTTTTTCTTTAAAATGTTATTTTCTTGGCTAATGATAGCATAGTTTTATCAGGAAATAATGAAGACTTCCCATTTTGAAATCCCACCATAGCAAATCATATGATCGTGAACTAAGGGCTTAAAAGGTTTATATGAAATGTGGGGAAACTTACAGAAATTTTAAACTCATGTATTTCAGTAGTTTTTTGGCAGCACTAAACAAAATCAGAAGAAATTAAACTCACTCTGAATTGAAACTGGATTATTTTCAATCCTAGTTGGTCTCTCATGCCTGACTACTATGAGCTGTTGATCCGGCATGCTAAATTGGGCTTGTGGGTATGCCTGGAATTGCTTTTATTCAATGGCCTTGAATGGATTTGCAGAGATAAATAGTTTGAATAGATTTGTTAAGCGTTGAATAATTTAGAGAATATAATTCATTTCTAGCACGAGGGTTTGCTTCTAGCCTTATCTTTTTACTTTTAAAATTGAATGATAAAAGTTCCAGGTTCATAAGGAGGTAATTTTTTTTTTTAACATACCTAAACATACTAGCCTAATTCTTTCATTGGAGGGAGGAACAATAAGACAAAAGTGACTTGATGTTGCGAAAAATGACAAATGGAAATGGCCTTTTGGTGCAAATGCTGGACTAGAATGGAGGCAAAACTGGATCCTGCTGTTAGTCCAGTATTTCCGTATACCCTGTTTGAGCTGCTAAATGTAGTTGAGTAGGGGAGAGGGAGCCAAGGCAAAGTCATTTCTGTCTGAGAGGAATGTGAAATACCGATGTTTTCAGTAACGTATTCACAAGTAACAGACTTGACACAAAGCAGTGTTTTGCCCTTAAGGTAATTCTAAAGCCCGTAGTATTCCTTTAAGGATGGACAAAGAATAGGTGTGGGATAGGAAAGTGGCTCCATACAATTTCCTGACCAGAGCTTTCAGAATGTACCAAATCACTCTTAATGCCAAAATAAGAACCTGTAGAATGGAAGACAGTTACTTTTAAGTTATTTCAGCAATGCTTATGGCTTTGTAATCCAAATACTTCCTAATTGGGAAGAATTGAATTTCCCTTTGGAAACAGCAGTGTGTAAGGGGGGAATATGGTGTCACAGGTAGGGTGGGAGGCATGGGAGGAGTGTGAACAGGAACACGAAGGACTGTGATCAGGATGGCATATGTAGGTGGCAGGAATGCCCTTTTCCTAAGATTGGGGTCTGGAAATATTATTTCTAGTTATTCCACTTGGTGAAGAAATAGAATTGGTGATTGACTGATTTGTGTTAAGTGTCTTGAAACTAAGTAGGCATTTGGAGATTGCTTTAATTAACAGGGTACTGGAGCTCTATAGGATCTTTTAATTATGAATGTTTTAATCGTTCTTCAGACTGTTTTGCCTAGATCAAAGTATGTTGCAACCAAGGAATGTTAATCCATTTGGTGTGTAGTTGATAATTTAAAGGTCCAAAACTGATGTAGGAATGGTCTGAATCTACTTAAAGCCTTATAAACAACCTCCTTACCCATATTGCAGTATTAATAATCAAAGATGTGTGAGAATGGAAACTTACTAAAATTAGTCTATACAACCAAAAGCAAAATTTCTAACAAAGTAAACAAAACATGAAAAATGTGTAAACAACTTCTTACAGATAAGAGCTTCAAAGGAGCAGGAATTTTAATGGCAGTAAAAGGAGTCTCTATTAGATGACTTGCTGCATTTTGACGCGGTTGTTATCAATGCAGAGTTTTGTAACTGTTAACGAGGTATCATAAAAGCAAATGCCTTTTTGTAAGAATAGTGTAACCACTACCAACCTTCAGATTCAGAAATCAGCTGTTCTTGGGTTCCACAGCTACCTCAAGTGTTAGACTTGTGGCATGTTGTGGCCAGCATGTTGAAGGCAGCTCTGGTGGACGTTAAAAGTGAATCTTATTCCAGAAGTATTCAAAAATATTGTCTCCTGGGTTTTTCTTTATATTTTTTTAATGTTTTATCTACTGAACCAGTTTCTAGTTCATGTGTTAGACCACTTTCTACTGTGATTCTTCAATGATATAATTGACCTTCATGGAAAAAACAGACAATAGGATTCTAAGTAGTATTAATATAGGTACTTTTGGTCGACATATTCAGATTTGGTTAAAACAGTTCTAATGATAGAATTCCAATATTGAACAGTTTGAAAGAAAAGTAAAAAAAATGAAGCTCTGAAGGAGCTGGGAATAAAACTGTTTCAAATTACTAATAGATCTAATGTATTTAATGTGGGGAAGGCCCATATAGTAGCCCCTTGAAGAGCTCTGCAGCAAGGAAAAACTTCTGGTTTCATGAAGGTGAAACTGCTAAACTTTAAGTAGTTTCTTACCTTGCGCAGGTGAAAGAGTAGCCCTGGTTTTAACAGAGGCTTAATTGCAAGCTAATAGTACTATTTTAAAACAAATATTTAAATTCAAATATCAAGCTGATATGAACAAAAGAGAAGGTGTATGTGGGATGTGCTTGAAGCAATAGCTGACCTTTGAGCTGTGCAGGGACTGTAGGCAGAAGGTAGTGAAGTGCCACTGTTTTGTAGTGGGGTGTCTTAATCGCACCCTCGGAATCATTATGAACCCTTCCCGGACCAACAATCAGACCGGGACCTAACAGGAACCCAATGCCTTGGCGTACCAAAGCTTTCTTCTAGATCTGGTGTCAGTCTGCCTGATTAACCTCTTTGCCTGACAGACACTGTCACCGCAGGTAGTATCTTTAATAACTGCAGTATCCCAATCATGGGAAGCTGCAGTGTAAGAAAACTGTACTGGCCAGTGTTTTATGAAAGATGTGTTGTAAGGTTTTCGTCTTGTGAAAAGAGGGTAGGGAAGAGAAAAAAAAGTGCGTCTCGACCTCCCCAGTGAACAGCGACTGGGGCCAAGGGCAAGGAGGAGACATCAACTCTCTGTTCTTCCCAGCAAGTTATCTGGCAGTGGGTTGAAGTACCAAGCACCTGAGGAAGAAAGAGAAGCAGAGTTTTTTATTACCAGATTTAATTTGAAGCTTTGCTGTTCTAGCCAGTCTGGACAGACATTGGCAGCCCTGCTATGTATTTGCTGCAAAACTTTTAATATGAACTGTAAATACTGCCGAAATTAAGTTACTGCTGTTCTACATGACAGGGACTGACTGCATGGGTCAGGCAAAATGTTCTCCTACTAGGGGATGTCTGGGAAAGGTATTAGACCTGGATAAGCAATTTTGATGCCTCACAAATACACTTTCCCAGTCACCAGCAATTTGGGATTCGGAGTATTGGGAATCAGAGGCAGACACAACTGAGGCAAAACTATTCAAAACTGGCAGTGGCTGCCTCCTGGAGTTCCTGTTCTGCAGGTGAGCTTTAGCACATCAAGTGCATTTATTTTCATTTGAGGTGAATAGCTGAAACACCCTGCAAACTAAACTACTTTTTTTTTTTTTTCTGTCAATTGAAATAATTAGTTTTGTAAGACGGTATGTCATAATTAAGCAATCCTTAAAATGTAATGAAAGATTTTCTTCAAGTGTGTGTTAAAGTGCAAGAAACCTAATGAAGGGCTTATACGCACAGGTGTTCGGCTGCTTGATTTGTGGTCTTTTTTCTTCTTCCGTTTACAACCAGTGGCAGGGAATGATGAGGCAGTCAGGAGTTCTTTCCCACACAGAACAGGGAACAGAGGAGTAAAGTCACTTGGGTGTGGTGGACAATATGAGACCAGTAAGCATTTTTGCTCACAAAAGTAAAATTGAAAAGGCAGACCTTACTGAGAATTGATTTCTTGACAAAGAGGGTTTGTGTGGTTTGGTTTTTTTTTTCTTACCTGACTCCAAACTTCATGTGTTAAAATACAAGAACCTCTAGAGGTGTCTACAGATGGTGTGCGATGGGGATAGTTTATTCCTAATACAGAATTGTGGTCTTTTGTGTCCCCAGGGCAGATAATTTCTGGAATGCTGTCTTTGGTTTCGCAGGCAGTAATTAGTTTCTTGGTTCTAGGAAAGCAGAAATTCAAAAGTGCAGGAAAAGAGCCTGGGGTGCTGTGTATTAGACTCTCCACCATTTCTGGTAACTCAGTTTCCTTATGGGAAATTCAGTAAGGTGTGTGGGGTTTTGTGTTTTGCTTTGGTTTGGATTTTCCCCCCCCCCTTTCACTTCCTTCTGAAGTAGTATCATGCTGCGGTCTCTGTCTGCACTGAAGTTCAAAAACGCTGTGAGGGGCCTTATCTGTGTTCCCGTTTCCTACGGTTTCTGTCTCCTGCTGTAGCTTCTGCTGCTGCTTGAAATCTTCAACAGTCTGTCCTTTCCTTCTCAATGACGGTTGATTCCTGCAGATGTTGAGAGGTGGTACGTGGAGGGAAATGAGAAGGGACATGAATGTACCAGCAATGTGCCCTTGTTGCCAAGAGGGCCAACGGAATCCTGGGCTGCGTAGGGAAGAGTGTGACCAGCAGGTTGAGGGAGGTCATTCTCCCTCTCTAGTCCGCACTGGTGAGGCCACAACTGGAATACTGCGTCCAGTTCTGGGCTCCCCAGTTCAAGAGAGACAGGGAACTACTGGAGAGAGTCCAGCGTATGGCAACAAAGATGATTGAGGGATTGGAGCATCTCCCTTATGAGGAAAGGCTGAGAGAGCTGGGACTCTCTAGCCTGGAGAAGAGAAGGCTGAGGGGAGACCTTATTAATGCTTATAAGTATCTAAAGGGTGGGTTGAAGGATGACGGAGCCGGACTCTTTTCAGTGGTTCCCAGTGACAGGACGAGGGGCAACGGGCACAAGGTGGAACATAGGAAGTTCCACTCAAATATGAGAAAAAACTTCTTTACGGTGAGGGTGACAGAGCCCTGGAACAGGCTGCCCAGGGAGGTTGTAGAGTCCCCTTCTCTGGAGATTTTCAAGACCCATCTGGATGCAGTCCTGAGTAATGTGCTCTAGGCAATCCTGCTTTAGCAGGGGAGTTGGACTAAATGATCTCTAGAGGTCCCTTCCAACTCTGACGATTCCGTGAATGGGTACAGCCAGAATAAAAGTCTTCACTGCAAATAACACAAAGCTACTACATCTTGTTTTTTGTATTTCACCCAGATTCTGAGAGAATGAGCATGCCAGCAGTTTCATATGTATAGCCATGTGTATATATGTGCATGTGTGTCTATACATGTGAATGTTTAAACATATTGAGAGTGAGATGAATGTATATGAATTTGGGAGCAGTGTTTATCAGTTTACTTCAGTGCAAAGTACACTGTATTAATGGTAAGTGTTCTCGTTACTTATGGTCCATTTAAACAGAAAAAGCTGTATTGGTTGGGGGAAAGAGCCAGTATCGCTTCTTGTTTTGAGCATCACCTAAGAGAAAGAGGTGATGCACTGTTGTTGCACTATGCATCTTTTGGCTACTACTAACTTATTTATCCATTTAAGTGCTGCTTGCTGAAGGTCTGGGTTGGCAGAGCTGTTGGTAGCTTTGGGAGTGAGGTGCACACTCAGCACCTGGGAAGCTCAGGCTGTAGAGAGAATAGAGTTGTGTTCATTGAAAAATAACACCATGCCCAAGGGACAAAACCAGGACTTGGGGGTCCTCAGTTGTATGAGCTAGCTGTAAGAAATCTCTTTCCTCTTCTTTTTCCATACCTTTGACCTTTCCTACACTAGGCAACTTCAAATCTTTTCAGTGAGAATAGCCATACCAGATATTGGATGTGACCTGATCTTGTGGCTTGGCTGGGTCTGCTCACTATAGCTGAGTAGGTGAACTTTTGTGGTCCTCGCAAAGTTGGCTGATGATGGAAGGCCCAAAGCTACTTCCTGGCTGGCAGTCTTCAGCAGCAATTTTCAGTCTTTGCTAGCTGTTTTCGCCTTTTCTCTGAACTAATCATCTAGCTTGTTCAGGGGAATAGCAAGTATGTTTCTAATGTTTTCCTTATATACACTTTTAATTTACCATCATCCCAAAGGCAAGCAAGCTGCAGCATTCCTGTTTATGATCCTAAACACCTTGCGCTGTTGCCTTCACACTAGAAGGGACAAAAAAAGAAGATAAATGTAGTGAAAATTGCAGCTGTGGGATACTGGATGACAGCCTCATTGCTGTAACAAGACTAATGTACCCTTCACCCTCGTGGTCTCCCCGGTATGTCCTCAACCTGTCCTTGCCATGGCAGGTCTACTGCAGTTTGGAGGAGCCCCGTGACTGGTATCTGCTGTGGTCATACATGATTACCTCCGACACCTGATGTTTCCTTTCCTCTGGGAGCAATTGTGGCCACATCCTCTTATCAGACAGAGTCCATGAAACACCAAATCACTCAGAGCAATTCCATTTCAAAGAAAATGGATGTAAAGCAGCTCCTGTGCTTGGTGCTCTTGGAAAGAAGCAAATGCCAGTACAGCACAGTTCTCTGTCAAACCCTTTCCCTGACAGCTTGATAATACTCTTCTTTAGAGAAAACCAAGAAAAGCTTCCCTATTCCCCCCTGCTCCATTAAAAAAAACAGGCTTTTTCACTACGTATTACTGTTTCCTGGTGTTAGCTTCTTGCATGTAGAAGAAAAATTTCCTCACCAGAAGGATTATCAAGCACTGAAACTGGCTCGTCAGGGAAGTGATTGAGTTGACATCCCTGGATGCATTTAAGAGACATGTAGATGTGATGCTTAGGAACATAATTTACTAGTGGACTTGGTAGTTTTAGATTTACGGTTGGACTCTGTTATCTTAAGGGTCTTTTCCAACCTAAATGATTCTATGATTCTTGTTCCTGGGGCTGAGAGGCTCCTGAGAAGCCTCCTGATGAAACTGCATTTATTGCACCCTGGACTAGCTTTCTTTTCCTGGACTGGCATCTCTGGAGACAGCTTGATCTCCATGGTTATGTCTATGCTCATAATTAAAAGCCAGGGATAGGTTCACATTGACTCTTCTTTGGGCTACCTTCCTCCAGGGCAGGTATGGCTTGGGGGAAGTTGGTTGGAGCAGTCCAAAATAGAAAGGCAGTGATCTAAAAAGTAAGAAGGGTGGGCAACGCGGGGTCCTCAGCCTGATTTGATTTAGCAAAGAAGATGTATTTACATCTTCTTCTCCCCTGAAGCACATCCCTCCTTGTTTGAAAATGCTTCCTTGCTCCTAGCTGGCAGGGAAGCCCATTGTCTCCCTCTAATATTCAGCCTCTTTGACAGCAGAAATTAAATTCCTTCAAGTCCCCTGAGACTGCTACTTTCAAAAACACAATCTGCAGTCTAATTACAGAGGATTTAGAGGCAGAGAGAAACATTTTGATGTAAAAAGAAAATAATGCAGAAACAATGGAGGGGAGCGGGCTGGAACTCCTGGGTGGATGACCCAAGGGTGGATGACCCTTGGGTTTTGCTGCATCATATTTGGGTTGCATTATCCAAATGTTTTACCTGAAGCCTTTCCTGCTTTCCCAGCTCACGTTGCTCTGCTGTCCTTCACTGTGGGAAGCTGTGACCTTGGTCAGAGGGCTGCTGGCTCTGCCCGAGCCCTCCGCCTCTCTTGCCAGCTCCCTCTGGGCAGATAACCCTCAAACAGCAGGGCTGCTGGGCTCAGGTTTCCCTCGTTCAAGTAGCGCGTCTGGCAGCAGAGTGTGGGCACGTTGCGTGCGAGGAAGAGCAGGGAGAACACGACATCATTTTCCATCAGCTAACAGTCCAAAAGCCAAGAGGTTTGCCTCCCCTTTCATACAGCCTGTATTGGGTTGCCCTGTATTATCCGTTTGCTGTCTCGTTGATTCACGTACTTCACACAGGCTACATGTCTGCCCACCCACATTGCTCTGAAAAGTGCAAGTCGGGTGGAAGTGTCCTGGTTTTATTAGCCCCTGCCTGTAATTACACAACTTCACCAGTGTTAGCACAGCTTCTCATACCGGATCTGCAGTTTTCTGCATTTAAGGATTCTCACCGGTTGACATCCACACTGAAGGAGTTAAATTGGCCCAAACCTGATGGGGTGGTGTGACTTTGTGTCTTAACACTGAGAAGTACCTTACAATTACCTCACCCATTAGATTAATACACAGACAGAACTTTATTTGAGGCTCTTACCTATTTTCATAGTTCATTTTCCTCTACCTTCAACACCTTTTCATGTCCTCTTTTAATTTGGACAAGTCCGTATTTCACCGTTCAGAGGAATTTTACCCATTTCAAGAGGGGCAGGGGATGCAGGGCGTGGTGGTGGCTGGTTAGTAGGGAGTCAGCCAAGTCTGGTTCCTTGGAATAAGTGGAACTGCCTTGTTTTCCATCTGGATGCAGCCTGGAAAGTTAACAAAGTATTTGGCAGATGGAGAATGGTTTTGACAGTCCCGGTCTGTGCCATCGACCCATGTCTGTTTGCAGCACCAGTCTGCTGGGAAGGTGGCCATCCTGTGGGTCCTGCATGCCGGGGTCCCACAGCTCCTGCACGTGAAGGTCCCATGTGCCCTGCACACCAGGATGAAGCAGCCGAGCAGCATTGTGGCTGTGTGCTGATCTCCTGGGCACCTGCAGGAATCAGAAGCTCATCCTGAAGGAGTGAAGTAGGCTGCAAAGGGAGTCTCTGGCTCCAAGACTAGAGTTGAGATGAGATGATGCCAAGCGACTCAAAACACAGCGCTGCCCAGATGAATTTTTAGTCTATTAGCAAACATAAGTGTTCAAACTGATAAAGGCCAGAAGCAGTAAAGTTTTGACACTTGCTGCCGCCTTTGCATTTTTTTGGTCTTCTTCAAATATCTGAAACCCTGACTGAATTCAGGACTGAGCCTCTGGTCACATTCCAAAGTCAGATTTTTGTCAGCAACTGCCTTTTCTTGGTTTTATACATTTGTCTCATGCATAGAGGTATGCATCTGCACATGGACCTGCAAATGGAGCATCTTTGGGAGTGCTAATGAAAATAAACCAAATGCCTCAAGTTCACTTGTCCCCTTGTTTGTGGTATCTGAACAGCACTCAAGTGCAGCACACAACGAGGCCCGCTCCAGGAAAACTCCCCTATAGCCCACCTAAACCTCTGTGGCCACATACATACCAGCCAATGAAATGTGCATGGGACCTCTCTCCAGCTCTGAGGCTGACTGATGTGGAGTGGCCTGTGCTCATACTCTTTGACTCTCTTACCCTCCAAAATGGAGGGGACGAAGTTGAGTCCATGCCTGACCAAACGCTGCCATCTGCAATGAAGCGATGAAATTACTAGCTCAGAGGGGAGAGGGGTGTATATTGTTTATCGTGACTTTAGCAAGCCTTTCAATGCTGTTTCCCATAACATCCTCATAGAGAAAGGGATGAAGTGCAGGCTAGGTAAAGGAACAGTGAGATGGATCCCAAGCTGGCTGAACAGCCGAGCACAAGAGGTTGTGGTCAGTAGCACAAAGTCCAGCTGGAGGCCAATCACTAGCAGTGTACCCCAGGGATCCATGCTGGGGCCAACAGTGTTTAACATCTTCATTAAT
>KZ506091.1:333274-353227 GCA_002844005.1 Limosa lapponica baueri | reverse complement strand
AAGTGGCAATCATTTGTTTTAAGGAAAACCAGTGCTACTATAACTCTGCAAATAGAAACAGTTGAAATAGATACAGCAAAACTGTGCAATGGGTAGATCTTTTCTTGCTTATGCTGGAATTGAACACTGGAGTGAGCCTAAATGTTACTGAGTTAAAATGTATTCATTATAGATTTTAAAAGTCTGCTTCCAAGATGTGAAGGCTTTTTGCACAGAACTGTAGTGCGTATGTAGCTGCCTATACCTAAAAGTAGATGCCGTACTGGGAGAAGGAAGAGATAAAAAGCTAGTTTCAGTTGCAGGAGGCCAGTGTCTGGTTCTCTTGGTAATCAGACAGGAAGACTGAGCTTGATCAAAGGGAGCAGCAGCCTCACTTCAGGTTTTCCAAAGGTGCCCGAGATCTCCTAAATCAGGCCCCTGTCCTAAGTCTATGCTTAAGAGAAGCCTGTCTCTATTGATGATATGAGAGACTGCCAGCATTAGGCTTAGCAAACACCTGCCTTTGATTTCAGAAGTTATAGTGCCTGACAGCTTATTTGGGTAGCTAAGTATCTTGAATAGGCAGGCCCTTTGCTCCTTCTTGGTTTTGCTCTGAACGCCACCCAGTAACTGAAGAAATGTCTGGTACTTACTGGGAGTGGGGAGCAACAGATACCAGGAGCAGAGGTAAGCCCTGCAGATCTAGCCAGGTAGAGATGTAATGTGGTGCCCTTGAATGACCTCAGGAGCTTTGCATGAACACCCTCAAAATGCCAGTCCCTCTGCTGGTGGAAAATGAATGAAATTCCCCCAGAGTCAAGCCAGGTTCTAGTTAAAGCAAATAAAAGAACATAGTTAATGGACCTAAACTAGAGAAGTCTGTCATACGGGTTTATAAAGATAAGTTAGGAAAACAAAAGAAAACTACATTTTGCTGATTTATTCTAAGATCATGTCTCCTTCTGACTCTGCGCTTGGCCATGCTTGCTTGCCCAGCTCACACTTTGCATTCCGAGACTGATGAAATATCCTAGTATTTAAATCCTTCTTTATGGTCTACATGGCATGCCCTTTGGATTTAAATCTTCCCCAGGTGCCTCTTTCACCACCACTTCTGATGGATTTTTAACCCATGGTGAAGGTCATGCCTTCTCCACATAGGACGCACTCATACTCCTGTGGCAGTTTAGATGTCCTCTCAGATTCTCAATGAGATCACGAACAAATCATTAATCCACCAAGAGCTGAAAGGTTCCTCTGTCCCTGAAAAGGCAGGGTGGACATAGCACAGTGAAATGTCTCTATGCTCTCAACCTTTTGTTTCCTATTGCTATACAAGCTGATACATACCTGATACAAGAAATTAAAGTAAATGGTTTATTACTAGTTTCTGGCTGTGACCAGGCATGTTGGTACTCTCTTGCCTTATGGAAGTAGCAACCAGCTGGAGGTAAGTGACTTCTTGCCAGGCCATCTCTGCTTCCGAGGGATATATACCATGCCAGAAGGGACCAGAGAGAGGATTGTGGTGGCTTCTCTCCTTCACAGTGCAAGTCTTGGGAGGACTTGGGAGACAGGGACCCACCTTCTGACTGCAGATGGGGACCACACATCTTTGTTGTGATACTGGAAGGATGAAGGCTGGGAATCAAAACCTGCTGAGGCAGATGCGCATAAGGATGCTGGAATGCTCCACTGGCTTAGAAAACCAAGGCAAAAAGGTTGGTTCCTCAAAGAATCAATTGCTGTTTTCTAGACAAAAGCAATTTCTCAGCTGTCAGTGACAGCTCCTATTTAGGAGGATCCTGTTTTGAAGCTGCAAATGAAAAGAGTTGCTTGGCAGCTGGCCAGCAGCACAGCTACTTAATTTACCAATGAAAACTTTGAGGAAATGGGGAAAGTTTGCTAGAAAGCAGGTCTGCAGTACAGCAGACTGTGTTTCTCCTTCATGCAACAGAAAATCCAAGAAACATTTGAAGGATTGCAGAAATACATTTTGTGTACCCAGATTTACTGAACCATGCAAGATCTAGCTGCTAGAGTCACTTCGGCACTCAGAGTAATTCTACATTTCATAGAATCATAGAATCGCGGAACAGTTAGAGCTGGAAGGAACCTTAAAGATTGTCGTGTTCCAACCCCCTGCCATGGGCAGGGACACCTCCCACTAGAGCAGGTTGCTCAAAGCCCCATGCGGCCTGGCCTTGAACACTTCCAGGGATGGGGCATCCACAACCTCTCTGGACAACCTGTTCCAGTGTCTCACCACCCTCATAGTAAAGAATATCTTCCTAATATCTAATCTAAATCTACCCTCTTTCAGTTTAAAACTGTTACCCCTCACCCTATCGTTACACTCCCTGAGGAAGAGTTCCTCCCCATCTCTCCTGTAGGCTCCCTTTAGGTACTGGAAGGCTGCTATAAGGTTTCCCCACATCCTTCTCTTCTCCAGGCTACCTTGGTCGCTCCTATCCTGAGTGCCTTTGCCCATGACTGACAGCCCTTGGACCACCTTGGACCTCCTTAGCTTTAAGGCTGTCAGGCTTTTGCCCTTTGTGTAAGGGTAAGCTGGTTCTAGCCCACTAAGCCTAGAGGCCTGCCAAATAAACATATAGATAAAAGGTAATTTCCTGAATGTCTACCCTTGGGATGCATCTCACTGCCTGGAGAGCGAGTGAAAAATCTTCCCTACAGCAGATCTTTAGTGGCTGGATGTAAGTACACAGAGACACCAGTGCCAGCTGCAGGATGACGATTGCAGCCCTGTGGGTGAATTGTCTGGGAGATAAAATCTGTCAAATCACAGCATTGCTGACAGGTCAGAGGCCACCTCAGCGGGACACTTGCATCCAAGCAACTGGGAAGAAACCGTTTTTTTAATGATGACCCTTGCTGCTTTCTTTTGGTGATTCTCCTCATAGAAAATGCCCTTCATGCTGCCTGCTGACACCTGTCGGCCTTATGGACTTTGCGATGAGTCAGCCATTGAATTGGGCTCAGAAATGTAAATTTTAATTGGAACATTAATCATTATGTGACCCCAATAACACACATCTCAGTCAACAACCCTCTTTAAGGACGGGCTCATGGGGCACTCCGCATCCTCCCAATCTACTTCAGCTTACCCCAGCTGGTGGAAGAAACAGATTCTGTGGGTTTAGAAATAGATTCTGTTGTTTAACTACTGCTGATTTTGAATATCCAGGTGGCCAAAGTTTGCATGCCACTCTCCTGCACAGTGCCTTACATCCCCAACAGCTCCAGCTGTCTCCCCTTCACCCACACCAATATGCAGTGATTTCTCTAAAACTTCTGTAATGCCCTTTGGCATTTCTCGCCTGAGATTCTGCAGCAGAAGGAAAATTAAAATTTAGGGCAGCATTAAGTTAATTAAACTTACCATCAAATTAATAACACAAGGAATACTGTGCAGACTGCATTATTCATTTTCATGTTTTATTCAGTAAAAACTCAATTTTTAATGCACTTAGTGTTACTGGAGGATTTCTCCCCTGCTCTGCTAGAGTTTTATGGAAACCTTTGGCACACAGGGTTTCTGAGGTCCTTTATATAAAGTCAATGTAATTTTCACTCAAGTGGTAAAAGATTCACAATTAATAAAAGAAATGAGAAATCTCTAGTTTCTGGGAAAGAAAAAAATTTTCAAACATGGGGGATCAAATTTCTGTATGGTTAAACAGGTTAATTTTAATCCATCGCCTTTCCTCTTTTCTCATTTCCTAGAACTCCTACTATTCTCCTCACCACCAGTTTTGTCCATCGACAAAGTGCCAGTTCATCTTATAAAGGTTTTTCTAAAGAGCTCAGTGCTGAAGCCTTGCTGCACCATCGTGGCACATCTGTTCCTGACCACGCTGCAGGACGTCCTTATCTATAAATAATGCAGTGAATTACTACATGGTATGAGGTTAGGACTGCCAGGCTGTGTGCTCCTTCAGGTTGATTTTTTCTTTCAGTGCAGCTAGGCAAAAGCTGAATAGCATGGTTCAAAGAGCTATGGCTCTTCCATTCCAAGGGGACTGTGGATTACGGTCCAAAAGATCTAGTGCAAAATGAAATTATGGGCACAATAACCCAACGCGTGCTCTGGAAAGAGGCAGTGGGAATGTAACTTCCCTTGGAGAAAGGAAGGAAATTAATGAAAACTGAAACCATGGCACAGAAACAGCATTATTAAGAGGGAAGGCGTAAGGAAGGAATGATTAGGGAATGTGCAGCTATTGCTGCAACAGAACACAAGGGAGAAAGAGAGATCAAAAGTGCATATCGGGTGCTTCCTTGCTTAATTTCTACCTTTATTAAAGATTATTATGATACAGGAATGGGTAGACCATCAAGGAAAAGCTGCTGCTGGATGACAATATTGGGGTTCAAACTTAGTGTCTTGCCTGGTGCAGTGTGCAGGTATTCAATGAAACCGGCAAAGCCTTCTTTTCTTTCTAAATCCCTCTGTTCAGAGAAAGAACGGACCAGGTATCTCAGTCTCTGTAGACAAGCACCCACCCAAATGCCTCAGGATTGCCGTATCTGCTTATGAGCTTTGAGAATTTCTGGTATGTGAACTTTCATCCACTCATCTTAGTTTTTCTAGGTTTGACAGCAAGAGAAAAAAAAATCATTCATTTAGTAGTGCTAGAAATATTCTGATGCCTTGCTATTAAAAGAGAAGTATTATGAAAGACAGCATGCACATCCAGCATGATGCGTCTCTGGGTCAGTGCTGGACCTCCTGGGGAAGAGGTGTCTGTGGGGAAGGATCCCCAACATCTGTGATGGGTGAGGCTGGAAAAGGAGGAGAAACTCTGCAGTTGCTATGGTTGGCTTTTCCACAACTGGCTGCCTGTACATTTGGGAAGCTGAGACTGCTGTCAGTGGAGCCGAGGACACAGCTGAGACCCTTTCCTACACCTTGTTCAAGCTGCAAAGTGAAGAAGGACTCTTGCAATACTGTTCTTCTATCTTCACTCTACTTGCTCCATGGGGGCTAGAGCTCCCAGATTATGGGCCATTTTGTCTTTGGAAAAGTGCAAACATGCTGTGGATAGTCCAGCAGCGTTGGATGGTTTTACGGATAAGACTGCATCAGATGTTGGGTTTGCCAAAGCTGGAGAAAGGCTTTTTCCCCCAATACACGTCCATGTGAGTGCTTACGCATGGAGCCTTCTGGATCCAGGAAAAGAAGACATCGTGTTCACCTCTATTCTTCATCTTTTTCTCCCTTTCTTCCCTCCTTTGCCTTCTTCTCCCATCTGCTCCCCATTCATATTCAGCGAAGTCGTTGCATTTACAATATTATTTTACTGACAGCTGGAAATAATGTTTAAAATCTGCATTTAAAAAAAAAAATACAACATAAGCTCACCCACCCAGGATTTCTAAGGGATTGCTTCTAGACCAGCTTCTTTATTTCCTTTTAAAGCAGAGTCTTTTCTAGTTCTCAGCCACTTCATGAATTTTTATCTTCTGCACTGGCATCCCTGTAGCCTGAAGGTTGATAGACCTTGCCAACATGCTTCAAGCCAGAAGCCTGGGGAGCATCTTTAGCATCAAAAATAAAACTCTGTTCCTGTGGCTGTTTGAAGAAAGGTGCGAAAAGCGGACTTTCGTGGTGTGATATTCAAGTGCTGCAGTGCCCGGAACAGAGCTGCTGTCTCCAGGAGGGGAATTCACAAGGCTGAGTGACAACTAACCAGTGAAGGAGGGAGAGGTGGGTGCCTCAAAGCAGGATTAGCATCCTTCATCAGTCTAAGTGGGGAAATGAGAAAGAACAAAGGGTATTCCTGAAATAACTGTCCATTTGCTACCCTGGTATTTATACCCACTCCTTGATATGCATCAGTTGGGGCCTTCTCTTCTTTTCTTTAGAAGAGAGTGTGTGAGAAAAGATTGAATTCTTTTTAGTAACTTATTAGGTTTCTTGCTTAGGAAATAAGAGACTTGGTTTCTCAGTCCTCTTTGACCTGAAAAGGCTTGAAATTATGTTGCCCCTTTCTCATTTTTCTAAAACTTGCATGCAACAAGAACTAAAAAAAATAAAAATTATCCACTTGAGGCTAGTCATTTACCCCATGGAAAAGCCTGGCTCCTAAGGCTGCATTATGATAATGCTGCAACTATGAAGAGATTTCAGGAGATGAAAAACATGATAGCAGGAGACAGACCCAGCAAGCTAGGAGGTACCTTCAAGAGATCTCCCTTGCTCTGTGTTCTCAGCCAAGTTCATAGAAGTTCAGACTTCCCTTAACATCTACTTCCATCAGAATGTTTAACCCAAAACCTGAGGGTTCTCAGTCCCCAGGGGATAGAACAAGATGACTAAGCCACAGAATATGGTAGAGGGTACAGTGCTGGAATGAGGGTTTGGCTCAGGAGCTGCTGGGGGTCTGAGCAGGAATTTGGTGCCTTGCATGATTGCAAGCTGGACCTTTGCACAAAAGGAAGATACTGCTACCAGCTGCTTGGAGGCATTGACCCTGATGCAAGTACCTGCTGGTGTCAGGAAGGAGCAGGAGCTGGGAGGCTGTCCTTCATTTGCATCTCCTATGTCCTTTGCTGGTTGCTCAGGTTTGCAAGGCTCCCATGTATAGGACAACTCTTGTCTTCCCCAAGTACTGAGCTCCCTCTGAGCAGAGAGATCCAGCCAACATCCCATGGCAATAATATTTGCCTGAAAAGCAGCAACCTGGCTGCGGGTAATCCAAGGAAGTGGTGGCAGAGCATGTGGCCATTCACTGGCCTGCTTTGAGCACTTAGACGGACAGAAAATTTGCCATTGAAAGGTAAGATGGATGTAGCTAATGACACAGTGATGTAGTACCCAGGGCTTCTCAGCATCTTGTGCTATGAATTTCCATGACCATGCCTTCAAAACAGAGACATATTGCACAATGACATCTCAAAAGGATTATAAAACCATGTTTAGTTTACAGCGTGCTGTGTGGGTTCACTGACCCGTTACTCGGAGCGATATTTTTCATTTACTGGCCATGTAGCATGGCTGGATTTACAACGTGCAGCTTCAGATACCAACCCTGCCAAAGCATGCAATCAGTGTGGAGTGGTCAGAAAAGCCACAACGCATGGCTAGAGAGTGGGTATTTTTCTTTGGACAGAGTTCCTGGCAGTACAGGTGGCTCACTGAAGGACCCAAGCACTCTCAGATTCTGCATGTTCATTCCCCGGCATCACTTCATTGTGGGGGGTGAGGGAGATCTGCACCTTCTGCATCCAGCCTGGAGATGAGGCTCTTGCAACAGCAACTGCTTTGCCTTTTTGCACTGTTGTCTGAGTACTGTCCTCAGGAGAAAATTCCAAATGGAGACAGCTCGTGGTCATGAATTATACAATTCCCTACTTTCACATTAGGACTCTACAGCAGGCATGGAAATCCAAGGCTGACAGTTCAGAGCAACTCTCCTGTGTCTCTTTTGTTGCAAACATGGGAAGAGAGGCAACGTTATGTACTCCAGCGGGCTGTTGAGCTGAATAAATAGATGCTTTTAGATGCAAAGTT
Source organism: Limosa lapponica baueri (assembly GCA_002844005.1). Classification (NCBI taxonomy): domain Eukaryota; kingdom Metazoa; phylum Chordata; class Aves; order Charadriiformes; family Scolopacidae; genus Limosa; species Limosa lapponica. Next base: position 345,714 of record KZ506091.1, on the reverse strand, counting down.
CATACAATGGCATTTGAGGATGCTATTTAGTAATTAATTCTGTGAATAAGGCATCACTGAAAGCATTCAGACATCTACATAGTAGCTCCGGATGAGGGCTTTGAGAGAGACTTGCAGTAATAATCATAAATGTCAGCACTGTTTTGAGGGGGCAGGCAGTGAACGAGTGCCCATTGATAAGCTCTGGTTTAGTTTTTGTAATGTTTACCTTGTTTGTTTGGGTTGCCAGGCTGAAGTTCAAGAATCAATCAGCAGGCTATAATGGATATATTTTCATTATGGCACAAGGAGCCTCAAGTGTCTTTCACTCATGTATTATTCACAGAAATGGATGAACAAATAAGTGTTCTACTACAGCATGCAAGTCCCAGGGTACCTGCACAACTTAAAAACACACTGAGGTCCAGGCAAAGCCTCCACCGGCCACTAAGCAAGGCTGAAATTTTGGATTATTGGAGAATTGTGACCACTTGCCATGTTCCTTTTAACTCAAGTGCTGGGAGGCTGCTAGACACAGAGGTGCCAAATATCTGTGTGTTGAGAGCCCTTTAAAGTGTCTTCAGGACAGTCATTAAGATCCTTTCCATCTCTAACAGTCCAGAGGACATGATGTCACTATAAGGACTAAGCAGTCCCCACTGAAAGAGAGAGGATGCTTATATTTGTGTGCCGAAGAAAAGAAATACAGGTGTTATTCCCAAATCAGGTGTTTGTATAACAGTGATCCTGAGACTAATGAGGAACCCAGGTAGAATTATTCCTGATTATGCACATGTTTTCCAAATATTATGAGAGTTGTTTCCCAATTTATGTTTTTAAATGCTTATTCTACCAGGGAGCTACATATTCACATTCACTGAAAGTCAGTTGGGAATGATTTTTACGTATTTTCTAGGATTTAATTTATAAGATCTTGAAGATGAGTTCTCTGCAATGCTTTCTGAAAAGCCTGTAAAGACAGGACTGTAAACTGCATTTTGTGGGAGACATTGGCTGGTGTGCAATGGGCAGAGCAGGGAGCACACAGGAATAGCCTCAGTGCCTCCTTGGAGAGCTGGATCCTCACCCTGCCTCTGCCATAGATGTGGCACAGGAATGTTTCTCAGTCAAGCATTTCCCTGCTCGCGTGCTCCTTGTTTTCTGGATAGCTGAACTGTGACTCAGAGCTGAAACTTTGGCTGGTAGGAGATGTGGGTTTTTTTGGGCAGTGCACATAAAGTGCTATTTAATACCAACTACTCAAAGATCCGACTTTGGGTCTCCCAACCTGAGGACTTGGGATTTGGGGATGTTCCTCATAATCTTGTCTTGTCTCTTCTCCTCCCATCTGTGAAATGGGGAAATCCTCCCTTGACACAAAGGGGCTTCATGCAAAGAAATCAATGCGATAATGATGGGTCCACACAAACATTTTGGTGGTCAGAGCAAGGCTTAAATACTGAATTATGCATCAAGGGATGAACTCTGAGCAACAAGAAGAGAACAACGTGTTGAGTTGCTACTCATGAGCTGAGCACCATCCAGGGTGTGCAGTGAATGAGGAGAGTGTCCTAAGGCAAAAAAAATCCATAATTTCATGTGATAGCATGATACAGGTAAACAGAAGGGGTAAAATGGAGCGGGCACAGGGCTGCCTTTGCTGTGTTATTTGCCACAGCTTCCCCAGGACACTGCTGCGTGTTCTACAGCTGCTCTTCCTCAGGGAAGCAACAGGCGCTTGAGGAAATAAAGCGTATCCTGAAAATTAGTTTCTGGGCTTATTTGCTTTGTGTTGACTTTGTCTGTGTTCTTATGGCTACAAACAGACCGGCATGTGACTGTACATGTGTCTCTGATTTTTTTGATCCATCCACATCTGTAAGTTTTTTCCCTTAAAACTGTTTAGAGGTTTTTGGGGTTTTTTTGTTTGTTTATTTTTTTGTTTTTGAAAATACTGTCTATTTCTTCACCTTGATGACCTTCATTACTCTTTCCTTTTCCCAGTCACCTTGATGGCTCAAGGCTAAATCCTACTGAATTGTTTTCTTTGTATTTTACAGCAAGATTCTTGACTCTCCAAATAAGGAGATGAAAAGGGAAAAGAGCTGATGGTTTCCATCTGTTGTAAAACTTCTCACTAAAATTGCTGCTCTATAAAGCTACACTGAGCTACAACTTGCTCTGAAACACTGCTTAAGAGAGGAGGAGGAAATGGACTACTTTTACAGAGTGTCTTTAAAGAAAAGGGAAATAAAAGAGACAGATACTATTGCAGTCAGATGTAAAGATTTGACCCTGATTAAGGATGGGGTGGAAGATTCCACAAGGTCCTATGCTCCAGCCCTTGAAGACTGCTGTCATTTTGAAACTGTTGCTCTGCAGTACATGCTGACATAGTTTGACTACTTTAGAAATTACAAGTTTTCTTTCTATTTTTAGGAAATACTTTAAGAAGGAACACTTTAAGAACATGTTTAATTTTGTTCTAGGAAAGAAATAACATGGCTTTTAGCCATCCTGCTCCATGGGCAAGTGGAGGGCTGATAACTGGAGTTGCCCCTTGATGTCACCAGCAAATTGGGACATGTCACTACCATTACCTGACAAGGCAGATCCACACTGGAACCCCAAGTGGCATTCTGGAATCAATATCTTTTCAAAAAGATGCTAAAAGAAGGTATCAGAAAAGAGTCTCCTCATAGGGTGTCCACTTTACTAACAACCAGCGAACTCTGATTGCCACCAGACCAATTCAAGGGCAGATTGGACTGTCTAGGCAACGCACATTTAAAATGGACTTTCCTAACATAAATCTAACAATAATCTAGAAGAAGAACAACAAGCAAGGTAGCTAAGAAAATACAAGACCTAAGTCCTTTTCCAGCTTTCTGTCTGTTGCTTGGGGCGAGAAAGCATAGTGGTAGATGCATCCATTGCTACTTCTAAGTATGCATCCAAAGGAGTTTGATAGTCTAAACTAGTATTCCTCAAACTTTTTGCAAGCCTAACATCCTTTTCACTGCAGATGTCAACCTGAGCTAACCCTTTACACTTTCAGTTGTTGGCAGCAGCGCAGTTCCTCAAAGTGGGATAGGGGAGATACTTGCAGAGGTGCACACTTGGTTCCTGCTCTGGAGCAATACAGCCACTACTGACAATCAGCCATCATAGTTTCCTTTCCCTGGTTTTCTTCTCAAGGTTTTAATTACATAAGGAAAAATAATATTTTAAAAACTGACAAGCATGAATTTTGATAATGTCTCAGAAATTTTTCTTAAGATTTTTCTAATCTTCCATGATTCCCTTTGAACATCTTTTGTGGAAGCCTTCAGGACTGCAAATCAGTGCTTCACTTTGCACACACAGGGCACCTGCATTGCTTGGTGGGCCCCAGTCTCAGATGTTTGTCTCCATCTTTCCTGAAACCTGCTCACGTGTCCTTCCTGCGCTCTCTGGCATAGCAGAGCATGGTGCATCCATCTCTTATAGCCAAAGCACAGACAGTTTTAGTAAAATAAAAGGAGTAATTCAAAGTTTGATTTTTTTGCACTATTCTGGCTGCTTCAAAAGATCTCTGCAGAAATATTTCCAAGAAAAGACTACAGCAATTTTCCTCAGGCCACCTGTGGCATATGTGAGCCAGACCAGCTAGTTCATTTTCAGTTATTTCATTTTGAAAGGTTTCTCACCAGCAGTATTCACAGAGGTGTTCATCCTTCTCAGATTGCCTGAAACCAATTCAGAAGCTGCTTTGTTCTTTAAGAATAATTATTTAATTTCCGTCTCAGTTAAAACACATATTTTCTATTCAGTGGATCAATTTTAAACAAGTATAATGGAGCTTGAAGTAATAGAGCAGCATGAAGCCCGCAGTAAAGCCATACCAATTTTGTGGAATCATCTTTTTTGGTTCAGGGAGATGTTTTGTGTTCAATTAAGGGCATCTGAATTATTTTCTGTTTCAAAAGATGGTTCTTACTGAAATACAGTTCACTTTTCCTTTCTGGAAGGTCAGATCCCTATGACAAAGCACTTGCCCTTCACGGGGAAACATAGGGGTAGGTGTCAGAATTTGAAGCACCTTCTTTCCCTTGACCCTTTTATCAGTCAGGGGACTCATGCTACAAGTTGACCTAACCCTTGGAGACATGTTGCAATTGCTGAGAGCTTCAGGTCCTCTCTCTTATCCTGGCTTAAAAAGGCTCATCCATTTCCCTCTAGTTCTCCATTTGCACAGGAGAAGTGCACCGGCAAGCCCTATGCCTAGCAAGAGTTGCTGCTCTGAACTGATTTGAGGTGAATTTCCTTCATCCTGTGCCTCACAGCCATGTGAGTTGAGCAGAGGTATCACTTGAAACTACGCACAGGATCATAGATAATGCAGGCTGCAAGGGACTTCAGGAGGTCTTTAGTCCAACCTCCTTCTCAGAGCATGGTCAATATTGATTTCATATCAGACATGGTTTAGCTTATTTTTCATCCTTTCTCTCACTGATTATTCTTCAAAAATAATTCCTTGTTACTCTTGAGATTGGTTATCTCCTCTGCATAACTGTGGACAAGAAACTGCCCGTCAGCAGCTTTTTCCATTGCACTGGTCAGGTTTCCTACCTGTGACCTGCTGGAAGGGATGACTTTTAAAGAAAAATGTTTACATCAGAGCTGTAAGAGATGTCTCAACTCATCCATAAAGAACTGAGACAGCAGTCATAATTACTTGCTCTTGAAAATTTTGCACTTCTCTACAATAAAACTCCTATCCTCCGAGTTACGAGAGAAAAAATGCTGCAGGTTGTGTCAGGTCTTTTATTTGTTTTAGTCCCACACAGAGTGTTTGGAGGTGGATGGCAAATGGAGAGATAACTGTGTCTTACCAGGCAGAGATATAGATGGTAACTGTTTTGAGAAAAAGTAGCTGATTTTCTTCCCAAATTGTACATCTGAAGTGAAGGGTTCTTGCAAATCTGATGGGAAGAAGTAGCTTTGATTATATAGTAATGAACAGTGCCCAGTAAAAAAAGTGGTTTTGATGTACTGTGTTGTTTCTAGCACGCAATCTATCTCTTATCATAACCCTAAGACACCTATGTAATGAGGTCATCTTCGAGTATATGACCCTGTCAATTCTGCTAATAACTGACAAAATCCTGTGCATGCTTCTGCTATATCTTGGTCAGCAGGGAGCATTCCTGGTTTGATTAACCTAAGAGGTAAGCACTATTATCTCTGGGACTATTGTGCTATAGTTTATTAGGGTTTTTTCATTATAGGTAGTAGATAATTTAAAAAAATTCTAAGAAAAAGAGAAGAGCTTTCTTTCTTCCTCTTTCCCTTTAACTTTTTCAGAAAGCACAGTTACATCCCTAACCCTACAGTTCCTTGCACTGAATCATCACCAAGAGACATGTTGCTAAAGGATGTTGCTTTTACAACAAAAAAGAGACTCCACGTAAGACAATTCCACACCTTTATGATCTATCAGCTTTAAAAAACAAAACCTTCCAACATACAATTCACCCTTTTCTCACCACATATGCCAAGGTTCAATAATTAAAGTGATTCAAATGAAGATGCTTTATCTTTTTTGATTCAGAACTGGCTTCATTTCAAGTGCTCACATGCCCCTTCTCATGGTTTCTTGTTTGGTTTTCACTGACATTTACCACCTACCATATTAAACCAGAGGACAAATACAGTGATTTTGTGAGTAGGTGTGTAAATCCTCCTTGAAGCTGACTGCAGCTGTTGGTGCTGAATATCGCCCTATGAGTTCACCTTCCTGTGCAGAACAGCCCTTCTGAGCTTACATTTAATTGATGTCCTGTCACGCTGGCCAGGTCATTTCTGCTTCTGGAAAGATGACACGTCAAAACAACACACTTATAGCAAAGCCATGGCACTTTTTGAAGCACTGGAAATGGCAATCAAGGTGTTTTGGGCAAAGCCACGTAGGTATGAGTTCCCACTGTGATCCCAGGTAGGCACAATATCTCTTGTAACTCTAGTTAAGTATTGCATCTGCATGCTTGTATGCTACCCTGAGATTTTAGAAAGCAACTCTTCAGGAAGTATACATAAATACTAATTAGTCTTTTTTCACATCTGCACTTTGTACCTGTTTTTATGCTAGCAGGTGGCCATGTTTTGCCTCCCAGCCATTTGTCCCAGACACCATACAGCAGCTCAAATATCCCTTGTTCTGCCATCTTCGACCATTTGAGAACTCTCCTCATTTCCTCCTTGTTGCACAACAGCCTCGCCCCTTCCCACAAGAGCCCTTCACTGGTTTTCTCTGAGGAACGCTGCAGGTCCTTTTACTAGTTCCTAACCTTTTCTGCTTTGGAATATCCCCAGTGCCTCTACTCACCTGTTTATCCTCCCTGACTTACTGCCTGAAGGACAGTTCACTTTCCCTGAGAAACCTCCAGCCTGTCCCTACCTAGTCAGAGCTCAACAACATGTCCTACACATGCACTACTCTCAGTTGTTTTCCTTCATTTAACTGAAGATATATGCAATGCTATTGAGGTCTTCATTACTGATGCTTTGTGGAACGTAGTTGAGTGAATAAGGGTGAAGAATACCAGAAGGGTCTTGCTGTCAGATCAGCTAGTCCTGAACTCAGAGACCTGAGAGCAGTGCTGAGGGGATGAGGTTGATTTCTTGCTTACCAATCTGGGAAGCCAGAAGGCAAGGGAAAGTGGGGAAAGCCAAAAGCAAGAAGAAATAGGGGGAGACCTGGTTAACTTGATAGCTAGGGGCAGGCTGGGCTCCTCTGCTTTACCCCAACGTACCCAAACATAATTAGCAGTAGAGGTGTGACCTTGTAGCATTATATGCATCAAACACGCACATAATATATTTGTACAACAAATCCATGAGAGAAAAGGCATTGCTTGCTTTTCTCTTTGCACAACAGCATATGAACAAACAGTTTTATATATAGGAAATTCTTCAGGAGGAAACTTCCTGCACAAGTTCACAATTTGATATGTCTGGAGAAAGAGATGGAATGTTTCAGAGCTCATCTGCATTGCTAACAAGTGACCTTCTTTGTTAGCTGGTTTAATAAGACTGACACACAACAAGATTTTATGCAACTTCCCTACTGATAAATGCATGGGAAAAATGTCAGTGGTTGATGTGTTGTGGGATAATGTATTCATCTTCTTCATAATCCTTGATCTGCCAGTCTTTTTCACGCACAGCTTGCAAGAACAGACTTGATTAAGTGATCCAAAAGGCTCCAGCCACTATATTAGTTTCTTTTTCATGAACTTTACTGAAGTCCCCCTGCTCAGGAATAAACAAAAATAGTGAAACTGCCTTTTGAAAAGCACGAATGGCTGGGGCCAAATGAATGATGTCAGACTACTTGAATTAAAAAAAAAAAGTATGAAAAGATGCAATTTATCACACACATTGTAACCAGCCTCCTTGGATAGACTACCTTCAGCTTTCATTGTGAAGAGCTTCATTCTAAAAAATTACTGTCATTTTTCTACATTTAGGCTCCTTTTTTCCTTTTTTCCCTTAGAACAGAACAAACAGAAAGCACACATTTTCTATTTAAAGTTTTTTGTATGTTGCTGCCGGTGGGAATCTGTTAAAAGTGAACTGAAGACTTCTGTGGAAGTTCAGGTTCAGTACTTCATGACTTACCTCATGTGGATGTCCCCACAGGATTCCTGGCTCCATTACACAAGGTGCCATGCAAAATTTAAGGAGGACAAAGTAGTCTTTCTAGTTTACAAAAAGAACCCACCTATGAGCAGCTCATGAAACAGTCTGGCTTTCGGGTACCTTGTGCACATATTGACTTAGCTGTAATTACATTTCTCTAAACAGGTGCCCTCCTCTCTCTTCCCCACAGGTAACTCAAGATGTATCTCAAGGTAGATAGAGCAACAGAGGCAGGAATAGCCTTTTCAGGCAGGCCTCTTCTGCAGAGACACTCTGATCTCTGTATGCCAAGCAGAGATTATACCAAAGTACTCTTGCAAAGCCCCAAAGGTCAAGCAATATTTTAATTTGAGGATCTCCAGGGGGTTATTTCCTCTGCCCGATGTCAGTGCTGGTTAAGACAGATGTGAACAAGCAGACCCCTCTTCCTCTGAAGACCTTTGAGGACACCTGCCTCATACTCTGTGCTCTGGGTGGGGGGCTCTGGCACTTATTTTAGGGGGCTAGTTCAGGCACCTCAGATCTGGATGTGAAATGGATCTCTCCACTGCTTTTGTATTTATAGCCAAGGGCAGTAGGAATGAACCAGCTGAGTCATAACCCGGCAATTTGAACCCTCTTCTACCTGGCAGGCTGTCTCGTTGCTATTTTGAAGCAGATCAGATCCTCCTGGAAGCATTTATATGGCACCAATTATTATGCAATTCTGCAAGCGAAGGCTCACAGAAAGCCCTGTGGTATTTCAAATACTGTGGGGGATTTTGTCTCATGTCAAATATAAAATATACAGCTATTTGAACAAGCTGATACTTTCTCAATCTAATATGTGACTAATTTTTGTAAATCGTGTATTATACAAGTTTGTGCTTTGATTTAATTTCCGTGCCTCATTAAGGATTTCAGACTTCAGTCCTGATAAGAACTGTTTGTTATTCTTTAAAATGATGTAAGAAAATGTTCAGCTCTTGCTGAGGAATTAGGAAAGAAAATAAACCATTTTCCTGTTTTCCTAGTTTGAATAGATATTTAATTAAAGTGACACGCCTTGGGCAAAACCTAATTAATACATCATCTCTCTATAACTAAAATTAATGGAAGGTTTATGACTGCTGAGCTGCAGAAGGGACTGAAAAGTTCTTTCCTGTCTTCTTACACATTTTTCATCTGACTATCCATCATTATTTTCTCATTGGAAGAGGGAAGCTTTTTTTCCGATCATTCAATTTTAATGTGTACTGGTGGGTAATTCGCTGCTAGCTCCACTGCTCCGCCAACTTTTCCATTTTGATCGTTTCCATTATGACTTGTAGCCTGAGCAGATGCTACGATAAGGTTTTGCAGCGGAGGTAGCAAAGGCCCAGTTCAGTCAACGCATCCTCAGACAAGTAATTTTCCTTGTGGAAGGCTCACCTGTGGGTGTGCTGACCAGTGTGTGGGACCTGCTGCCTCATGCTTGCTTCCAAGGTGGGATAAATTTGCTTTCTGCTGGTGTGCCTTCTTGGGTTAGGGAGTTTCCTGAGGAATGCAGGGCATAAAGCTGCTGGGAACTGTGGGATCTCTCGGTGAGTTCATGGATATCATTGGGAGAGGTGTTATGCCCTCTCCCTGGGATGAGCTTGTAATAAGCTGAGAGGGCAGGGAGAAGTGTACGTCCTTCTGCCAAACACAGTGAGGCAAATGAGTAAGGCAAATGAGCATGGACATCTTTACCTTCCCAATCACAAGCCCTTGTCTCTTCCCTCTGTGGCACTGGAAGCAGTAGCACCTGGTTGGTAATTAAGACTACACCATCACCACTTTGTGTGAGGTAATGCAGTAACTATTAACACTTAGAGCCATTCAGGACGTGGTGATGTTGTGGATGAACCCTTTTTCCTATGGGACAAACCTGGTCTAAACTTTCTCTTCCTTGCCTGCCTTCTTGAAAGCAACAGTTTTGAGAGCTTCATAACCAGCATGCCTGTCTCCATCTTCATCCTCTTCCTGTTCCTCCTAACTCCTGTCCATTGGTTCTATTGATATGACCAGCCTTTCTGCCATTCTTCCTTTGTTTTTGTGTGGAGTGAACTCATCTGTTTACAATGGTGAGAGCACTTTCTTGTCTCAGCTTCTTTGGTGTGATCTACTGCTGTCAGGATGCCTGTGTGTATCAAAACCCACTTATTTATTGAACCAACATGTGTTGTCTTCTGAAGTGTTGCTGCTCTGTCCCTCAGACGCTTTGTTTCACCTTCTGCTCCTTGAAGTGGTCTGTAAACTTCTCAGGCTGATGATCTTTTCTGTCTTATTTCATTTTTATAGGCTGTAGAGAAACAGTAGCTGAAGGTATTGACACAAATCCAAGACCTGCCAGGATGAGGCTATCCCCACAGAGTGACCAGATGTTGATGATGGATAGTTGAACTAGATTTGTTGGGTGCTGGAGTTCTGTAAGGATTCTGCATAAATGCATGTCTGTGATGCCATGGCAGGAAGTCTTTGCGTGAGAAGGACTGCATTGGAAGATGAGAAAAACAGGACATGAATGAGAGAAAAGTGAAGAAGCTGACCCATCTTGCAGTATGAAGAGGTCATGCTTGAGGGTGAATGACAGTGAGTGGAGAGGACACCAGCCCCTGTTGCTGGGCATGAGGAGAGCTTCTGGTCTCAACAGGGTGGCACGAATGTGGGGGGAAATCCCAAGAGGTTTGTCCCCAACCTCAGACTTCATGGGATGACAGAAAAAGCCAAATTTCTCTAAACTTCTTTTGATAGTTCCCATGTAGGTAACATGTAGGTAGTTATTCCTTTTGTATACGAAAAAAAACCTGTTGTAGACATCCATTCTGGGATTTTTGGGCATTAGGGGCAATGGCTGTGGGGAAACTTTCCCCACCTCTCAGCACTGCATTCCACATCTCTACCTGTAATTCATATTCCTTCTCCATGTGTGTGCTTTATGGAAGGGGGATGTGTATTCCCTAGTGCACATGCCCAGAAATTGCTCCAAAAAGCCTTGTTCAGAACAAAGAGGGGTGTTTGGGCCAAGACCCTTACCTTTCACAGTAAAAGAAAGGAGGGGAGAAGAGAGGTAACTCTGATAACGAAGGAAATTGGAGAGGCATCTGGTGACAGAAATAAATGAGTGTCAGAAAGGAAGGGAGTGAAAAGGAGGAGGGAAAGAAGGGAGAAGAACTTATTATCAAAAACAAAATCAGAACCAGAATGTAGGGATATAAAAAATATTAAACATAAATACACTGAGGGTTATTGTAGCTTTTCGTATTATTACATTTCTATTTCATGCTGACAACAATACTTTGTAGTCAATTTGTTGGATTGTTTCCAGACAATAGCTCCTAATCTGTTGGCAGAGTTCTTATGAAATCTTGTGCTATTTCTGCCTCTCTAGAGGCTGCAATTCACTCCACTGAAGATCTGGATTGTCCTCTAAAGGACCCCATGCCTTTCCATTAGCCTCCTAATTAAGGAGACTTCAGCGAGCTAGAATGAATTTGCACTGTGGTGATGCTTCTCATTAACGAATGAAAATAAGGTTGAAGTTGGTAAATTCCCTGATTTAGGATTTAGGATGTTTTATAACTGGAATGAAGCATCACTGATGGGTTGCTCTAAAGCATCATGTTGGGCGTTTCAGGCAGTTTTAGTCATTGGATGCTGTAAACCATCATTACATTCTCCTCCTGGAAGTGGTGTAATTTGCAATTAAATTTATCTTTGCTGCTCTGTAGGGCAAATGGAGTACCTTGTGTAATGTGGGACTTTGGAAAGTTTAATATTAGCTTCACATTTCCACCCTGGCTCCCACGGCACTCTTGCACTCTGGCTTTTATGGCACACCAACTTGGTTTTGGGTAAAATTTTATATATGTGTAACATTTCTTAGTTCCTGGATCCCAGAATGGGTGTGAAACATTCAGCATATGGAGAAGCAGAATTATTAGCACAGCGAAAGTGAGAGAAAGGTTTGTTACTCTTTGAAGCTTGCAGGATTAGGCAATGGGTGAAGTGAATACTGATCAACTCCAGGGCTGGCTTTCTGCAATCCAGAAGGCTGTAGACATATGGATGGGGTTGCGGGTGTAGCAATTGTCTTTGCTATCACTCTCATCCTTCTTCCAGGATCACAGCTGTGCTATCCTAACCCATCGCAGAATGCCATGAGGTACTTCACACCTCAGTAATACATAGATACAGCTTCAGAAAGCGCTAATGAAGAGCCTAACTATTTCTTCCTACAGGTGTGACCAGACAGCAAACTATAAATGGTCTCAGAAAAGCCAGCAGCAGTGAGGTGGAGAAAAGTTGGTGAGCACAGTGTGAGAAATGTGAGTGGGAGCATGTGGAGAGCCAGAGGATGGAGAGGAGGGAAATGATGCCTTCAGCATCCCAGGGAGGAGGGATTTCCCTGGCCCTGCAAGCTGCTTGCAGAGAGGCAAGGGGGAATTTGGCATCCCACAGACAGACCTGTACTGCACTGTACTGCAGCGCTGAGCTCCTTGTGGGTATAGCTTTATGGATATGCCTTCAACGCAGCCCCTGGGTTATTTAGCAGCCTTTGGCAGGAGTAGTAGGTTAGGACACTGAAAAAGACCTTTTTTTCCAAAGATAATGTTCAAGTTGCATTTTTCAATGTTCATAACTGTATTTCCACTATGGTATCAAGCCCCCCAAAAATGATTAGGGGCCTAGAACATCTCTCTTATGAGGAAAGGCTGAGGGACTTGGGTCTTTTTAGTCTGGAGAAGAGAAGACTGAGGGGGGATCTAATCAACGCC
>KZ506091.1:313710-332869 GCA_002844005.1 Limosa lapponica baueri | reverse complement strand
GTTCCTCAGTATTAAGCTAGCATTATATAGCATGCCAGGAAGAGGGAAACATGCAGCTACTTTAAAAACAGGATGCTGCCATTCACAACAGACTCTGGCCAGGATACTGTTTTAGGCACTGCAGCAGATACTATTGCTGGAACAGCACTGCTTGTACAGGTAGATGCAGTGTTGAAAAGAGATGCGGCTGGCACATGGCCCCATAGTCCCTTACTGACCGGAATCAAGAGGCACAAGTTAACTTTACCAAAGCTCTTTACACTGTGTTCTCTCCAGTCTGCTTAGGATGGTGCTTCTCAGTGCGGCAGCTGCAAATAAGCCTTTGTGTCGCCACGCGTGGCCATGACCATGGCTATGGTTGGACTAAGGTATCATGACTTCTGCAAGTTGTGAAATTTTCTGACATGCAGGAAAGAGCTAGTGACCAGTAAAGACAGGAGTCAGCTCACCCAGCTTTACCTAAGAGTCAGGCATTTGCATTGCACCGGTTCTCTTGGTTTCCTCCGTAATCCATGGCAGATGTCAGCAGTTCCAGAAAGAGGTGATCCCACCTGCCTTGGGACGTGACATGAAGAATTGCTGTCTACATAAATGTAGATGATTTATGTAGACTGAACACCTACTTTCCAGGTGGATAAAGATATGGGGAAATGATCTCCCCTGACGTTACTTTTTTGTTTGCAGACTGTGCATAGCTGGACTGACCTTTATAAATGCCTTGTTCAGTGTTCAGATTTTTTTCTGATTTCCCTGAAAAGATTCCAGACTGTAAGAGTTAGCAAAATCTTGCTTCTTTGGAGCACTCCTTGGAGGCTTTCTACTTATACCATGTTTTAACTTGCTGAATGGATTAATACATAAACAAGTTGAGCAGATGTAATAACAAGCATTGCTTCAGATGCATCAGCTGAAATGAACCCAGTTTAATGACTGGGCAAGTTCATACCAGTCACTGTGTGACTTTCCTATCCAATACAAATGCAGCTCTCTGCACAACTGTATGACCTGGGACTGTTTGGCACTTAAGTGCATCCCTCAGGGTCTGGGCGTGAGGGTTATTGATACCTGGATGAGTGCAGCTGACACTGCAGCTAGGACGACGAACACTGCTGTGGTGCTGTGCTCTGTCTCTATGGGATTCAGCTGTCACTGTGTCTGGGATGACTCTTCGTTGGCAGGCAGGAGGAAAATGGAGCCACTGGCACATTTTCTCCTGTGAATCCTGCTGACTTTAGTCAGTGTGGTGGAAGCCTTTCCAGTGTCTTAGTCATTCAAGGTGCTCTGTGATCCCAAGGGGCTGGGACAGGTGATCCCTTAGATTCAAATGCAAAAGCATGAATTCCCCAGTGAGATTAAACAAATAAAGGTGAGCTGGGCTGAGTTTTGGTGATCTTTTTCCTCGCTTCCCAGCCTTGTCTGTGCTGCGGAGGCAGTCATGGTGCTAGGACCGAATTCTGTGAAACCACCTGGTTCCCAGTCCCAGATATCCAGGCACTAGGAGTGTATTTCTACAAGCAATCAAAAAAATTAAAATTAAAAAAAAATAAATGGGGCTCTACCACTTGAAACACACATCCTTATTCAGGACTTCCAACCAGAAAAGGATTTCTCAGGTTTTCATGGAATTGCAGAGGGAAAGACTCCTTTTTGCCTAGCTGCTCTATGTTGTAGGAAACAAGCCATTTGGCCTTTATATTTTCTGTCAGAGAAATTTGACTTTATTCCTAATATTGAGTCAATAACAAATCTTTATATTTCATGATCACAACACAGAAAGAATGCAAAGTTCAGCAGGCTTCAGCCATGTAGGCTTTGAGCTCTACATGGCTGAAGGCTCCAGCAGTTCAGAAGTCCAGCATTCATGCATGGGGTGAAGTCATCTGACAGACTTCACACAGGAGAAAACCTTCTCCATCCCTGTTTGCTCAGTGCTCACAGGATTATTTTTTTTGATCATCAAGTTGTGCCCTTCAGTACTCTCAGAGAAATGAGCACTTGGATAACAGCAGAGGGGTTGCTACACATCCGCACAAAAAAGGAAGCTTTGAAGATCCTTTTGGCATATGAATCATCCAGTGCCTTTTCTGTTCAGATTGTCACTAGTCACAGTTTAGCAGGTGTACCACAGGCTGTGCTGTGAAGAGGAATGGGCACTAATGCTTCCTTATGCTTATAGATGTGCAAAGATGTCCCCTTCCTCCCCTTCCTTGACTTCCAGCTTCCCTTGAAAGTCAGTGATATGAAAGAACAAAAATTCACCTATGAAGGCATGAGACAAACACAACTGAAGGCACTGCAAGTGGTTTTTAAGGAATTTGGTTTAGATTCCACCCCCATACATTAATAACCAGTGCTGGAGCGCTGGCTCAGCCAGTGGTCTGTTGGGAAATAAAATGTCTGGCACCAGTGCCCTGAAACACTAGGAAAAAATCTAACTATCCCAAACAAACAGTGCCAGAGGCAGAGGGCTATAACAATGGAGGCACTCTGTTTACCATGTAATATTATTTCATAGACAACCTGATCTCATTTATTTGTGGCAGTGGTACCACCCACCAGCCAGGCTTCAGCTTTTTCCAAACCTTGGGTCTGAGCTACCTGCAGAAGTGACTACTGGATGGTAGGTAAATGGGTATTTTGGCAGCATCTCTGCTACCCTGTATGAGATGATAAATATTCTGGAGGAACAGATCACAGTCTGGAACATCTCCTCTGCAAACTGATATTTAGCGGAATTATTATGCTCTGTACCCACGCACAGCAACCCTGCCACTCGTGTTAAGAGAGACACCGTGTTCAAGGCTGAGCCATAACAGAGGGGGCTGTGTTTCCATGGGCTGAAATGTCTAGAAGAGCCTCTCATTCTGCTTTTGTACTCTTGAGACGATGGAGGAAAGTGATACAAAGCCTTCTTCCTTTCAGACACAGGCTTGGTACTTACTGCTGCACAAATACTTACTCCTGGGTTTGCCCAGGAGTGAAGCACCAAATGACTACCCCTCTGGGGTGGTGGTTTCATACCTTTCCAGAGGAACTTGCACCCTGGTGAAGTGCGGCTGACATAACACTTGGCTGGATGTTACACACCTGGAATTTGTCTGTTTTCACTTGGACCCAAAGCAGGCTCTGATCCAAGAGCCACATTCCCCATCCAGGGACCTGCATAATGCTGGAAGCAGCATCGTGGCTGTACACAGTCACCGAGCACAGGGTATGTTCCCATGTTCCTCTCCACGGTTGTTTGCAGCCTGATGCTGGTTTTCATTGCTGACAGTTCACTTTTTTTAATGAAAAATGCCTTTTGCTGATGACCCCTTATTCCTGAAAGTGTGTCTGTATTCCTGCAGAACTCCTAATAGAGAAATTCTTTCCTGGCTAAGTGTAGTGAATGTCAGTAATTACTTTCTTTCAGCTCACCACAGTTCTCAGGATTAAGATTAATAAAACACTGACTCTTAGCAAAGACGCTTAAATAAAGGATGGATACTTCGAGTTCAGCCTGCTATATTGATTAGATAGCTCCATTTATTTCTCCCTTTTCGCCAAAATAGTTTGAGGCTGTTGCATAGCATAGACAACTAATGCCAGCTGTGCTTGAGATGAAGGGTTTTTGACTCAAATACCATTGAGAATAAATTTAAAGTGTTGTTATCTAGACATCACAGAAGGGAATAAAATCTAGAGCGTAAGCCATGAAGTAATAGAGACAGATAGCTGCCAGACACGGAGCAAAGGAGGAGGACTGGCTCTCTAATAAAGCACATCTGACTTGTGTTCAGCCTAGCCCCATGCCACCATAGGCTGGAAAGCAGGAGGAAAATGCAGGTGACAGGATTGCTAAACCACCAGAGGTGAGAAGCAAATACTGATGCTAGGGTAAACATGGCACAGCCTCTGACTTGATGAAAGAAACGGGTTCTGCAAAGCAATTAGGTGCTCATAAGGAGCAAATGACGAGGACAGGACAGTGGAGAAGATGGCCCAGCAACATACAATGTTAGAAATAGCTCAAGGATCTGACCTCCCATTCCGTGAGGCTTTTTTATTGGCACAAACTGAGACTCTTCCTGATTGTTTCTCCTGCTGTATAATTTTCAGCAGTAACTGAAAATGTGTTTTCACCACCTGGACATTTCTATCTCAGGTATTAGGGAGCAGCTGAAGTTGTTCCTCTGCTTCCCTGACCTTTTCTGACTTTCACACTTTTATTTAAAGAAGTTGTCTATTTTCCAAATCTCAGTAGCATCCACATTCAGCAGACATCAAGTGCACACAATGCAGGATCTATATACATGCTCTCTATTATCTCATGTCATCAACTCACAAGTAAAACGGCTTAGGTGAAAGAGTGCAGGTACAAAATATGACTTTACTCAGAGTTAACTGTTAAAATGTCCCTTGCTCTATGGTATAGTTCAAAGCGATTGTTAAAAACGTGGTATAAAAACCTGGTTTGCTGACATTTCTGTAAAAGACCGTTCTGTGAACTGTGGGGTAGATAACATTTTATTCCAAGTTTACTTACCCAATAAATAGTACAAATTGCTCGCTTCTTCCAAGGGTTCATCTTTGAGCACTTCATTTCATAAACAATCCTAATCTCATGCCATCTTTTTTGCCATCTCCAAAACTGTTTTTCAGGTGTACTAAGACACTAGATTATTCCTTGGGGACTTGCAAGGGAAAAGCAGAAACACCACAGCACAGTATATGCCATACTAGAATAGTCCACTAAATTCCTCAGGGAGGAGCAGAGGAGTGAAGGAAATGTTTTAACACAACTAGATACCCAGTATTTGATGCTTTCACCCAAAATTTATCATGTTTTTTTTTTTTTTGGTGAGAACATTTAGATTTGCCTGTAAAGATGTGTGTGGGAAAAGTTTTTAGATGCTAAAGTTCAGTTTTGTTTTTTTTTCAGCAGTGCCTACTTCCTTATAGGAGAGGATAATTTGGCTTATTCTTCCTATCTTCATTTGAAAATGAGGTTTGAGAAAACAAAGCATATTACACATGATGCTTTTAGACCTCTCACAGCCCTCTGCCCCCTCCAGGGGTGCAGTGAGAGCTCAGCCTTTCAGTGCTGGGTAAGTGCAGAGCATGTGGTACTGTTGAAGATGACACCCGGAGGAATGAGGGAAAGTTTTTGGTTACCCTGAAGTCGTTAATTACCATCTACTGAACTGCTTTTGCATCACAGAATAATTGTGAGTCTCCTAATCAGAAGAGATCCTTATCCATCAGGGTTAGGAGCAGGCATGACAGCTGCATCTCATGCAGTTTGTTCGATGACACAAATGGTGGTGGCTGCTGTCAATCCGCTCTCCCCTCTTCCTTGTACCTGCAGCAGGAAGGCAATTTACTGGCTCATCTGATATTTTGACGGAGTCACAGGATTAAAAAGAAGCAGAATTGCACTTGAAACTCTTTGCTCTCGAAATCCTGGGTGCCTTTGCAAGCATTTGAAGTCAAGGGCAAAGCTGAAGGCAGGGAGGGGAGAGGGACCGATGAACTTTCCTTTTCTCTGTGTCGTATCACACCACAGCATTTTCAGTTTAAGCGAGAGATTAAAAGAACTCAGGCACATTAGGAAAGAAACAGCATGCACAAAAGACTTTTGAAAAGCTGCCAGTCCGCTATTTTATGGGTCCACCAAGCTCCTGGCCACAGAAGTGGGAAACTTCCCAAGGGGAAAGGGGTCAATGCAGAAGACGTCAGGTGCATGCTCTCGCTAACACGTGCAGCCCATCAACTTTCTGTCTGCCTTCCAGCTTCTGCTGGAGCTCTTTCTAGCTGAGTGACAGATGATGTCTGAGAGGAGGAGGACGAGCTGTGTCACATTTCTCTCAGTGCTGCCTGCACACATAACTAAACGCCTCTCTCTTTGCCAGATGACAGTTGTGCCAAAGCGTGCGGGGCATTGCACTGTCTGAAGATTTAGAGCAGGGCTAAAAGTGGAGAGACAGAGAAGATGAAGAAGATGAGGGAATAGTATTGCTTTAACAGGAGAATATGGGCCTGGGAATTGAGTGCAAATCACCAGCTGGCAGGATGGTGCTTTCTACCGTAACCCATGCATCCCAGCAAAGAGCTATTAAAAATGGCTGCGAGCAGACACGGGGGACACATTCCATGTTGTGTAACCCATCTCATTAAATGCTGCAGCATCTGTATTGTTATAGTATTGTGAAAAATTTGAGAGGAAAGTGCTTTGCCGCCTCAGAAAGTTTATGTCTGAGCTTGGTCTCTAATTTTTCCTGAAGACAAAAGAGCACAGCTGGAAAGCACCGTGGATGAAATGTAACTGTGTTATAACAAAAATAATTTAAACCAGCATCTAACTGGGTTGGAAAAGATTTCGTAACAGTCCCACTTTGGACTTTGCATGTTATCCTTCTTGAGTCTGGTCTGGCACAAATAGTTGCAAGTTGCTGCAGTTGTTCAACGTTGTCTTTGTCCCAGCTCTTCATAGTGCAGACCTGCTTAGAATAAGCACCTCTTTTGAGCTATCTGATCCACCAAAAAGGCATATTTGAAATACAGGTGCAATCCTGTCACTGGCTCCAGCAAGACCAGCACTAACCCAAAGCTCTGACATGGCCAGTCCGTAAGCAAGGAACAGACGTTTGCTCCCCAGCTCTGTACAATGTCCCACCGCTCCTCCACCCCTATTGCATTGCTGAGGAAGTACTTGTTCTAGTTTGGATTTCAGCAGTGCTGTTGAACTGTTTTCTTGTGCTCTAAAGTATATACACCTTGACTATAATGATCAAAGCAGAAACTAACAAGAGTTAGAAGGTCTCTTGTCCACATCAGCCCGTACTTCTTGCTTGTTATCCCTGTCTGCAATTTCGTCAATTGACATTGGTCATCAGGTCTCTCCTGTTATTCCTAAGTATGAAGCTCCTCACTCACCATGTTGGCCAGCCAGTTTGCAAAGATGCTTTTGCCCCAGTTAGTCAGGTGGATCCCATCTTTTTTTAGCAGTCCTCAATTGTTAGCAGATGGGTGCTGGTATCCCCTGCAGCAGAGAGTTTCCCATTGCTGTCTCTTGCTGTTTCCTCCTGGTGCTTTTGTGGGGCTGAGGCCCAGATGGCTCATGTGCTTCAGTGGACATAGCTCCCAGTACACTCCTCTGCTGCCAGAACACTGAAACTATTCTGCAGTACCTGATCTACAGGTGGAGCAGAAGCTGTCTCAGTGACGGCTGTTATGAGCTTCCAGTCTTTGCCATCCTGTGAGTCTCCAGTTTCCAACTCAACAGACACAGACTATGCCTGTGCTGCTCCATTCATGGGAGTTTGCACTCTTGTATAAGCAGGCTCTTGGAAAAGACGCAGTCAGTCCCTTTCTCATCTTCTCTGATTCTGTTCAGGCTGTTGAATTCTTCTTGCATCTGTTACCTGTGGTGAGACAGACCTTCCGTCAGCACAGCTCCTGCAGGTGAGAAACCCATCACTCTTGGCCGCAGTTGCAGCGTGAGGTCTCTGAAGTCATCCTCCCCTGGGAGCAGGCACCCTCAGGTTCCTCTGAGGGTTCCTGGGAATCCCCTGATAATCCCAGAAGTTCCTAGAAGATCTCAAAGCTGAGACCAGAGAGTGCTACACAAACTGCTGTATCTGTTGACCTTGTGTGCCACATAAAGTATCTCTAATACTACTTTGTAAACAGAATGTTGATCCAATCAAAATACCTCACAGAAACTTATGGCACTAATTCTGCTGCAACAATCAAACTTTTAATCTCAGGTAAAATACTATCAGTTTATTCAAAGGGGTCTTTTTTTAAAACTCATGTTGATTGGTAATATATTTTCTTCATTTTTCCCCTGCGTTATTTGAATTTATTACCAGCTTTTCCCTTTACTCTTTTGCTCAAGACCAATGGCTGTCTGGAAATCCTGGACTGTCTGATTTTCTCTTTTAGGTTCCCTGGCACAGAACAAAAATAATCTATTAACCATATCTGCCTTTTCTGCGTTATTATTGACAGTGTTACCACTTCATCTATCAATTTGTCAGCAATACTATTGGGGCTTTTAAAATTCCAGATATTTCACTCTTCCCTTCCATTGACAGTATTATGGAGTAAGTCACATTTATGCCCCTGAAGAGGCAAACCCAATTTCTCAAAAGTATGATCTGTAACATTAGTGTTCAAACTTTCAACTGCTCTTTAATACCTTGTGTCTTCATGAATGGTTTCAGCATATTGACTTTGTGCTTGGTGAGTGCTTTTTGGATCCACTCTTCCTGCTGTTTGTAAGAATTCAGTGTCTACAGGATGACTCCAGCCAGCTTGCCCTGCAGAAGACCCTTTTAACAAGAGTCTCAGAGCAGGTGGGTAACCCCATAGCTTGTGCATCATCAACTGTTCTGCAAATCATTGCATTCAGGGCTGCACATTAAAGGCAGAGTTCAAACAGATAGAGCTGCAGAATAGTTCAAGTTGGAAGGCACCTTAGGAGGGATCCAGCCCAACCTCCTGCTCAAAGGCTGGCTAGCTTCAAAGCTAGATCAGAAACAAAATGCTAGTTACGTTAAAAATAACACATTGCAGGTTTCAGTCAGACAGCAATGAATGTAATTCTTAGTAGAGGCTGTGTTTATAAATTTTCAAAGGAAAAAAAGGAGGAGGAAGCACTTCAGAAAATAACTGCTGCATTTGTCTCTTTATTTGAATTTACCTTCCTAAGCCTGGAAAAGCATGTGACCTTACCTTACCTAGGGATCTGGATGCAGCCTGGGCTTTAAGAATGGGAAGATGAGGATAAACCAGATGAACAGCCTGAAGGACAGGATAGTTGACTTGTTTCTTCGTAGACAGAGGGAAAGAAAACAATGAAAAAGGACCTGGAGGAAGGGTATTAAAAAACCCAGCTCAATGCAATGACATAATATCAGCCATAGGTGAGGAGAGCTGCCTCCTCCTCTCTCCAAAGAAAGGGTTCAGCAGAAGTCTTAAGCAACCTTGCAGAGGCGGAAAGCAAAGGTAATAACACAGCCCATTTTTTTTTCTTTATGTGTGGGTAGGATGTACATGTCTTATAAAGTCCTTGATAGTTTTCTTCTATGATAGGCTCCTTCTTCAAAGTATGCTCTGAGTGAAGCACCCTCTTTAAGGAGAAGTGTGATTCACCCAGCCCTCAGTTAGCAGATAAAGTGCTATAATGATTTATAACTTGATAATTTGATATAGAAAGAAGGCAAGTGTGATTATAAGCAGTGTAGGGTAGCCAACACGGCTGACTTTAACAAACTCATCTGTATGTGAAGGGAACTGGGGTTTTTGTTGCTGTAATACAGACCACAACATGGAGAGTCATGAGTACTAGGGGCTTTGCCTGAGCTTGGATCACAGATGATGTGAGAGGCAAAACAGTTCTCACTAGTTGCTGGAAAACTGCAACTTCTAATAAAGGACTGAAAAAATGTAATCTGGACAAAAAGAGGCCAAATTCACAGGCTTTTAGTTTTGAACTCTATCTCTTTTTCTTTTTCTTCTTCTTTTTCTTCTTTTATTTTTCTGAATGTTAAACATATGTTAACTTTATTAATTAATGTTTAACAAAATATTACTCATCCTTTTTATAGGATAACACTTCAAGCTACAATAAAATGCAGCATCTCTTCATCCCACTGAAATATATAAATTTCTATTTCTATATATGTATATTTTATATATATACAAATAACTTTAAAAAATATATCTTATTTTCAAAAGATACTTACAAAAGTATACATCAGCATTTTCTACACCTTTAGTGGGAGATCCCTGGCTCTTAAACGCACATCCAGCAGCCACTTCTGTGCTCCTTGTCCAAGTAAACTAGTTGCCAGCCTTTGGAGATGAGTTTGTGCTTCACAATCCATCAGTTCACTGCCAGAACCCAGATAGTCTATCACTATGAAGGCAGCAGTGGAAAATATGGCTGGGGCAAGACTTCAGGGGTGGGGTAAACTTCAAGTATGTTCCTGAACAGGATTGAATTCAGCTCCTGGTTAGTTACGTGGGCTAAATCAAAACTTCAGCATGTGCTCAAGTGCTTTCTGGAATTGAAGCCTCCAGCAGCCTCAATCTGAAGTTAAGAGAGATCATTCTAGACCCCTTAATATATACACATATTTTTCAAAAGCTCTGTGTAGTTATATCTAGCATATGTCATTGTTTATACATCATTATAGGTTGCCTTCCCAAAATGGAGTTTGGAGGTGCCCAAGTCTCTCGATGTGAACACACCTGAATCTCAAAACTCCAGCTGTGACTAATTCAATCTAAATACCAACTATTTCCTGGTCTATTAAATTTACATAATTATTTTCTAATTAAAAAAGGGTTATGTTTTATTGCAAAATTAGGATAGTTAAATGAGATAGTAAGCAATTACTATGAGTTTATTATATCTTCTAAAGAACAAAAGTAGTACTTTTATATGCTTCAGAAATACAATTAAAGCAGAAAATTTTCTCTTCCCTTGCTCCCCTAGATTTTAATTGCCACAAAAACCTGACTACTTGAACACAAGAAGGTATAGCGCAATAAAGGATGTTAAAGAAGAAGCAAATAGTTGGAGCAGTGCAAGTTGTAAATGCATTTGCCTTTCACTTTGCTGACAGGCACCAGACCTAAATTTTAGCAGGAGTCTGGTCATTTTCTGAACAATTTGTAGCAGTTCCCAGCTGCTGCTCCACTTTGGGTAATGGAGCAGTTTTACGTGCAGCTGTCTGGGTGAATTGTTTTAATGTCTTATTGGAATTACTATCCTTCTTTCACTTCACTGAACCAAGGGACATAATTACACACTTTATAACTAGCTGCGTAGCAAGTGAAAATTACAGTAAACATTGGAATATTTTAAGTGATGTTGTCAAGAGTCAGGCCAATTCCAGGTGCTTTCTCTACGCTTCGTACCCAGGAGATGCTGTAACTTGGTCCAAGGCAAACAAGAAAGTTGACAAGGATGCTGATTGCTATTTTTGACGTTGTGATTTCAGACAGAGCATTTCCAGGTGAAACCGATACCAAAGTAGGTCACTTTTCCAGCTATAGCTACACAGACAGCATTCACTGAACTACAACACACCAATCACCACCCAGCATTAATATTCTATATCATAACTCCAGCTTAAACTCCCAGAGCCTGGTCAGCTTGCTGAAGATTATTTCCCAGCCCACTTCTTTTTCCTATGAATTTTAAAACGCCACTAAAGTAAAAAGTTTGCCTTTCATAGGTTTTGTAATTGCGAGTGTTGTTCCTACTCCATAGTGGGTCTGTGTGTTGCAACAACTAATCAAATCCTATTGTGTACCAAAAAGTTGTCAACCGCATTTGAAATTTGCACACCTCAAGGGTTTTTTCACATTTCTTTGTCTTAAATGTGTAATTACTTTAATGAGGGAAGTGTTCAGAGGGGTGCTAATGCAGTAAAGCAATTTTCTGTCTCTGTAATTTCCCCAGCCTGCTTTTTGGCAATGTATGCTGTTTCAAGTGCCTTGCAAGATAAACAACTTTTCATAGTAAAATACTGCTAGGTACAGTAGAGGGGTTTTGAGCTGGGAATGCAAGATCTTCTATGAATAGTTACAACTGTTCTATGAAGGGTTACGATAAACAGCCTCCTTCCCTACATATTCTTGTTATTGATTAAATAAAATTGCACTGTTGCCGACAGTCTCCATGCTTTATGGATTTCTTTTGCCCCAGCTAAGCCATGTTTGTTTTTCCTATTTAATCATAAATATTGGTTTTAATCGCTTCCTGTCATTTCTTGATTGAAAGGGCTGATATTAATAACTCCACATGGTAGAGAATTACAGGTGTCTATTAATTACACCATGATCATTTCTGTCTGCCCTTTCTCTTTGTCAAAAACAAGCAAGACTTTGTGTGTCCACACCTCGGTGCAGGCAGTGTTGCTAGGCTACTGCTGTGCCCGCTGGCACACGTGGGCAGCATCCTTCAGCTGTGAGGATCAACAGTACCTGAGGATCAACAGTGGCCATCTCCTTCATGTACGTGGCTGAGATGACGTAAAACCTGAGGCTCAGAACGACATAAAAGGGATGGAAGGGTAAGAACAGTAAAAGGCAAAATTAGGTACCACTGTTATCAAAGAAGTAAGCTCTATGCATTGTTCTGTCATATGTCACAGAATCACAGAATCACAGAATCCTCTAAGTTGGAAGGGACCTTCAAGATCATCTTGTCCAACCATCAACCTAACTCTGACAAAAAAAAAAAAAAAACAAAAAAAACCAAAAAACCAAAAAAAAACACCCACAAACACCCCACACAACACACTAACCCACACAAAACTATCACTAAACCATGTCTCCCAGCACCATGTCAACCTGTCTTTTGAACACTTCCAAGGATGGTGCCTCAACCACCTCCCTGGGCAGCCTGTTCCAATGCTTGATAACCCTTTCAGTGAAAAAATTTTTTCTAATATCCAGCCTGAACCTCCCCCGGCGTAACTTGAGGCCATTTCCTCTAGTCCTGTCGCCCATGACTTGGGAGAAGAGACCGACCTCCGCCTCTCTACACCCTCCTTTCAGGTAGTTGTAGAGAGGATGTCCCCAAAGACAAAGTGCTTAGACTACAATAATCTTGCATGGTTAGTGAATAGTCCCCCTTCCCAGCACTGGGACAAGCTGACCAAACACCAGGTGAAAGACCTTGCCTCTTCACCCCATCACTGAACCTCTCAAACAAAAGCCACTGAAGATCTTAGACACCCCAAGTGGGACTTGGGCAACATTTTCGTTCCTGAATCCGAACCCACATGTCCCCCGTGCCCAGACTACAGCATCCCTTTGCTGATGGTGTCTGTGGGTACTGCTGAGGCTCTCCAGTATCCCTTGAGCCCATGGGATGGGGAACATGTGTGGTACTGGCTGGTGCCCACGCCAGCCACAACTTGGCATGGAGCTGCTCATCCACTGTGGGAAGCGCAGAGAAATCTCCCTCCCACCCAGCTAAGCAGCCCCAGCCTCTGTCCTGGAGCTGGAATTGCAATAAACACTCCCCAAAACCACTGCAGACCTTGCACAGAGCTACTGTAGCTGGGTATGTCATTTAAACAGTACTTCAGAGCTGGAAAGCTTGCGTTGGTGGCTTGTAGCCCCATATGGTTTTGGGGCAGTGTTGTTACCAGTTAGAGTGAAGGGTGAGCTAAGCTTGGAGTAACCTAATGTGGCCCTTTTGAAACAGGAGCAGAATGACTGCTATTGACCATATTGTATATGGTCCTAATTGAGCAGATTTCAAGCCACAAAATCAACTTGCAGAATGTGTGGTGTTGGCTGACAGAGCATGTTTGAGAATACAAACTAATTAACCTAGTACTAACCCAAGCACGGTCATTTAAATGCAACTTTTCTTTAATTGTTGAGAGGTCTCATTAGCAAGTTTAAATCCTCAAGGAAGGCATCTCAGACACTTTCGTATGTCTTAGACACTAATAATGACAACTAAAGATTGCAGCAGCAGCAAGTAATTTCATTGCAAAGGGCAGAGAATCCTCTCTATTTAATAGGCTTTTAATCCGATATACAGGAGAATACAGATACATCCACAGCTGTCCTAGGCTCAGTCCCCAGGCACAAGATCTCACCAGCCTGCTTGCGAGTGTCTTGGCGCCTTGGGTGCCTGGGATCCTTCTACTCCAGAGCCATGTGCACATTCAGCTGCTTTTTGTGGCAAGAGTTCACAGATTTTTGTCACAGTTTACAGTGCTCCTAGTTCCTTGAGGTTTGTTGGGGTTGCAGTTCCTTCCCAACCCACCACACTTCTTGCCTTATCTTTCCACACATGCTTTCCTCAACTTTTTTTGTCCCCTAAATTACACAGAGGGAGCTCCTTTTCCTGTTGCTAATTTCTGGTGGATGTTCAGTGGTAGATCACATATACTAAAGTGTTGCTGACTGCTGTGACAGGCTGGTTGCCTACTAGAAAAAGACTTGAACTTTCTTCCACCTTGTCCCAAACATGGAATCAGAGTTATCAGCCTCAAGTACCCATTTCCAAAGCTGTCATTTATTCTTCTACAGTAGATGGGGTAGCTTAAACTAGTGAGGTGAGAATGCCAATGCTCCAGTAGGTAAGGACCTCTTTGGAGACCCAGCTTGAAGCACAGCTCTCTATCCAGGTGTCTACTTGGGATTAGGTGCATCTTCCTTTTTTTAGTGCTAAGGGGAATAAAGGCACCCTGCTCTAAGCACATAACTTCAGCTGATGGTTTGCACCTGGTCACCTAGCACTGTTTTGCATACATCTGAGTGGTCCTAAAATGCTTGCCATCCAACTGCTCTTATCAACCCCTGTCAAAACGATCTTCTAAGATTCCTAAGAGCCAACACCATTGGTTTCTCAAATCACAAGGAAATTATCCGCATTTGCTTTGTCAGCTTCCCAAAATCCTTGCTGGTCTGAGGCTAACATCTATTTCCATGCACCTGACTGAGATACACGTGGCACTTTATAACCAATGAAGCTTCTTCCCTGTGTGACCAAAATACAGGTGCATCAAGGCAACTGACTGAAGTCTGAAGAGAAGGTTTGGTCCTTTTGGTATATAATCAGCCAAGACACTCAGGGAAACCACAGCAGAAACAGGAAAAAACTCTTTTATTCCCTTTTCTGTCTGTCTCCCGTTCTACAATGAAAATGTGTTTAAAAAATGTATTAGACAATGTAACAGCACAGCTTGCACATGTAGGTTAAAAATACTTCACCTACATCTGAAAATCCTCTGAAGTGGGAGAATTAAAGAGAGAAAACATGTTTTGAATATTTGATTAACTGCCTAGGTTACTTCATTACCCTTTAGACATGATATTTCAGCTTCACCAGTCATTTTGGAAAGGGATCTGAGGATAAAGCCCCAGGATCTGCCATTGTAACAACATCATTTTCTCTCTGCTGCAGAAGATGGATTTGTCAGTGAAAGAGAAGACGCTGTTGTGATTAAGCTTGTAAGCTATGGCTTAAGACCTTGGACTCTTTTTCAGTTCTGCTGGAGGCTTTATTTATGTCATCGGGAACATCACCAAATTTTTGGGTCCCTGTCCTCTATTCATACATGAGGTGTCTTTTCACTGTTGCTCTGTCTGCTTCATCTATCTGAATTTTCCCTGATGTTTGTACTTCTGTATGTTTCACAGGAGTGTCTCCTCTCGGCAGGGATTTTTAAATATCCCTACTTAGAGATTGTATTTCTTTTTACAATAAAACAGAAGCAAACCGTGAACAAACTGGGAAGGGTAGTTGCAAAGCTGAAGTATGTATTCCACTCAGGGCACTGGGCAAAAGCAGACTATATATCCTAAGAGCTTCTCTGTTTCTGTTATCTATCTGCCCCTCTCTCTCAGATTTATATCCCCATGAGTAATTTTTTACTCCTAAAAAGCACCTGATTGATAAGAAAATAAATGAATTTGCATGCTTGCCTGCACATGTCTTTTGGAAGGGAGTTTCAGGAATCGTTCCATGTCTGAGTGCATGCTCCCCAGTAGGAATAAACCTGGCTACATTAGGGAAAAGCACACAAAGTTTTACCTCAGAATTGCCCTGTTCTCTCTGAGGCTTCATGAGCAGAACCTGTGACCACGTCTGCTGTAAGATAACTTGTGGCAGCCTTAAACTAGCCAGCTCACATCCCAGTGATTGTGGCACAGAGCCTGGGGGGACTCCAAAAACATGGGGGGACTCCAAAAAAACCTCCAGCTGCCCCGAGTTCCCAACTCCTGGATGCTATGCTGCTGTTTGTACCTGCTCCAGCTGATTTCAAAATAAGATGGCTGCTTTTGGAAGCTTTTATTTCATCCTGCAGAAGTACCCAAATCCTGCTGTAAAATGGCTCGCTGATGGCTGCAAGGAGGCTTCGTGGTTTTACTGTTGAGCAGTGCTCCGAGTGCAGCTCCCCCTCTGTGTCTATAAAATACACCACATATGGCCAAACATCCTAAGGATCCCAGTAAATTCCATTTGAACAGCATTCTTTGTATTTTAAAAAAAGTCTAAGATGGAGACCCATCCTCACTGGACCCTTTATACCAGCCCCAAAGGGCGCTGCTCTTTGAGCAAGAATCTGTCCAAAAAGCTTGGTAGCTTGTCCTTGGTCGCTTTAAGAGCAGCTGATAAATAGCTAAATAAAAGGTTGGGGTGTAAACCACTGGACTGAATGTGTTTATTCGGTTTTCATGAGCACTAACTCTGTGGATTTCCACTATTCTCTGGCTGATGAACGAACTAACAATGATCAGTACAGGACTGAGAGTCTCTTCACAACAGGCTACCAGTAAACTCAGCTCATAATTTATTGTACAGCTGGAAAAAAAAGATTGGTTTCCTTAAGTGTTTTTTTTTTCCCTGCAGTTGGCATAAGCGAAAGAACAAGCACTCAGATTTATTGCGTATGTAAAAAAAAACAAAAAAACAAAACCCTAAAAAAATTTTCAAATATAAGCTGAAGTAAAGCTGGTGTAGATTTCAAACCACGATAAAATATTCCTGCTAACATGAGATATCGCAAAGGCCCATTTTGCTTCAATTCAGAATTATGCATCGAAATAAAAATTGCATTAAGCGCAAGGGCTCATTGTGCAGGATTGGCGGAATTGTCTGTCTGAACCACAGCATCGCCTGGAGCATTTCTAGACGTATCCGTTGTGAAGGGAATGTCTTTTTGGGTGGAGCACTCGCATCTCCAAAGTATTCATCTCTTCCACATTTCTTTAAGATGGCTGTATGATTACCAACAGTGGTATTTTCTGTATTTCGTTTTCTTAAGACCTGCAGCCCAAACACTTCTGCAAGCATATACTGCATTGACTTAAAAAGTCAGACCAGCTTGAATCAAATCCAAGATGCACGCAAAGAATAAATTCTGCCTTAGAGGCAGATTTTATTACGAATAGTTGGGGAAGACTTCATGTGAGCAACTAGTTGGGGACAGCCTGTTATTCCCATCTCTACAGAGCACTAGGTGAGCAAAACCTGCATGGACCTGCTCCATCCTGGATTGCTGCTTGTTTGGGTTTTCATACCTGTCTAAAGACCTTTCCTGCTTGGCTGATTAGCTGATTAACTGAAAGACCACTTTCCCCTCTCAGTTTGCAGGAATAAGCTGTATTTCCCTTTAAAGATGAGTTCTGGATAAATTGATGCTTTAGATCCAGCAGAGAAGATAATCTGATGTGAAGTGATTAACTCTTCAAGTGAATTGCACAGTTAGTTCCATTAGAAAACTGTCCTTGCTGTTCACTCCTCTTAACTGCTCCTGCTTACATGACACACTTGTAAAGCTGCAGGTTTAGATTAGTGGATTTGTCTTAGTTTATGACTGTGCCACTGTGAGTTATGTCAGTGATAATGTAGTTTTACATTTCTTAGTTTTCCTATGCAACGGCCATTATACTGCATCTGTTCTTCCTGCTTCATATTTTTCTCCCCTGTTTGTATCTCATTTTTGGGGTATATGCCAGCATAATGACATGCCATTGAAATCAGAGCCAGGACTCATTAGCTCTAGTAATTACCACCTTCCTCTGCCCTGGAGGCTTAGAGCATCACTCCTCTTCCTACTCTCAGCCAAGCCTTTCATTAGCAGAGCCATCCACAGCGTTACCAAACTCACTTGGAGCAATGGGCTGCTGCTACGTCCAGCTAGAGTGTAGGGGTGCTCTTCTTCTCTCAGTCAGGGGACTTGTCCCACCACTGAATCACTGACATAACAGCCAATGCAAGCTGCCAATGTACGTTTGAAAATCTTCCTCGTTATGATTACTTATGACTTACTTCCTTCCACATGCAATTAGAAAACATTTTCTCTCCAATGCCACTCAGATTCCTGCTGTTTGCTTATCTTTCTCCCAGTTTTCACTACTCTTTTCCCCATGGTAACCTTCTATTGCGTTCTTCATTCTCCCTGCTTTCTGGGTACCCCTCCTTGCACCGAAACATAATTGTGCTTGATTTGCCTCATATCTGAAAGGATCACATTTGAAAGGATCAAAAATAAAATGAACAAGAAAGATGCATGACTGCGTAGAAGATACAATGTCTCAGAGACTTCCTGCTTGTGCCTTCATTTAAATTTTGATTAAAATGAAGGCTGGGGAGGAAGACCTGGGGACCCTGTTTCTTGTCATGTTGTGGATTTACTGAAAATCATTGCAGGAGAGTGATGTCCTGTTATTATCTGTGCTTTGCTCGTGCTGCTAAATATCTGTTTTCTTTTGATGGAAGTCCACCTAAACTTCTGTTGAAAGTCATTTTTACCACTCAATTATGACAAAAGAATGACAGTTGGGTTTATTTTCTTGTTGAAACATGACATAACTAAGATTATCTCTAGCATTAGCAACAGGTGACTACTTCTTCCTTTAAAACCAGGGGAGGATGGGAGGGCTGCTATTTTTGGACACTGAAGATGTTCCATTCCCTTTGGGTTGCTGAGGTTAAATGTCAGAGTTTGTTTTTGGTTTCTGACTGTTGTGTCTCATTGGTCTTCTCCCACCACTGCTAGCTTTTCTCCTGATAGACGTTACCCTCTCTTTGGGCATCTGAGAAGCACAGAGTATGATGAAGAAATAGAAACGAATGCTTTGTTTTGTGGACCAAAATAGCCAGAAATCACACTTCATGGGGAAGAAGGCATAAAAGCAGTTGTGCAAGATTTAGTCAAGTCAGAAACATGTGGTCTATCTCCACCCAAGCCAAAGCTAGAAGAACGTGGAGTCTGAGCTTTTCAGACCTGTCCCTACTCTTACCTTGGTCTCGTTTCCAGAAACCTCAGTGAGCAATGCAAATAACTTTGCTACAATCTGTGGATGATGTAATGTTTCAAGACCCAATCTGATTTTCTTCACTGACAGAAGTGTTGCCCTACATAGAATGTCATTGTGCTGGATCAAGGGCAAGGCCTTCTAGGGCTGATTAGCACTGCAAAACAGCTTCTGATGTTTTCTGTTAGGAAAGTGACATCCAAAATCTTGTGCCATTAACTAGAAGATAAAATGGACCTAAATTACCTTTTTCTGAGACAATTAGATGAAGTTATAGCATTTACAAGTATTTCTGTCATATAAGCAAATGCATTTACATAAAAATAAAGCAATTTGTCAAAGATAAAGGCATTATTCTCAGATAGAAGTC
>KZ506091.1:262729-313595 GCA_002844005.1 Limosa lapponica baueri | reverse complement strand
GATGCCAATGGATCTATGGGGTTTGGTTTTTTTTTTTCGTATTTTTTTTTTTTTTCCCCCCACACTGGCCTAAATCTTTCCCCCTAAGTCTAAATCTTTTTTACTACAGAAAATTTTCCAGAAGCAGAATTTGATAATTTTTGCCCCCAGCCAGATAAGAGGCATTTTAAACCTTAGAGTGGATGCTGCCCATAAATCTAGCTAAGCTTTGAGAGAAGGTACTTTGAGGAAGGGTGCTTCCCTTTGCCCCCCTTCCTTGGGCCACTCACTCCACCATAATGGGGTGCAATTTTCTGTCAACTGTGCCTACGAGCATTGGCCACAACTGTCACATGCTTTGTGGAGTATGAGTTTTAGAAGTTCAAATAGTATTTAAGATGGCATAAGAAATGCAGAATCTGAATTGTTTTCTTAGAGCTCCCTGGATCTTGGAGGAGCAGCTTGTTTTCACATGCTGAAATGGAGGTGGTGGTTTCAGATCTGGTGCCTTCAAAAATACACTGGAGTAGGTTAATCTGGAGCTAACCTGTACATAAGTCTACTACTGTTGGTGGAATTACCCCAGAAACAAATCTGATCTGCCATGGCTGTCATCCAGTAAGATACGTAGTTGTATGCCTAACTTTGGGCCAATAAATAACTTCAATCAGGTTGCTTCTTTGAAGATAATAATATCTTCAGATTAGGCATGCACATTCGAATATCTTGCTTAACCGAAGTCCACGATTCCTTATATTGGCCAAGATCTAGGTGAAAGAGTTTTATTAACAATGAACTCAAAATTACATATTTCAAGTTCCTTTCATTATCTCACCAGGGAGCATTTGTATCGTTAATTAATGAAATGATTATCTCAAATCAGCTTTAAAAGTGCTTGAGAATTTTGCAAGTATCACAGTGTAAGTGTAACTAACAGAAGGAAGAGATCAGCTTTGTTAGTATAACTAAACCTTCAGAATTTATACATTAGATCATAGAGAATTTAACATTCTCTAAAGAGTTTCATGGATCTTTTTCTGCAAGATATTTTTTCATATCAGTCTATTTTAGAGCTGTGGTTTTGCATTTCTATTCTAGTTAGTTCATTTTTATCCTTAAAGGCACACTGTATTTTTAAATTTCTGAATCTTCCCCATGCTTTCACTTCCAAAACTAGTAAAAACATCTTTTGGAGAAGTATGTTATTTATTTTGTATTTGTCAGAAGGAGTTAATAATGCATCACGGTGTTATGATTAATGCCTGCAGGTTTGTCAACCGCTGTACTGGAGAAACAGCCTGGTTTTAAACACATTGTAAAAGGTAGGAGGCCATCTAAACTCTTGTTTTTCCTTCTCAGACCTTGAAAACTCATGTGCCTCTGCATACACAGGGACAGATATTGTATTATTCAGCCAGCCCTGTGAAAAGTGAAGTTGCTGGTGTGGGAAGCGGTATGCAAGTCTCGGTTCAAGTTTCAGACTATCTGGTCAAGCTGTGCTGGCTGTCCGGGTGACACAGGACCAGAATCAGGGGCCCTGATTTGTAGGTTATGTGTGCTAAGTTGTAGGTTATGGCTTTTAATGATGAGGGTGGCTTTGAAAAAGGAGAAGCAGCCAGCAGGGCAAATATAAGATTTTTTTTTTTCCATATGTCTTTTTATTGGCTGTCACGGCCTTTTCATGGCCTTTCTAGCCCCAGGGTGTTAGTTTAGACTAGTTGACATTTGGACTAGAAAATAAATATGCAGTGTACACGTTGGCTTTGATGAGCTTTGTTCTTCATGTCTGCAGGTGCCCCACTTTTTCTCTGTCTACACCATTCCACTTTGTGTCTGTTCAGGTAACAGGCTGATGTCTCCTCACACCTCAAACTTCCTTGATACATCCCTTCTCTTGGTTTCTCCCAATGTGTGCACCAGTGGTTTTGACATTCAGCCCCTTATACTGCTACTCCTCCACGAGACCACTCAAACATTCCCAGGAGTTGTTCTTATAAACCCTTGGCCCATGAGCAGGCCTTTCAAGCGCTCCTTGTGTGTGCCCTGAAATGTTGCCTAATATTTGGTTTCAACAAGCTGGTATGGAACATGCTGGTAGACACCACTTTCTTCTGGAAGTCCGTGGCTTTCTGACTGAGTCCTTTTCTCCGCATGTCCGTGAAACTCCAGATGGGTGAAACAAACCCTGCTCTCAGCATTGCTTCCCTTAAAAAAAACTACTGCTGTTTAAAGCCCTCAGGCTATAAACTGTTGTGGCTCTGAAATGCATTTGTAGCATGGATGTACTGCACAAAAATCCCAGAACAAGAAGACATGCCTATTTTCAACTTATTGGGAGGCGAGATAAATGTAGTATATCACATGTCAGATTCTTGATCAGCTCTAAGGAAAAAAGAGCCCAAACAGTAGTGGCTGGATGAATGATGTCTTCCCAGAACAGAATTAATTTTCACTCTGCAGCTGAATTGATTGATGATGGGATGGCCAATATATGATGAGGTGTTGCTGTCAGCAGCAAGGCAATAAAACACAGCAATAAGGGACAGGGACAACATTCAGGCAGCTGAGCAGCATTTGTAAAGGTGGTTCTACAGCTTTGCTGTTGCTGAAACCACGTGCTCTAATGTGCTAAAGTTGCATGTAAGCTCAAAGCCAAAGGTTTAAAAACCTCTTATGGTATTTAGTAAATGGAAATGACCTCCAAAGGAATAGCATGAGCATAAACGCAAGAGAACAGACCTTTTGAGAAGAAATTGATGGCATTTTTCAGGCAAATCCAATGAGGGTAAATCCCCTCTGTTATACTGGGATAAAGCGGCAGATCCTGGAGAAAGACTCAGTCCCACCTTGCAGCAGCTCACCCAAGCAGTCACAGCGCTGTAGCTGGGGGCAGGCTGCCACCTCTGCCTGCCACCATGGGCAAGTGCTCGGCCATTGCCTGTGGAAGCAGCTGATTATTTAGATCTAGCCTCGAGGTGATTTTTGTGAGCTGCAGACTTGCTGCAGACCTGTGTCTCTAGACATCCCTGGAGGAGTGGAAAGAAGTGGGTGCATGGACATGCAGAAGTGAATTGTGAGATTCTTGCTGGACTCCTGACTTGCCTATGGGATTTTTTATGGCCAGTTTTTGATGAAACAGTTCAACAAACTTATTGTTGATGCTTTCTGATAAAGTGGTTCTCACAGGCTGCAGCTCAGTCAGGCATTTCAAGATGTGTTGAAACCCACTGTCCTTTAGAAAGGCACTGGAACATTAAAGTCAGCAGTTGTAAACATGTAGTTAAAGCTTAAATACCCAAATAACCAAATCTGGTGATGTGGCACTGTACATCGTAGAAAATCTACATGTGAGACAAGTGCCTCAGGTGCCCAGACATGCTACCTAATGCTTTTTAAGATGCCCCTGAGTATGGCTAGACACATGCCAAAAAATCTGTAGAAAACTTGCATCTCTCTGCAGCTGGAGGCCCAGGGGTGTATGCTTGAAATGCATGTGTGAGTTCTCACCTCCTTGCACATTCACAATGGTGTAAACTTGAATGAATGATAAAGTCGATTGAAAGTGGATTGCTATGTGAGAAGTTCTCTTACGAGGATATGTTTTCATTGCCAGCTCTTAAGATTCTTTTTGGATATGTTTGCTAGTGTAGATCTTGATATATTTCTAAGAAGCCATTTTCTAACCCCCTATAAACTTCCCCAAATTCCATTGTGATGCTACTGTGGCATACAATAAGCTAGTAGGGAAATTTGCTACCATCTTAGAATCATAGAACCATAGAATCATTTAGGTTGGAAAAGACCTTTAAGATCATCAAGTCCAACTGTAAACCTAAGGCTGCCAAGTCCACCACTAAAACATGTCCCTACGTGCTACATCTATACATCTTTTAAATACCTCCAGGGATGGTGACTCAACCACTTCCATGGGCATCCTGGCAGTTCCAATGTTTGACAACCCTTTCAGCGAAGAAATTTTTCCTAATATCCAATCTAAACCTCCCCCTGTGCAACTTGAGGCTGTTTCCTCTTGTCCTATCTTTTGCTACTTGGCAATCTTCTGACAATGTTGCTCTGTTTTATAATATCGGAAAATGTCTGCACTCACCTGCCTGTTCTTCCAAGGAGCCTGTAAAAGGCTCAGGAAACTCAAGAGGGGAACAGCATTGATGATTGATGCGACAAGGACAATCCTTGCAGAGACAGAGGGAAGAAAGGCTTCTTCAGTTCTGAAGTAGCTTATAGAGACTTGTAATTCTGCTCTATTTTGGGAAAGAAGTGGTGAAGGGAGATTAACACTTTACCAGTGAATAGAGGCAGTCACATAAGCAAATAAACACTGAAGGACTTCAATGACTTAAGAGTCTATCTCTTTGATTTTAATCAGTAGTGATTATGCCAAAGTAGTTAAGAGAGAGCCAGTGTGACAAAATGAATGGTTGTTCAGGCTTTCCTACAGTTTAAGGCTTCTGAAATTTACAATGTTTGAAGCACCTCCAGGTAAACTACATAAAAAACAGGTAACGTTTGTGTAAGATACTTGTTATCAAAACAAGGGAAAAGGACAAAGACTCATCACTCATCTGCAGCAGTTGTGTTTGTTGTTCAGTGATACCCTCTAGGTGCATGCTATACCTATCAATCCTACATAAAATAGAGTAATGAACAGATGATGTTATCTCTGCTGAGCAACAGTGATGACATGAAATGACAAATGTCAGATCAGCAGGCTGAAGCACTCTTTTGCTTAAACAAATTTCAGGAATGGGCACTTGTCTGTGTAATATTTGCTTCTAATAATGCTTCCACTCATTAAATACATCAAAGCAACTTACATGGACAATTCATTCCAAGCCCATGTACAGTCAACTCATTGAACCCTCAAGGCGCTTGAGCCTTCCTGCAACACTGGCATACTAATTGAATTCTCTTCAGAGGTACTTTATTTAAGCAGAGAAGGATTATATCTACACAAAGTACTGGGTACTGGCAAAGCAGTAGAATGGGTGGGCAGAAAGGTGCTTGAGCAAGTGTGTGGGTGAAGGAGCGGACATTTCCTAGGGCAGCAAGCTCTCACATGTTTCCATAGGGCTCTAAATGCCACCAGTAAAAGTTCCATTCACAGGGAGTCTCAAGTGTACTAATCTTGTTTTCTTTATCTGCTTTGTCACGTTTTGTTTGTCTGGTTTAAATGAGAAGAAATTTTTTACTCTTCCACAATATGAATATAAAAGCTAGAAGAAGACCCTGGGTATGTTGTTGCTAACTGAAGCAGTTGAACTTCAGTGAAACCTGTTATCTTTCATGCTCAGTGTTTTCATGTTTATAGAGAACATGTAAGACCACTTACAGAATTCATCAGATACTTGCTCTTTCAGCAACATGTTCTTCATTTTTTAGTCTGGTTACCTGTGCAAATTTATCACTTTAGTCTCATTTGGTTGCATCTTCTGTTGCAGAAACACATTTCACAAGCCTCCATTTCCACAGTCTTCAATGCTGGTAAGTTGCAATAAATATCTTTCCTTGTCAGGCCTTGTGAAAGAGTTAGCTCTGGATGTAAATTAAGCACACAGCAATTCTTGCATTGCGTATGCTAATTCTTAAAAAAACAGGTCAAGATTGTAGAGCTTTGCTGCACGATCCACAGAGAAACAGCTATTGCACCAAATGCTGCGTGACATAACTTCTGAGGGGTGTGTGGGAGTAGGTTTATAGACAGCTTGGAAAGTATCTGTTCTGTAAATTTGGTTGTGAATTGTCATTTCACCATAAATTAATGCAGGACTTCCAAAAGAGAAATAAACCAAAAGTATCTGAGAAATTTCATATTAATGCTGCAGTTGAGCTTTAAATACTAGGAACTAAAGGGGGTTGAAGTTCAGGGTAAATGGCATTAAAAATACGTAATGGTGCAAAGACGGAATTACAGAAATCTAAAGGAATCATGAGCAGAAGCTGAAGTCCCAAATGGAGCAACGTCTGAAAGGACATGACTGTAGTGCCTTACACAGGCTCTTACCTGCTCTTGTAGTGACTCAACCATGGAGTGACCACCTCTTGCTCAGGAGCAGTGGGGCATCTGTATTGCCCTTTGTACACTCCTCCCCAGCTCAGAGCCACAGGAACACGTAAGGGAGGCAATGCTTGCTGTGACCCTTATAATAAAAATAAAATAAAAATAAAATAAAATAAAAATAAAGCTAGGAGAGGCATAGTGTAAACCTCCACCCCACAGCCATGTTACTGGCCACAGCTTTATGTGCTGGATCCTGTGTAGACACAGACCATTTCGTAATCCTTGCAAGTAAGGTGATTGCCTGGAGAAAAGGAGACTCAGGGGAGACCTTATGGCTCTCTACAACTACCTAAAAGGAGGATGTAACGAGGTGGGGGTCAGTCTCTTCTCCCAAGTAACAGGCGATAGAACAAGAGGAAACAGCCTCAAGTTGCACCAGGGGAGGTTTATATCGGATATAAGGAAAAAATTCTTCAGTGGAAGGATTATCAAGTGTTGGGACAGGCTGCCCACGGAAGTGATTGAGTCACCATTCCTGGAGGATTTAAAGGACGTGTAGATGTAGTGCTGAGGTATGTGCTATAGTGGTAACTTGACAGCGTTAACTGTTGGACTTGATGATCTTAAAGGTCTCTTCCAACCAAAATGATTCTACAGTTCTATGATTCTAAGGATTAGAGGCAGTACGATATTGGGTGAAGCGCAGAGACCATAGAGCATACCTTCTCAGGGATTTCATCTAGCTGGCTATGAACCTTTCATCACACAGCTAGCACAGCCAACTCCAGCTGACCAAAGGGATATCCCACACCATATGATGCTGTGCTCAGCAATAAAAGCTATGGGAAAAAGGGAAGGGGAATGTTTGCAGTTATGGTGTTTGTCTTCCCAAGTAGCTGTTAGGGATGATGAAGTCCTGCTTGCCTGAATCTGGCTAAACTTCTGCCTGACGATGCTTAGCCAGATCCACGCCGCTTTACTTTATCTATTAAACTGTCTTTATCTCAACCCACAAGTTTTCTCACTTTTACTCTTCTGACTCTCTCCCTCATCCCACCAGGGTGGAGTGAGTGAGTTGCCATGTGGGGCTGGACTGCCTACTGGGCTTAACTCACAGTGATAACGCTCTTCTGAAAGACCTTTGGCAAAATATAAACCATGAAAATGGCCATATTTTCCATCCATTTTACCCAGTACAATATATTTCAAAGGACTTGTGGAAAAATCTGGAACTGTTGTTAGCAAAGTCAGCCTGGAAACCTTGTGTGCTGGCTGTTTTCTTCAAGAGTCATAGAATGGTTTGAATTGGAAAGGACCTTTAAAGATCATCTAGTCCAAGGAGTGACTATTCAGCCTTACTATGTATGCACTTTGGTGGAGCCCCTTCTGTTGAGGGCATGTGTGTTATGAACAACTCAGGCAAATCGCTTGACTGGGAAAGTCTGAACTTCTGAACCCAGTGCTAGTGACTCACTAATATCTGGCCACCAGCACCATAATTGCATTGGAGTAGGAATAAAAAACCTGGTACTCAGCAAAGGTTGTTTAAGCAGTCATTAGACTCTCAAATAAATATGGTGAAATATTTTCTTGCTAAAATATTATTTGCAGTAATTGTGTATTTTATCTTTAACAGCTCAGTGTGTTTGTTACCTGCCTGATTTTTTATTCAGACTTAAACTGTAACAGCTTATTTAAAACTGCATTTATTATTTTTCCTATGCAGGCTGCATAAAAGAGTGTCAATAGTAGCAGCATGGAAATGAATCAATTTGTAATTGCAATAGCATTAAATATATTTTTCTAGTGTCTGAATGGAAAACATTTCAGATGAAAAATTAATTCCACCCACTTGAAACAGGAAATCAAAAGTTGTGCTTTAGTCTTTGCCCTTTAAAATAGCTGCTAGTCAGCTCTTTGTATTTTATTTTATTTTATTTTTTTTTTATATTTCAGCTTTTCTGTGAAAACAAAAGCCACTGTTCATGCTTTAAAATGGAATTATTTAAAGAAGCAAGAATGAGGTCTGTGTTGGAAATATTTAATACCATACTTCAGGAAAACTTAGCTTAAACTGCAAAGCAGTGGTAAATTTGTTTGGTGAATACACCTGAAAGGAATTTCTCAAACAAACAAATGGCAAATGAAGTAGCCATAAGGTATTTTGTGCTGTTGTCCAAGCTTCAGGATTTGTGCATGTCTTCGTACTTCCTGTGAAAGATGGGTGATTGCAGTTGCAATTTGTCATTTGAGTGCCTAAAGCTCCAGCTATGCATGCAAGTGTGAGGGAGCAAGAGTATGAGTATGTTCATATATTCATATTCAGGACTACTGCCTGCTGAAAAACCCCATGTTAAGAATAAGGGCTTGGAAAGATGTAATAGCAGAACTCCTAAAAATAATGAGGGAAGTGACTTGATAAAAACATTCTTAATGCCGGATCAATCCCAACTCAATTAGCAAGTCACGCATAGGTTGTCTGTAGTGTTCATTGGGAGATAAATGTTTTGGATATAACAAGTTATATGTACCATAATTTCTTATGAACAGAAAGAAAAAAATATCTTGAAAGTAAAAGTTATGAAGAGACTGCAAATGAAAAAATGCTAGAAAGAAAGAGAAGAGCCCAAGAGCAGGGCAATGGGGCAGATGGATAGCGCCTTGTTTCTTACAGTTTGCACATGGCATCTTGAAGCCTGGTTGCAGACAACCGAGTTCCAAGAGGGTGAAAAGCAGCTGAGAGAGATTAATCAAGGACACTTTGACATGTGGGAGAGAGAATAAACCTGTGTCTTCAGCTCTGTGCTAGTCCTGGCAGCCAGCTAGCAACAGCAAAAAGAGGGATGTGGTAAGAGTCTACGGAACCTGGCTATGAGGTGGGCTGGGGAATGGGGCCTGCGTTATCTGTTTCATAAATTACTTAAGATGCCGAAATATAGAAGAAATATATCACTGTTAAATAAAGTCTAGAGAGCCACTTTCTGTTTTAGCCCCTTACACTTGTAATTCTGTTTCCTAATGTGAAATTACGGGTTTAACTGTTAATTTATTATAATAAATTTTATGTTTCTTCTTTGTGTACATGTCTGGACTATGCAAACATTGGATATTTCACTCCTTTGCATTTTGTAAACCCAGTGTAAATCCATACCTATGTAATTTTCTGCAGAGCTCTCTTCTTCATTAGTGGCTGATAACCCTATCCTCTTTGCAAGAAGCAAAAGATGTTTGAAGATGGAATCTAGCTCAAAGGATAATTAGGATAATATTAATAACAACATAAAATTAGAATAATTAAATAATTTAAATTTAAGAACTATAATGTCTTTAACAATTAATTGTCCTAGGTGTGTGAAGATGGAGTCTGACTAAGCACGGATGAAGGAAAACTGATTTTGTTTCCTGAGATTCCCAAGTGAAAACAAAGATCTCCTGAGGGTCAACTCCCAAAGGTAGTTTTTGTTGTCACTGACAAAAATGCAAGTGCTGCATGACACAATAACACAATGAGCATGTCAGAAGTCAAAAGCTACTGTCCAGCTGAGGACACTGAAACTTTGGAGTTCATTAATGTCTTTTTAATGTATTTCCACTGAAATGTTATTTGAGGCAGTTCCACTGAAAAGTAGGAGAGAACCAGATTGTCCTTTTTGCAGGAGTTTTCAAAATGTTAAAATTTGTTTTAAACTAAACCTGTCAGATTTTGACACTTCCCACAAATATAATTAAGAAATATTTGGAAATCTGCTTGAGCATTTCAGTTTAGTGATAACACTAAAATGCTTTGAGTAATTTTTGCTTTTTAATACCATGACACTGCAAAATCAAATGTCATTTCAAGCTGAAAACTCAAACCTTCTGTTTTGAAAACGACTGAAAGAACTGCATTGGCAGGATGTCCCAAGAGGACTGAATTTTTTTTATTTTTTTCTTTTCCTTTTTTTTTTCCAAATGGAATTTCTCTACAAGTGATATGTGCTTACAGAAAGGTTCTGTTTTTCAAAGCGTTTTTTTTTTCAGTGGAAAAATATTCTGTAGGAAAATGTTTGACTGGTGCTAGTCCTCAAGACTTGTTGATCAGTAAAACTTGAGGTGCCTAAATCTTATATAACCACTGCATAATGCATGATTTAAAGAAGATAAGATTTTACAATTTTTTAAGACTGAGAGAAAGAACTGCAGAGATAATAGGCTTAGCCTGAATATGTTAATTATATTAACATACTCTATGCCAGTAATGTCTTTCCTTTGCTATTTTAGACACATATTTCTGCTCAGCCAGAAAGAATAGCTCTGTTGCTTTCATTTCTGCTAATTTACGGTATGGGTTAATTTTTCAAAAAGGAGCTTTAGCAGATCCATTTGTGCCCATATGAATTTACATGGAAAACTGCATTTTAGGCATTTTTTTTTTGTTGCTGTTGTTTAACTGCTATCCACTAAAGCTTCAGCTGCAGCAGGCTGTATCCAGAAAACTGCTGAACAGGGCATGCCCTTTGTTTGTATAGATGTAGAACGCAGGCACAGGCACTTGAAAACAATAGGTATTGAAGAAAAACAGGTACTTACATGAATGCCCATGTAAGATGAAGCTCTCAATTATGTCCGTTTTCTTACCCAGAAATTGATTGCTATTCCTGTTTAGTCATTGGACTTGGGTAAAGTACACAGGGGGAAGGACAGAGATGCTGTTGCACAAAACATTTTCTATCTGGTGGGGCTTGTGAAAGGCATCAAGAAAAGGCTGTATGAAGGCAGGAGAAAGCAAGAGACAAACACAGCAGATGACACAGGGCAGGCTCATGCCTTCAGTTCCTTTTGGTTTTTTTGGCTTCAGTTTTTCCCAAAAGGTTAACTGTGAGCGGATACTTAATGTAAGGAGTTGTAACACAGGGATACAAGTTTACACCGGAAAAAGAAAAGGTCATGATAAAGAATACTATATTCAAGTAAATTTGAGGCATTTTAACTGGTCAGTCCCAAAGGAGCCCTCCCAAAAGGTACTTAGGGAGGAACTGTAGCCGACCCACCTGCAAGCATATCTTGGAGGTCCTGACAAAGAGGGCTCCAGAGGGTAGGTGAAGGACATTGTACAGATGTCTAAGAAGGAGAAAAAGGATGACCTACAGGCAGAGTAGTCTACAGGTCCACCCAGAGAATAATTTGGTGATATATGCCAACTAATATGGATTAGTCAAGATCAAGTCATGTTAAACCATCTATTTGGCTGATTAAGGGGAAGTAGAAGGTGTGATATATCTTGACCTGAGTACGACTTCTGGCATTGTCTTGCATAAGCAAGTTAGGGAAATATGATCCAGATGAAACGATGATGAGTTGGG
This sequence comes from Limosa lapponica baueri, assembly GCA_002844005.1. NCBI lineage: Eukaryota > Metazoa > Chordata > Aves > Charadriiformes > Scolopacidae > Limosa > Limosa lapponica. The sequence continues at coordinate 302,255 of KZ506091.1, read as the reverse complement.
TGAATAATTACATTAAAATTGCTCTAGAAACTGTTAAGAATGATTCTATCTTAAATTAGCAGTACATTTTAAGTGAAGTTCTGCAGAGGTCTGTCTGTTTTACTCAGTATAGACATTAATGACTTAGAGGATGGAATATGACTAATGCTTATAATCTTTTCAAATGAAACAAAATTGGTAAGAACTGAAAGCACTTTGTTGGGCAGGATTTTAACTCAAAATAATCTAGATCTATTGGAGAAGTGATCCAAAATCAATAAGATTTGCTGGATGAAGTCTCTCAATCGCCAGCCCTTGTTCTGGTTGGGGACTTCAACCTACCAGCTATCTGCTGGAAATACAACACAGCAGAGAGCAGGCAGGCTAGGAGGTTCCTTGAGTGTATGGAAGATAACTTCCTGACACAACTGGTAGGTGAGCCAACCAGGGGAGGTGCCTTGCTAGACCTGCTGCTCACAAACAGAGAGGGACTAGTGGGAGATGTGGTGGTTGGAGGCTGTCTTGGGCTTAGTGACCATGAAATGGTCAAGTTTTCAATTATTAGAGAGGTAAGGAAGGGGGTTAGCAAAACTTCCACCTTGAACTTCCAGAGGGTGGACTTTAGCCTGTTCAGATCAATGTATGGGAAAGTCCCTTGGGAGGCAGCCCTGAAGGGCAAAGGAATTCAGGAAGGCTGGGTGTTTTTCAAGGAGGAAGTCTTAAAAGCTCAGGTGCAGGCCATCCCTGTGCACTGTAAAGTGAGCCGTCGGGGGAAAAGACTGGCCTGGCTGAACAAAGAGATAGGGTCACAGCTCAGGGAAAAGAGGAGAGTTTACGGCCTTTGGAGAAAGGGAAAGGCTACTCAGGAAGATTACAAAGGTGTAGTAAAGTTATGTAGGGAAAGGGTTAGAAAGGCCAAAGACCAGCTAGAACTTAACCTGGCCTTGGATGTTAAAAACAATAAAAAGAATTTCTATAAATATATTAGTAGCAAGAAGAGGACTCAGGAGAACCTCCATCCTCTATTGGATATGGGAGGTAACGTAGTGACAAAGGATGAGGAGAAGGCTGAGGTACTGAATGCCTTCTTTGCCTCAGTCTTTAGTGGTGGAGTAGGGGGTTCCCTAAGTACCCAGACCCCTGAACTAGCAGTTAGGGGCGGGGAGCAGAATGAAGCCCCCGTAATCCAAAGGGAGATGGTTAGGGACCTGCTCCAAAACCTAGATACAAACAAGTCTATGGGACCAGATCAGATCCACCCGAGGGTACTGAGGGAGCTGGCAGAAGTGCTTGCAGAGCCACTCTCCATCATTTACCAACAGTCCTGGCAAACTGGGGTGGTCCCAGCTGACTGGCATCTAGCAAATGTGACGCCCATCCACAAGAAGGGTTGGAAGGATGATCCAGGGAACTACAGGCCTGTCAGTCTGACCTCAGTGCCTGGGAAGGTCATGGAACAGATCATCCTGAGAGCCATTATGCAGTGCAAGAAGGACGCTCAGGTGATCAGGCCCAGCCAGCACGGGTTCATGAGGGGCAGATCCTGCTTGACAAACCTGATCTCCTTCTATGATAAAGTGACCCGCTTGGTGGATGAGGGAAAGGCTGTGGATGTTGTTTACCTGGACTTTAGCAAAGCCTTTGATACAGTCTCCCACAGTATCCTCCTGGAGAAACTGGCTGCTCATGGCTTGGATGGGAGTACTCTCTGCTGGGTTAAAAACTGGCTGGAGGGCCGGGCCCAGAGAGTGGTGGTGAATGGATTTAAATCCAGTTGGCGGCCAGTCACGAGTGGTGTCCCAAAGGGCTCAGTACTGGGGCCGGTTCTCTTTAACATCTTTATCAATGATCCGGACGAGGGGATCGAGTGCACCCTCAGTAAGTTTGCAGATGACACCAAGTTGGGTGGGAGTGTTGATCTGCTGGAGGGTAGAAAGGCCTTGCAGAGGGATCTGGACAGGCTGGATCGATGGGCTGAGACCAACGGGATGAGGTTCAATAAGGCCAAGTGCCGGGTCCTGCACTTGGGTCACACCAACCCCATGCAGCGCTACAGGCTTGGGGCAGAGTGGCTGGAGAGCTGCCTGGCAGAAAAGGACATGGGGCTGTTGGTTGACTGTCAGCTGAACATGAGCCAGCAGTGTGCCCAGGTGGCCAAGAAGGCCAACAGTATTTTGGCCTGTATCAGGAACAGTGTGGTGAGTAGGACCCGAGAGGTGATCATCCCCCGGTACTCAGCACTGGGGAGGCTCCACCTCGAGTATTGTGTCCAGTTTTGGGCCCCTTACCACAAAAAAGTCATTGAGGTGCTGGAGCGGGTCCAGAGAAGGGCAACAAAGCTGGTGAGAGGTCTGGAGAGTAAGTCTTATGAGGAGAGGCTAAGGGAGCTGGGGTTGTTCAGCCTAGAGAAAAGGAGGCTGAGGGAAGATCTTATTGCTCTCTACAACTCCCTGAAAGGAGGTTGTAGAGAGGCGGAGGTCGGTCTCTTCTCCCAAGTCACAGGCAACAGGACTAGAGGAAACAGCCTCAAGTTGTGCCAGGGGAGGTTCAGATTGGATATTAGGAAAAAGTTTTACACTGAAAGGGTCATTAAGCATTGGAATGGGCTGCCCAAGGAAGTGTTTGAGGCACCATCCCTGGAGGTGTTCAAAAGACGGGTTGACATGGTGCTGGGGGACATGGTTTAGTGATGGTTTTTTTGTCAGAGTTGGATTGATGGTTGGACTAGATGATTTTGAAGGTCCCTTCCAACCTAGATGATTCTATGATTCTAAGAAGGAGTTCAACCAAGGCAAGAGCAAAGAACTGTGGCTAGGAAAGAGAAAAGTAAGATGCAGCTATAAAATGAGAAATATGTGCCAGTGCAGCTGTACTGTGAAAAAGTATTTGAGAGTTGGAGTGGAGTACAAGCTGGATCCTTCCTGGGATGTATTAGCAAAAGTGTAATGTACAAAGCACATGGAAATAAACATATGTTTCTCTACAGTGCTGGTGAGACCTCAGTTGGAATACTGGTATTAGCCTGTGAAGTGGAATGAGAATATGTAAGAGACATACAGAAAATAGGAACAAGAGTGATAAAAGCTTTGGATTGTATAAGAGAAGCCTGAAGGGATTGGTTCTTTTTGTAGAAAAGATCAATGTGCAGATATGACAACTGTTTTCAGTGTTAAACTGATTGATACAACAACTAGAGTGGTGATCATTATTCTGTGTAACTGGGTGATAGGATAGGAACTAATCAGCTTAACTAGCAAAAAAGAGGTTCAGATGTGAACTGGAAGAGGCTACTTTGGGAATTTGTTGGATCATTGTCTTTGGACAGTATTACAGATAGTTCAAGACAGTGCCTAATAGAGAGGTTTTCCTGGGGATTGGTTATACCTATGAGGGATCAGAGGAAGGTGTTGTGTGACATGACTTACAGATCATCATCCAGCCCCATTTTTGAATGATTTTGTTGATTAGCATTATCTCATGGGGATATTCTGTTGAGAAGATTTTTACAGATAAGTTAACAGCCTTCTGAGGACACAGGGAGTGATGGACTGAGCAGGAGAATGTGCTGACAGGTGAAGACCTTGGTGCGTAACATCTCATGGTACCTGGTGTTTAGAATGACTGGCTGCACAAAGGCATCAGTGTGCACTCTTCTTGTCTGTCCATCCCAAGACTGGCACAGTCTCTGAGAAGAGAGAAATTGCTTTGACTCTGCAAATTCTACATTTTAACTGGGACAGTGTTCTTGCTCGGGTTTTAAATTAAGTGACTAGACTTGGGCTGTGTGGAAGGAAGCAATTTTTTATCACAGAAAGTAATCCTTGCCAATCTCCTCAGCTAAAGATACTCAGAAATTAAATAAAAAGTTCCATCAGCAGACTGACATTGCCAGTTGCTAGCAGGAATGCCTGCAAGGAGAAATATATTCTTTACCTAGTATGTTTTCACAACCTGTGCTGAACTGCATCACCTCCTACCTTTTGAGTCTGTGAGAATGTATAACAGTTTTCATTTCCTTTGGGGAGGCCTCCTTACCAGATAGGTAGTGCCAGATACGTAGGGATACCCAGATACCTAATAATGAGGAAAGAAAGTATTAATTCACAGGTAATAGTGGCAGACAGTTGGTTTTAAGGTTGTCAAAGCCTGAGGATAGTATTTGATGACAATGACTTATCTGAGACTGCAGTCCTGCCTTACATTAAGCCTGATGCAGTGGCCTTTGCTGCTGCCTGGGAGAGTGATGAATTCCTGTCCAAAATGCAGAACTTGGGCTCCTTAACCCTGAGATCAAGCCCAAGTTCAGTACCCTGGGGTATAACTGCCTTACATGCTGGGTCAGAGATGACTTGTGAATATTGTTGGCAGACAGCAGAGAAAGTCAGTTTTGGGGCTGAAGTGTTGCAAGCTCATAAACCTGAAATGTCTTAACATTGTTGCCTGCAAGGTAAAAGTGAATAGGAGCAAGTTCTCTTACAATTCCTTTTCTTTGAGATAATCTGTGAATAGCCATAAAATCTCTTCGCATGTGTCCTGGATTTATGTGCGGAGAATATGAACTTGTCCTACTTCAGCTTCTACTGTATTTTGTTTGAGGGTAGGAGGAGATTTAGCCAGTCAAGCCAGTGGGTATTCCCTTTCATCCTTATCATCGTAGGGTGCCTTTTGAACTAAGGTTGTTATCCTATGACCCATTGGTGAAAACTTTGTGCTCTTTCCTGCTATGCAGGACTGACCGGCTGAATGTTGATTTGGACATTTTAATCAACAGACCATTTCTGGAGGAAAAGTTTGTGTAAACTTTATTTGTGAACATATCTTAAAATAAAGTCACTTTCAGGGCTAGAGCTGTACTTTTTCACACTGGCCATAGGTTTCTCTCCAGACAAATAAACTAAGAGTTCAGTTTACTGTCCACAGATAAAAGTAGAAAGAATTTCTTTACCATTACTGAGAGTTTGGCTTGGTTCCTTGACAGTGAATTTTTAAATAGAAAATTATCACTTGATTATTTACTCTTTTCTGTATTGTGAATCAATCAGATGGAGAAGCTGCTGTGTGAATAAATATTACAATAATACTGAATACAAGTGAGTTCTGAGAGTACAACAAAACAAAGTAAGACCTCAGGGCATATGAAAAAAAAGATTACTTCTTACTTTAATGTAGATTTTTATGGGTTTGTGTTGAACAAATACAGTTACATATATGCCAACTTCTGGAGCAGGCAGAGGATCCATCTGTAACTGAACTCCAGTAACTACTTGGTTTAGACGGCCTAAAAATCAGCAGATAAAGCAACAGATAAAAATACTTATCCAAGGAGTAGCTTAAAATTATCTATACTGTCTAGACTCCTTAATGTTTTGGTTTCAGACAAGTCCTTTTAGTGCAGATTTGCCTTTAGGTTGTGAGGACACACAACTTTACAATAAATTTTCCAGCTTTTGCTGAATGGGAAATCCTGTGATCTCCTAAAAACCCATGTAATCCGTGCAGCAGGCTCTTTGAGAGTGTCCTGAAGTTCTTGATTGCATTTGCACTAGGGTAAAAGATTTTTTTGAAATTAGAAGGTATAGTCAGGAAAACTCTTCAGCATGTGCGGAAACATATCCCTACTCAGGAGAATACTGAAGTGCGTACTTTAAATTAAGTAGATGTATTGACAATCCCTGCTTCAGTGGGACAACAGATTATGCTTGACGTTAAGGAAATGACATAAGCTTGTGTTCAGTAAGTCTGTTTTGATGTAGGACTTATGGAAGGACTTCAGCATTTGGTTTCATATGAAGCATGTCATTTTGGGAGAGCTGGGAACAACCTCTCCTCTTTTTAATCATGTTTGCAAACACAGAAGCCCAAGCCCATCATGCTGAGCCTGAGGCACCTTACTGAGGGTTAACACAGGAGGCTGGTCCCCCTGTGGACCTTTCTAGTCAGAAGTGGTGGCATCCATTTGAGAGATGACTGTCCCTTCAGAGGGTCTAACTCTCACAAATTTGGATGGCCGATTCTCACCCTTTGTAGCAGAAGTCAAATCACATCTAGTGAATGATCAACCCCTGTGCTGGCATAAAGGACAGCAGAACATGGCAGATCCTCACAGAAGAACTTTCATTCAAGAAAATCAAATATCTGCCACTTCTTGCAGCCCACTCTGTTGCCACGTCCCAGGGCTGAGATGTTAAGAATCAACAGCAATAAAGTCCCGGGAGGTTTACAATCTTAAGAATATGATTGGTAATGCAGCCTGGAGTTAATGAAAAGGCTGGAAACCAGAGATCCATTATTTTTTTGAAAATCTTATGCTTCCCAAACCAAGCTCCTGACTTCATAGGAAATGGGTCATGAATTTGACTTCCTCAAGGCTGGTATTAGTGGCTGATTGTTTTCTGGTGCCAATGACCTAACTACAAGCTTTTAGCAATAGGCCATAAGATGACACTAAACACGATGAGCCTACAATGCCTCTAGGCTACGCTACATTTGCATGGTCCCTTGGCTGCACATGTCAGTTGGCCAACATGCCCACAAGCCATGTTGCTGTATTAGGGTGGTACTAAGCTCAGTTTGAAAGGCACAGTCTCTCAGAAGGTCCTACTAGTCTGGGCTCTGTGCCTTTGCCAAATGAAGCTGTATGGCTTCTAGACAGTTTGGAGTGCAAGCAGCATTCATCTGAGTGTGGGCAGAGCCTACCAACACCATAACAACTGGAAAGTCCACAGGCTGTATCCTGTTGCTCTGTAGTAGGGGTGGACGGGACAGCTGCTGTACCTTCACAATGTGATGTAGAGTTCAAGAGTGTGAGGGTCCCTTTTAACTCTCCTCCTACCATAAATCCACACCTGTGGACCTCTGTGAAATAGTAGCAGGACTGTCACAAAGTCTTGGAGACTTAATGGGGGAAGTCTCAGGTTACAATTTTTTAGGATAAAGCATTTCTCAATTTAAATGTTTTGCTTCATCCTACAAAACAGAAATCCAACATTTCTCACAGTCCTGTACAGGAACATGGAGAATAAGGCATCTACAAAATGTTTAAACAAGGAAAGGGACCAACAGTAGACAGAGGAAAGAAAGAACAAGTCCATGAGAAGCAACAGGAATTTCTCACTCCTGATAACTGTGCAAATCCCCAGTCCACATGAGAATTTGTCCTGACAGCCTGCAAAGTTGATAGCTGGTGTTTGAACCCTGATGAAGAGTGAGCTGCAGAGTAGGAGTGAAATTGCAGTCATTAGAAAGAAATTAACAGACTTAGATGAAACAAACAGGTACTGACAAACACTGCCATATCTCTTCCTTGGATAAGAATGAGGATGAACACAGGAACCATGTGGCAGCAATATGAAATTATCCCATATCCCATGTCTTCGTCTAACTACTAAAACTGACAAGTGAGAAAGAGATTAAACCTGAAACTGTTCAATTAAATAGTGAACTGCTGTATTTTTAATAACTAAAGATGAGGAACATTAGTGAAAATATTGGCCTCTAAAGTGAATCTTTGACATTAATGAAAACATTTTAGCATACAGAACAGCTTATGTTCTAAAAAGCTCCAAATGATTTTCAAATATTGCATTCTCCTCCTTTACCTTCAACCCTTTGCCTTTCTTTCCTTTTGTTCAGCCATTTGATGTAATTTGTGTCATTCTTTTTTCTTGCTTCTTCCTCTGGGTCCCTCTGGGTGGTTGGTTGTCCTCTGACTCAGATGCGTCCGTGCTCCCCTGTGCACGGAAAGGAGAGCTTAGGAGGACAAACAGCCTGGAATTTAGGGACTTGCTTTAGTGGTAGTTTACTGGTGTCAGCTTGTATCACCATGAATTTTGGTTTGTGCACTGGTGCTTTGGAGCATCTCCTACCAAGTCATAAAGTAGAACCATTTTCCTGGCTAAACTCTCTCAGTTTTGTTGTTTAAGGCTGTTTCATTAATGGTGCAACAGGTAATGACACTGTTGTCTGAGCTGTCAGGATTTGGGCATTAGGTAAACTGAAGAAAGTATTCTATAAATTATTTTTTTCAATTTCCCCCCCCCTTGTTTGAAATATTATTGAAATATTCCAATAACCTTTAGCAAATACTTACTCAGCATCTTTTAACTGTTTATTTGTAGGGTTGTAAATGCCTACATTTCCATTTACAGTGTTTCAGCTCTCTCCCTCTCTCCCTCTCTCTCTCTCATCTTTGAAAAATCTACTAAGGCAGCTTTGAAATACATCCCTAAAAATATATTTGGAATGTCTTTTACTTTCAGTTTTACCTTCATTCTCTGTTCTATGTCTCTTCCATCCTTTTAAAAAACAATAATTTCTGTACTCTTCCAGCTTGCTGATTGATTTGTTTTTTCTTCAGAAGCTATCTCAGGGTTGTATAATGAAGCTCAAATGAATTCATTTCAAACCCTTCCATCATTCCCCCTTGGAATCTTATGACTGTTGTATCCACTTCTAAAACATCTGAATCTAAGATGGAAGAAGGTTCCCAAACAGTAATTCATCTGAATGTGGCCTGCTCCATAATTTCTGTGTTTGTGCTTGTCTCTGCCTCATACAGTTAGCATGAGCGAAATTACACAAGGGTAATATATCTGGAAGCAAAAGACAGATTTTTTCTTCACAAAAATTTAATATTGAACTCAGTACCTTACGTACTTTCTGTAATACCTAAATTAACATCTAATTTAAATTATGCAGAAACCAATGAAATCTAAGACTAAACCCCCTGCACTTGCTAAAACAATGACAATGCAAGTTATTTCTTACTACTATTGAGGCAATAAAAGTAATAATGATGGGTTATTTTGCAGTGCTTTGCAGATACACAGCATGCATGAAGTATTATAACTACTGTTTTTGTTGTTGTTTTGAATGCAGATAACAAGTTGTCATTCTTCTTAGCATCCTCCTTACTTTAAAAAAGAGAATTATTTGTGGAAGACTAGAAGCATTCTGAAATGCACATGGGAAAAGACATAGAATAGAGAATGAAGGTAAAACTGAAAGTAAAAGACATTCCAAATATATTTTTAAGGATGTATTTCAAAGCTGCCTTAGTAGATTTTTCAAAGATGAGAGAGAGAGAGGAACTGCCCTCCCCCAGTTTTCAACTATGAATCTATAGATCAAGGGAAAAATGCGGAGTTTCAAAGTGTAATAAGAAAGAAAAAGTACGAGGGTGAAAAATTTGCTTTTTTACTGATGGACTGTTTTTTCTTTGTCTTCTAATTTCTGAAATAGCTCTGGAAGGCTGAAGATTTTCTTTTCAGTCAGCAGTTCATCGTCCTCCCAACTATGAGTGTAAAAGTGATAGTTTCCTAGAATCATAGAATGGTTAGAGTTGGAAGGGACCTTAAAGATCATCAAGTTCCAACCCCCCTGCCATGGGCACGGACACCTCTCACTAGACCAGGTTGCTCAAAGCCCCATCCAGCCTGGCCTTGAACACTTCCAGGGATGGGGCATCCACAGCTTCCCTGGGCAACCTGTTCCAGTGCCTCACCCACCCTCACAGTAAAGAACTTCTTTCTGGTATCTAATCTAAATCTCCCCTCTTCCAATTTAAAACTGTTACCCCTTGTCCTGTCACTGCACTTCCTGACAAAGAGTCCCTCTCCAGCTCTCCTGTAGGCTCCCTTCAGATATTGGAAGGCTGCTATAAGGTCTCCCTGGAGCCTTCTCTTCTCCAGGCTGAAAAGGAAGAAGAGGGAGAATGAAAACCTCCTGGGAGAGGTTTTCGTTGCTATTCAACAGCCACCAAGCCTGAGCTGGTACCTCTCTGCCAAAGCTGAACTTTCAAGCCTGGTGCAGCTCACAGTGGAAAGGAAAGAGACATGACAAAGTTATCAGGCTGGTCATGGGATTTGCAAATAAAGACCTTTAAAGTGATTTAGCTTATTAGGCAGGCAGTGGAGAATGTGAAGTGCATCTTTAATTTATTTCTTTGATGTTATTTTTTGCTGCTCAGCAATGTATGTCTGTGTCATATGTGTTTCAGCAAGGTCTTCATCATGCATTCACTGGGAGACTTCCAGTATTTTAATCTAAAGACAATTTGCTTGGTCCTTGCCTATTATTAATGCTCTAGTTTATCACAAGTGTCAGAGTTTATTGTGTGTTGTTCCTGGCAGTTCAGGAGCTTAGAAAAGAGCAGAATGATTACCCCGTACCCCATAATGCTTTCTTTTTTCAGAAAATCAGAAGCATCTTTTTGTTTGTTGTTCAGATGTGATCTCTGCATGAGTTGGGGTGGATCTGGGTGTCTGTGGTATGTGCTCTTGCTTCGCTCAGCCAGTGACCTATATGGGATAAGACACAGCATACTGAGTGCAAGAGATGGAGCTTTGGGTCTTTACCATACAGGTCTTCAACATCAGTCCTTGCCTGCCCACATATGTTAATTATGAATGGTGATAGCCCTTAGCTCTATGGGGTGCCCTCAAATCCCTCCATTCTCAGGGGTTATGAATCATTATCTGCTTCCTTCCCTTTGAGATCACTTGGGAAGGGAAGAGCAGGATCAGTCAAATGAACCTGATCTTCACCTTCCAGGCAGTTCAGTCAGTTTAGTAGGCAGTGATGTAGGCTGCTGCCAGCTCTGATAGTGTTCACCATGGCAAATTCAAGTTTAGCTGAAACCTGGAGTGTAGCTTGTTCAAAAAAGTTTCCTCTTACTAAGGATAACACTTTCTACCAGGGTGTATAGCTTAAGTACATCAACTTTACATCTGTTTTTTTCCAAAATACCCTAGTATGCATTTACCTTCCATCTTTTCCCCAAGAAAAAGTCACAGAAGAATCTTCCTGATAATTTAGGAACAAACACACCAATCCATCTGTCAGCAACTCTGACCAATACGACAGAATGGAAAGAGCAGCATGAAGTGGAAACTGCATAGCTGAAATAAGTGTTAGTCTAAAGGGCAAGAGTGGTACATCCCCATAGAAACATTTTTACATCACTTGCTATCTGAAGCAGAGGTGTGTTTTTTCTAAAAGTCAGCAGCTATTTCGCAAAACAGAGTAGTCATGGTGTGAATTCCCATACCCATTTTAGGTCTATCCAGTGGCGGAAATAGGGTGATACACAAGGCATTCCACATGGGTCCCTTTTTTAAGTATTTTGTAGTAAATAGGATGAAGAGGTTCCAAAGTCAGATACCTGACTCAGACAGGTCTGAAAAATATTCCGGAGAATATCAGTAGCCATGGAAATAGACTAAAGGGAAGCTTGCAAGTCTGGTGGAAAAGCATTCAGAGAACAGACTAGCAGGCAGGAGGTCTGCAGTCTTTCAAAGGACTAACAAAAGCGTACCCAAGCTTTTGTGCTTTGCACATTGCTATTGTGCAGTAATAAAACACACCAGGAAATGTTCGGATATGACATTCAAAGACATTTTGCATGAACTGGTAGGTATGCTGAGATTGCTAACACCCAGAGACATGACAGAAGGTGATAACCCATAGGAAAACGTGTGGTAGTTGTACTCCTTTAGATTATCAGATTCTGTCTAAGAAGTCTCTTAGCGAACATACAAAGGGAATCTGTGGCGTGGGCCTTTGGGATTCAGGCAGGTGGATCCTGCTGGGCCTTTTTTTGTCTCCAATATGCAGCGGCATGCTGTGAAATGCTCTTTGGTTTTGCCACCCTGTTGGAATAAAAGACCATACATGACAGCCTGTTTTGAAAGGACACTTTGACTGAAAGTATCAGAGTGAGCTGTGGTGGTCAGAGAGACAGAGCCTGGAACACACACTACGAATATTCATCCTCGGATGGAGGAGGACCTGGTGGTGATTCCTGTAGAGCAAGTAGTAGCCTCTGAAAGATGCAGGCACTGGAAAGAGAAAGCTGCCAGCGGCTTATTTAAGTAATTGACTCCTGGAGTTTTCCTGGTGGAAGGATGCTGGACAGCAGGGTACCTTTCCTTAGTTTCACAATATTGATAAATTGTCAAAGCCAGTTCCCTGCAGAGTCCACAGCATGGTGCTGATAACGATTTGACATGAACAGATCTTTTACAATCTGGGAATCCCCAGGACCTCTAGGAACTCAAATGTAGGGACTCCATCTGTGAATTTAATCTATAATTATACAGAAAGTAAATGGTAACAGCTTTATGACTGTAAAAAACCACTTCTCTGTTTCGACTCACCAGGTAGCTATGGCTGGGATCCAATGTGACACCAGTAAATAAACACTAAGGCATGTCCATAGCGTCCAAAGCTTCTATTATTTTATTTAAACCTTTTCTCCTAACCTGGATCAGATTCCACAAAGCACCATCCTGACAGAACAGTTCTGCTGGATCAGTGCCATGCAGGGCACAAGGGAGGAAGCTGGGGTAGCTCCAAAGATGATGCAAAGATCTAGGAAACCATGTTTTATTAACTCTGCTGGGCATGAAACTGCTGTGTTTCTTAAACTTTTTGGCTACACTGGAGGAGCATATCTCATGTTTTTTTTTCTGGATCAGAAGTGACAATACCTTCCTCTGATTAAAAAAGAAAAATTGCAGAGTTTTCAGAGGAAAATGTGAGAGCATCTGAGGACACACAGCAAGCTCTGGTTTTCTCCCAGATGCAAAAGCAAACGACATTTGTCCTTAACATCAACGTGGCTGTACACAACAAAGAGTCAAATATGTTGGAGATCCTGCATTTCCCTTTTTCAGTGAAAAATGGGTATCATGTCATCTGCCCATTAATGTGGAACCAAACTGTGCTTTCTTGCTCTGAAGGGACAAGGACGGCCCCCATTGCCGTTTAGAGGCACACTCTCTCCTTGAGAAGCTTGGATGTGCTGCGGGGATGGTGTATGCTCTGAACCTCTCAGAGCCCCTTGTGAAGAAAGGGAGGCAGTTAACTTAGGTTTGGATTAATTGGAGGTTTCAGTACAGCTGCTGTTCTCCCAGGCTGGCTGCATTCACTCCACGGGGATTTCGGAGAAGTTGTGAAAAACTTTTTATGAAACTAATTGGCCAAAAGATTTCCAGGTCCTGTCTGGAAATATTTGGGCTCCTTTGACAATAGAAATACCGTGTCCTTTTCCTCTTCGGTGGCTCTGTTTGTACAGACAGCTCACCCAAGAAGTAGTTATTTACAGTGCATTGCCACACAATTTACAACTCACCCCCAGGATTAGCTCTGGCAGTGGTTGGGCTCAGCAGTTGTTTGAAACCCGAGAGAGGTCAGATTTGGTCTGCTACCTTTCCACCATGTGGGAGGAATGTCAAAGGGTGTCTTTCAGAGTGGGGTTCATGGGTTTAGAACTCATGGCGCATAGCAATTTGTGACTGGAAAGATAATGGCCAAGGGAGGTGATGCAAAGGAGGAATGTAAACAGAGAGTCAGTGTGAGGCCAGACCCTGTGGGTAGAGAAAGGAGGGTCTACGTGTGGAGCCTGCACGTAGAGGCCACAGACACATAGCCTCCACTGGCTGAGATGAAAGTCAGGCAGTTGTTTTTTTCCTGGGCAGAAGGGGTGGGAAAGTGGGAGGAAGAGACAGTAAACGTGGTCAGTGACACTGGACGGACATGGAGTCTGAGATGAGCTTTAATTGCATACATTTTATTATTTTTCTTAAAATTTGCCGGCTTTTCTCCTAGTTTCTTCATTGCCTTTGTTTTTTCATTCTGCTTCACACTTTGTGTGTGTGTGTGTGTGTGTGTGTGTTAGGCTTCATGCATGAACTGCAGACTGCTCAAGTTGAATGAGGAAAATCCCACCTATGTCTGGTTTAAATAAAAAAATAGCACCTAGAGTCCTTAATTGATAACTTGCACTATCAAAGCCCCTACTCAGTTGTTGTGTAACTCTAAATGTTTCTTTTATCCACATGTAATTTTCTCTAGGTACTTGCTTGTTTACTTCTGACCAGTTCTACCCATGTCAGGTCCACACAAAGCAGCAGGTTCACCAAATGATGTCCCTTTCTTCTCCACTTAACTCCACAGATTGGGGCTTACAAGACTCACTGGGGAATGGAGGTCTCTCCCTCTGCCCAAGTAGTCCTGAGGTCTCTCTGCTTCTGTGCACCATCCCCATGCCAAGCATCAAGCAAAGGTGTTGTGGGACAGCTCAGAGTCATTGGGGTTTGCATAGCTCTGAGAAGACTGTGAGAAGGAGACAGGCTCCTTGGCTCTGTCTGGGGAGTCTGTAAAGATCTGGAGATCCTGGATGTGCCCGTCCCTCTTCCACAGGCACCTCAGGACAAAAAGTACTAAAGAAACTTACTGCAACCGGAGCGTGACCCAGATTTCAACTTGTCAAGTGTAAGTCAAGCCAGCAAATCTCTCCTCCCTGGCTCAGTGGAAATTGGAATGATTCCAGTCAAAGTGCTTCATAATTTAATTACAATAAGTGTGTAAACTGGCCAAGTCCTGGGTTGAACAAGGCCATTTACCTCAGTCTCTGGGTTTAATGTGGGAAGAATAGGTGTAGACAAGCATGGGTACGAATATGATGCGAATGCTGAATTGTGAAAATTGCAGCTGATGAAAGCTCTCCCCAAAACCTTGAGCAGGTGATGGCCTGAATCATGCTTGAAATGGGAAATCCATATTAGCACTGGGACAAGCAGGAAACATCAATGTCTTTTCCCCAGCCTTCTGTGATTCTGCAGATTCTCAGAAGACTTCGATGACTTTTGTTGTTCAGATCACAAATTCAATGTTTTTTCCTCCTTTAAAGACATTCATAGAGAAAAGCAGCATTTAATTCAACAACTGTCTTTTCCTTGCTGGCCAGAGCTGTCAAACATTATAAAAACAGATACAGATTTACATTTTGTGGGACAAAGTATAAGACAAGTTCAGAGCTTTCTATGAAATAAAAAAACATGAAAAAAAGCACAGGTGGGAAAACCATGATCACCTTCTCTTTTGATGGTGATTAGAAGTAGCTGTTAGTAATCCTAGAGAAATGAGTATTTTTTTCTAGTCTACAGTCAGATTTTTTTGGCTGAATATTGGTGAAAATATGACACTCTGAAGACTCACGAGAGCATTCAAGTGCATCTGATGTTTATGGACTGTTTAGCAATGCCTGTGGTAAGACTGGCACCTTGTAATGTGGTGAATCTGAAGATATATAAAACTAATATACATTAAGCCCTCCAGCATAACACAAGCATTCATTTTCATGGAGCAATTCTGTAATTTCTGGATGAACTGCAGCAAACCTTTTAGAGTAGTAAATACAAAAATTGCTACACAATGTTTATGTCTAATTTTATGTACTGCTGGGACTACATTTTTAAAAAAATTAAACAGCAAAAGAGTTTTTTTCCTTTTGTGGAGAAATTTTCAGGACTAATGTTGCATTTTCCAGGCTGAGTCCTTTTGGTATTTGGTTTTAGGAATTTTTCTCCATGCATTGCCAGTTTCCATAATCCCATTTCCTTCAATAGCAAAAACCACAATTGAAATGAATTAAATGAAAGAGTTTCTACATTCAAGTCAATGCTATTTTACATCCTTTTAAGACACAGTTGTTAATACTGAAGTAATTTAAATTTAGCAAAATGTATTCAAATGGGCTGGTGTTTGTGAACTTTTCATTCTTTGTGCCAGTTTAAATATCACCCTTATCACTTTACATATAATCGTTACAAATGAGATAATGCTGTATATTAATATTTGAACATCCTTTTCAATATTTATATTTGCTTTATTTTACTGACCCTGAAATTTCAGAGGGTGCTTTGTACCTCTTATCTTTGTTGTCTGCTGCTTATCTCTATATTTGCACATTTTCTGCTTCAGTGTTAGAGACGAGGCAGTCAGCCTGAAAAGCCTATGTACTGAAGACACACTCTTGCATCAAACTTCTAACCTCCACAAACCACCAGGAAAATCATTGCCAGCCATGAATAAATAAAATGCTAAAACCTGTACCGGATTTTTTCTAAGACAAGTGATTGCAGTTAGGATTCTAACTGCACATTTAAATAACCAAATAACTTACCCAGATTTCAGAAGCAAGTATGAGAACCTATTGACATTAACGACCGAAGCTACTGGAAGTAATTGGGGCACTTCTCTGCGGTATGTCAGTGCTGTCTACAGAAAGCAAGAGATTATCTTGTTGTACCCCAGAAGACTGTACGACTGCAGTGCAAGGACACATCTACCTGCCTTGGCTTTTTGGAGCTCCCTGTAGTTGTTCTTTGGCAACAGGTACAGAGTCAGTATCTTCCCCACACCTATCATCTTTGTGCAAGTGTTTCAGAAATGGTGAGTCCCAAAAAAGGACTGCACTTGCTTAATTTCTTGGGGATATCCTAAAACAATCATCTGCCTCAGATGATGTTAAATGAGATTGTTCAATGAGATAATGTTAAATGAGACCCACAAGAGAAAGGAATTTGGTATGGCAAATGGAACAAAAGAAAATTACTCATTTCAAAAGCATGAAAATTTCTCTTAAATAGAATCTACCTTGTAATTTCTCCCTATTTCAAATGGAAAGAGGTGAGCAGTCCCCAGGGTGACCTAAGGTTTGTATGTGAGGGAAGCCATTTGGCTGGGGATATACCCTACCCATGCATACCTTGGGTAAAGTGGCTCATTCTTGACTATTTTTCTCCGTCAGTTCCAGGGATGGAACTGGTGACTAGCTGAAATTTAGACATCTCATTTTTAAGCTACCACAAGCTAGATGATAAGTATTTTAATGTCTATTTATCTCTTTCTCACTGATAAAATGCAGTCTTACAATAAAATTATTTTCTTTGCTGCATCTTCCTTTTTTTGCACACTGAGATCAAGAGGGTAGGCACTACCCGCGGTAGTGCCTTTTATTAAACTTATTATCAGAACTGATCTTATATTTTTAGCATAAGAAAATATTCCCCTCATAAAAAGTCTTTGAGTGAAACACCAAATGCTGTAGAGCTCAGTGATAAGTTTTATTTACCATTCTCCTTGAAATGATGTTGATGAAACCTTGGGTAAAAATACCATAGAACAGGAAATGCCACAGCAAAATAGTAAATGCTGCAGAATGGGAAATGAATCTGCCTTGAATCTAGTGACAGAAACAGCTTTGAGCAAGGTATAAGTGCGATTGTTTTGCATACCATTTACCACCCCATCTCTTCTGTCACAGTCCTAGAAATACCTACACCTCTGTGCATAGTGACACTTCTTTCCTCCCTAGTTTCTACTCTCTCCTCCTCATTCATTCATGATGTCAAGGTGCTTTTATATACATGTATACATGCACACACTCAGACCCCCAACTAGTTATTTAAGTATAGCCCTCACCATTATTACAGTAGGAAAAATAGCTAAAGGAACACTTCACATAGGTGTTGAGGATGCAAAACATCTCTGTTGTAAGAATTTTGGGTGCATCCCTGCCCTACAGTGTCAAAGCTGAGAGGTGACAGTTCAGTGAATCGCTAATTGCACACTTGGTTTTAAGCACCTGAAAGTCCCACCAGAAACACAGGCACACTATAGGTCTAGTAACCCAAGTCTGTGCATCAGTGCCCTGGGGGGCAGGGGTCCTCTCCTTCTGTAAATACAGAGCAAATCCACTAAGTTACTGAGCTGTAGTGATTATCACCACTGGGACATAAAAGAGCTGTGGGGAGTTTGGATATTGAGGTCAATGGGAACAGCAAAAAGCAGCAAACTGCTTTGGAAAGAAAGGGCTTGACTTGCACTCCCACATGCGGTTGAAGCAAGCTATGGTTGGGAGGCTCCATAAATCACTTTGCCCTTGCATCCTATTCACTATACTGTGCAACTTTAATCTTATCTTTATGGCCCAAAGCTGTTTATTTCAGTTGATTATCTCAGAAACCTGAAGGCTCTTTCCAAGTCAGCTTTCTGTGCTTGTTCTGCCTGTAGTCAGAGCCTCCTGGTATTCATCCGTGAATTTGTTAAAGCTAATGAAAATCGTGGTTGCAGTGAGCTGAGGGCAGACCATATCCCATGGGGGTCCAAGGAGGAGACCTCTTTTTCTACAACTCCTAGCATCTCCTGTGGAGTCTTGGAAATTGCAGGCTGGTTTGGGGACAGAGGTGAAGGGGAGATGTTTGACACAGAATCACAGAATCATGGTATTGTTGGAGTTGGAAGGGACCTTCTAGAGATGATCTAGTCCAACTCCCCTATAAAAGCAGGATTGCCTATAGCACATTACTCAGGACTGCACCAAGGCGGGTGTTGAAAAATCTCCAGAGAAGGGGACTCCATGACCTCCCTGGGCAGCCTGTTCCAGTGCTCTGTCACCCTCACCGTAAAGAAGTTTTTTCTCATATTTGACTGGAACTTCCTATATTCCAGCTTGTGCCCATTGCCCCTTGCCCTGTCACTGGGAACCACTGAAAAGAGTCCGGCTCCATCCTCCCTCAAACCGCCCTTTAGATACTTATAAGCATTAATAAGGTCTCTCCTCAGCCTTCTCTGCTCCGGACTAAAGAGCCCCAGCTCTCTCAGCCTTTCCTCATAAGGGAGATACTCCAATCCCTTAATCATCTTTGTTGCCCCCCGCTGGACTCTCTCCAGTAGTTCCCTGTCTCTCTTGAACTGGGTGTGTTAATTATAAAATACCTCATTCATAGAGATCAGGTGTTGAAAAAAAAGGAATTTCCCATATGTAAGCCTGGGAGGTTTCTTTTCCAAATCTCAAGGACAGAATTTCCTTCAAAACATTAGTTTTTTGTTTGTTTCTTTTTCAGTGTTCAGCCTTGTGTGCTCTTGAACAAGTTTGACCTATTTTTTCACACTAAAATGAGCAGGAGAAATAATTGGCAGAGGACAATTCCTTTGTTATACTTCTGTCTTTTTTCTGCTTGAGAGTTGTCTTTGCACAAATTATAATATTAATAAATCTGTTCCTTGTAAGTCTAGGTGAATGTGTGTGCAAATACATTTTACCCTTTAACAGCTTCCAGTCTAATTATGACTACCAAACCAAGACTTTGCCATTAGATTTTGGGGAAACTTATCCTCAGTGAAATAACTATTTTCATAAAGAATATATTTATAATATATTTAAAATATTTTTATGACTGAGTTTAGAAATACCTCATATTTTTAAAAAAAGAGCATTTCTGGAGGTGCACAGCAATCCATACAAACTGTCTTGATGTTCGGTCACACAGGTATGTGAATAAGATCCCAACTAACACTTTTTTTTATTTCACAAACAGACTTTCTTTGGAGTGACTCCTTATCTCTTCATCCTACAATAAATACATGATTTGCCTTACAATTAATATAGGTATTTTTCCCAGGAATTAAACATTAGTCTTAGAGTCATAGGAATAGCAAAGTAATAAAATACATATTTAAGAAACATGCAGATTTACAGTAAAATAGACTTAGCAAAACTACCCCCCCATCTTCTTGAAAAGACACACCTTCTCTTATTCACTGCACAGTGATTTTGATCATGAACTTTCAAAATCAGCAATGAAATGACAGCCCCAGGTTTAAGGCATTTTTCACCAGACATGTCAAAAATTGAGAGCCTGAAAATATCAGATATTTTAATGCTATTTGTGTGGTGACAGAGGCAGCAATAATGGTACCAGGAGTAGAACAACCAGCCCGGGGTGACATATTGTCCAGAGTTCCGTGAGAACTCCTGCAATATGAGTGGTCAAGCTGAATCAGACCAAAGGCCCACCTAGCTCGGTATCCCATTTCTGACAGAAGACAAAAGCCGATGCCTAGAGGAGACCGTATGGACAGTACAACATATATGGCCTCCCCTGAGTGCTCTCCCAACCTCCAACCATTTGTGACTCAGAATGTTATCCTAAATCAGCTCTGCTTTCTGTGAAGTGGTCCCATGAGCAGGACTAAGCTGACTGTATTTTGTGGGTCTGAAGAATACAAACATCAATATAAAAATACAGCTGGGAAGAAATTCTACATTTCTTGCTGTTCACAGTAAGATTTTCCCTTACTCTTCTAGGCTCAGGAATTCTCTGTTGGCAGTCATTTACACGTACATATGAGACAATAAGTGGGGGATATATAATAAATGGCTGAACCTGATGAGACAGTAGTCTAGCAAGTTTGGTTTTTTTTATGGAGAAGACCCAGCTCTAATCCACTTCTACAACCTGGCCGTCCTGTAGAGAGTGAATTGCATATCATTCGGTGCCACTGGCTTTGTCTCATCCATGAGGAATCTAGTTCACACACCCTGAGGTTGCTGTGTGATGTAGATCAGCATGAGATTCGTTTCCAAGCATGTTCCTGCTTCCAAATAAAATACTAAAGTAGATACACACTGCTTTTGCTGGTGTTCCAAACAAGTTCTATCATCCATACTATTAGAAAAATTGCCTGGCATCCAGTATGGTGATCTACATACACAAACTGTATCCAAGCAGTATGTTATCATAAGTAATATCGTCTTGTTTTGAGCATTCTGAAGGATTCATAAAATAATCAAATGCAGTTTGGGCTCTTCCCTCTTTGGGTCGTTATGTTTCTTGAACGTTGTGGATGCTAGATATTCTGAGGTAGAATATGTGAAACTCATAAAAGACATATCCAAGCTGAAGCTCAGAAATGTCAGTTTTGGCAATGACAGTGATGTGCTTAGAAACATTGCCAATATTCAGCGATTATCTTTTACTTAAGGGCAAATTAATTCATCTGGGGAAAAAAGGGGATCTGAGAAAATCTGCTGATCTCATCTAAAATGAAAGGACAATTCAACTGTTTTCTCTTGTAATTTTTAAAGTCTTCTAGATAGAAACTCTTTAGCTTCAGTGTTGACTGGACTTCTTACTTTGGTTTAAATTTCTTTCTTCTGTCCTGAACAGTTTATCTGGTTCCACTGCCCTGGCTTCCAACGTCCATTCAGCCTGGACTGAGAGATTGCAGGATAGATAAGTTTGAATTTGCAAGATTTTAAAACCACAACCAGCAACAGGCCGAGAACCCACAAAATCAGGTCAGGGTTGGTTTAAGTCTCCCTTGACATATGGGCAAGCCCACATTTCATCATTCTCAGGATAAAACTACCCCTGGTTGATAACCACTCCCTCCTTACAACTTTGTCTCCACAATCAGCAGCAAACCCCCAGCCTGTTTTTTTCAGGACTTGGCAGCGTCATTCCAAGGCTTTTGCCACTCCTGGCAGGCTGCTGGCCTCAGCAGTCCATACCTGTAGTATGAAACTTATTAAAGCTCACATAGTTTCTTTCAGGATAGAAAGATAGAGTTTTGGAAAGAAAAATAATTCGATGAGATACAAGGCAGGAGGGAAAGTGCCAACTCAGTGCTCAGGGATGGTTCCCGGCCCTTGTGCATGGCTCTGAGGCAATATGGCGATTGACGAGAAAAGGTGATTTTATTGATTGTTTCAAAGGACCAGGCTAGCAGGAGAGAACTATGGTTGTGCTTTTGCGTACACCCATTCTCTCTTGACTCAGTCATAAACATCTCCTTGTTAAAAAGTAAATTCTAATTAAAAAAAACACCAAGAAAGTCAAACAGCACAGAAAGAACATTAATCTACTACTTCTGAACTGCTGCTGTGTATCTACCAGCATTAAATTTTATCCACAATGGCTGTTTGAAGGGCTGCCCGTTAATGTTATAAAAGATTGCTTAAGAAAAATTCAGCTGTTCTAGATGATATTGGATTTGATTTTTCAGAAGGAGTAGTGTTTGGAACAGGTGACTGAACAGTGTCCTTGGTCCTAATTCAGAGTCTGTTCCTTATCCTATTGAAACCGTCACAGGATTTTGCTGTTAACTTCAATGGAAAGAGGATCAGCCCTACTGGTTTTATGTGGGGGTTGGCAAGAAGATTAAACAAACCAAGCATCACTGGTTTGAAGGATTTATTTCTCTACAAGCATTTATTTCATCTCAACAAAGTAAAATCATTGAATGCATTTCTCTTTATAGTAATGGCAAGGTATCTTCAAAAGACAAGTCAAGATAATAACATGAAAATCTTACTGGATACTGAAAAGATTTGGAATCTATGTCATATTATGGTTTTCCTCCTACAATGTCTCAGTGTTCCTCAGGTGATAATTACTTGGCTTTCACTCTGTTAACCTTACTATCTTTTGCTAACACTCTTCCTTGGCTCTGCAGATACCAGCCACCGTTACTTTGAAATCATCTGCTTGATTAACATTAGCATGTTAAACTTACCACACTTGGTTCCAGCCTGTGCTTTGCTTGAAGCTTATGGCTTCTGTCCGGGATAGGAAAGGCAGCCTGTGTGCTTTGAAGTTTTACTGTGTTTTCCAGCTGCCTAGTAAGAGGAACTACATCTTTACACAAAGCCTATTTTGCTTCTAATATGGTGGACAAAAGTGTTCAACAGAGGCTAAAAGGAAGCTCCTTTCTGAATAAGGTCTTGTAGGGACACCAGATGAACCTGATTCTTGGCAGCCTTGTGGAACACGTTTCCCCCAAAGTCATCGTGCTTCAGGTCGATGTGAGAAACCCAGCATCTGATCTTCTCCAGATAACAGACTCCTAACACCACCCACAGCTCCTGTGCCACGTGCATCCTCCTACACATGTGGTGCCTTCCTGGAAATGGATGTTCCTGTGCGGTCCTTGATGCATGGGGCTGCCACCCCCAAGCTGGGGGGAGCAGGCAGTGTATGCAAAGGAAGCTTTGACCAACCTTTCTTGTTAGACCATGTCTTACGTGTAAGATCTACTGTGAAGTCTATTCTATTGGGATTTTTATAGATATTATCACTTAGTATCTGAACGTCTTCCAACAGTACTTTAAGCATTATGAGTAACATCTGTCATGTGTTGTTTGTTCTCTCTTCCTTTCCACACTTGGGGAATGGAAATGAATGCAGTGACATGTCTTGTTCCAGAAGGGATTTTAAAGAAAAATAAACATATATTTACATGTATTTGTATGTATAGAGATCAAATAGTCAAAGTAACCTGCTTTGTCTGGAAGAACCATGTGTTAGGGTTGCAATGGTCCCTACCTACTGGGGTACTTCACTTCATTACCTGACTCAGCCCCAAAAGACACTGAAAGATCCTGCATGGACAAGCAGGATAGTTGCGTTCCCCTCTTGAATATAATTGCCAGCCACAGCCTTCACCCTAAGAATTTCAGAAAGCATTTTTTTTCAGACCATTGAAGCCTCAACAGAGAAATCAAAAGCACTATTCTGAGTGAACAGAAATTGATTTGCTGATCAACGTTGCTGAAGTGTAACGTGCAGTTGGTCTCGATGTATTATTACCTCAATTAAATCTCCCTTTTGGGGAAAAAACAGGTTATTTTCACCTTAGGCAACATAACATAGGAACCTTGTAGCTTGGGGTGACATGGCCTGCCAGCTGACTTACCGCTTCCTCTGCTTTGCAGCCAGTCAAAACGGGATCTAGGAACACAGACAATTTATGATAACACTGGTCTGAATCTGTGAGAAAAGGAGGATTTTTTTGCCTTTTTTTCTTTCTTGTCTCAACAGACAGGACTGAAAAAGATTGGCCCCTTTTTCCTGAGCATAATAGAGGAAGATGATGGTAGGAAGACTGGACTTCACATGGAAATCCTGGGGTTATTTTGTTTATTTTAGTCCTATTCTGGTTTAACACACTTTCCAGCCAGCATGGAGGAAGGCAGGTTACGAAAATCTGGAGGGATCTGATGGGGATCTGCACACCAAGCTGGAAGGACTTAGCATAAATGAGGACAACCCAAGCCCTCCTAATCTGCAGAATGAACTGATCACTGGGTGGGCACCTATCACAGAAGTAGCACTACTCTCCAGTGTTAGATTCATCACTGTCTTTCCTCTGCCCACCACTGGCGTAGAGACAATGCTCAGGTTTGACTCCTGCTTACTCATCTTATCTGACCTTGCCACAGTTTTTGGTCGATTTACAGGAAGTGCCTGTATCTCATGATGGGTAAAGCTGTGTCTCCCCCGCTTATCGCTCGTGTTGGGCTTATTGCTGGTGTTGGGCTCACTTGGTGTAACCAGTTTACTCAGGGGCTGCACATGGCTGCTAAGAAGGATCACAGAGTCAGGCAGCCCTTCACATTTCTGCAAGGGAGGTGCAGGCTCAGTCTTCTGTGAGCACCTATTAGATGACTCTCCATCAGAAGAACTACTCAAGTCTATTATACTTTATTACACTAGATTCTCATCACTTCTCCTGAGACTCCACCCATGTCAAATGGCTAGGACATATGACATGGGAAATGCTGGAAATTTGTTCCTTTCTAGAATGGCAGCTCCAGAAAGTGGCAGCCAAATGGGATCCCCAAGGACATCCCAAATGGTGCTACACTCATAAGTGTGGGGAACTGGTCTGAGATTGCAGGACATCTTACAGGACAATTCAGCTTAATCTAAAGTAGATACATGCGTGGTCATTGGCTCACCAAACTCCACTGACTGCATCACTCTTACATGAGGAGGTCAGTACAGATGTTAAACAGTGCTTCACCCATGTCTCTTCCACTTCTGCAGGAAATGCCTGCAGGCTTTGTTACTGGAAAGAATAAAGGGCTCCTAAAAATATAGGATGGATTTGGCTCAGGTAATGATGCTGAACTCTATGAACTGATGAAAGTTTAGTCCTCTTTCTCACCTGGGGCAGCAGACGTCTGTTCATCTGCCTGCTGAGCCTATGATCCTACAGCTTGGAGACACAGGTGCAGATTGACATCAGAGGCTGTTCTACAGCACGCATGAGGGTTGTGTGTTATGTTTCACATACAAAGAACCACATTAAAGAAACAAAGACACTTAAAGTGTCTGAAAGGAAGCTGAATGAGCTCTTTCCCTTCAAGCAGTTAAATTCCTTGAGTTACCTTCCTATTGAGAGATTAGCAGCACAGGTATCTATACAGCTGCCCAGAGGTGAACGAGATTCCTTCCCTTCAGTTTATTTTTCCCGCGTATCCCTTTTCTTGCCAACATGTAAAGCCAGAAAAAGCTTGAGCGCCCCACCAGCTGGCCCACTGAACAGAGATGGTTTTCGCCCTTGAGACTGGGTCATCACCAAAATGATAGGATTTAAAATACTATTAAAGACCAAATCAGTTCAAAGGCTTCTGAGTTGAGAGTTTGAGTTTCCTAGAGAGAGATAAAAAGCCCCTTCTGTTCGGAAAATTGACTGTGAGCTTTCTTTTTTTTTGGCTTGAAAGCTGGCCTATGATCCTTGAAGAGCTTTCTACAATTTTTAGGAAAAAATAAATGTGGTCTATATTTAGTTTCAAAGCTCATATATATTCCATTTAGGAATCATATAGATATTGTCTCAGTCTGTGTTTCCACCATAAAAACAATGTAGCATCAAATCCAATTTTTGAGAAAAGCTTTTTCCACTAGTAAATGTCAATGCCACTCACAGTATTAAATATTTTGCTTTATTTACCTGCACCTTTCCTTCACTTTGGAACATGTCTCTCCGAGGAGCCTAATGCACAGTGACTCGGTGTCATGTAGGGGACAGACAATGGCAAATGGATCTTCAATTAAATTCAATTGCTCTTCAAGGGCTGCTGCCCTAGTTTGAACAGAGTGCATGAGTGAGACTTCGAAGTACTGCAAATGCATGTTTTTAGAACTGCGATTAAACTCAGTTAAAAGTTTTGACTCCTCTCCCCCTACCTCCCTCCCCTACTATGTCTGCCTGGGGTTTAGAGAACTTTCCATGTCCTGTGTGCCACAGAAGAACATGTCTCTGGCTGGCTTGGAGCTGCCAAAGGTAAGTGAAAGTGAGAGTGCAGAGCCCACCAGTGACAGCAGCAAAATTCAGAGTGGCAGTGGTTCAGTAGGAGGGTGCTGCCATGTGTCAGGTGGGTTTCAGAGGGCCAGGAGGTGATACAGAGAGGGTTAGTGGTGCTCTGGAAGATGTGAGAGGAAAAGGATGGAAGGTGCTTTGGGCAGGGCAGCTGAATTTCTCAGTATATTGCCTCCCTGTACTTCAAGCCATCTTCTTCCCACCTTGGCCCCTAGCCAATTTGGTATTGCTGGAGGGCTAGGACCGGTTCATGGGTAACTTAACCCCAAAAGGGCTCATATTCTGGTATACTTGCACCTTCAGTTCCCATGTCCCTCTGAGATGTGAGGTGCCCTATGCCTCAGGCTCAAACCTACCCCGTGCCTGCATTCAGCCTAGCCATGCTCTACCATGCTCTGCCTGCCTCCACTGCTCCCCCTCTGCCTGTGCTGGAAGCCCAAGTTGTCTGGGGAGGTTCTGCAAGGTCTCAGTACAACTCCAGGACAAATCAGGGACAACAGAGCCAGGGTGAGTAACAACGCTTGTCACAGCACAAGGCAGCCGTATCCCCTGACCCAGCCTTGGGAGGGTCCTGCTTAGAGACTTGTCTATATGCTTTGCACGTTGCTCCCTGCACAGGGTATTACAAAGCAAATGGAGTGAGAGTGCCACACTTTCAGAAAAGCATGTTTTGTTTCACAGTTGATGGAATACTTGCCTCCTGTGTACACGTCATGATAGGTCTCAGGTCCACAAATGATATTTCTAGTCCCTGGTTATGAATGCTTGTATGGTTCATTGCAAAACATTAACTGGAGGGCTAGCTGTCAGTCCATTACTACACTGCTGTAGCAGAAATCAAAATCTCTCCAAAATGCCAGCCCTTTTCAAAGTGATGCAAAGAAATGACAGTTTTGCAGAATTTGTACTGTCTAATGCAAATACCATTAATTCAAAAAAATAAACCAGGTCAATCAAAATCTCACTTCATGTAAAAAATTATTGTTTCAAACTGAAAAAGTGATTGTGTAAAATAAGATAATCAAAATGCACTTTACAAGGTAGAAAGTCATTCTGGTCTACTCAGGCAAATGTTTTTATTGTCAGCCATGCGTATGATTGCAACCTTAAAGACAATAAAGTGCATAGAATGACAAACACTTCTGGTGAGCCCTCTCTCAGCAACACTATTGAAATGTTCAACCCATGAAACAGGCAAATGGCATTAGTCAGATTAGGCTAATTCTCCACGAGAAATAACGCTGTTTCGGGAGCCAGAAGAGACAAGTTGGTGATCAAAGGAAATGCCTAATGATGCAAGACGGCTGAAAAGTGACAAGAATCAATTGAACATCTGAATGTTTTGTTAACTCCAGGCTGTAGAAAATGCCCCCTGGAAGATATACTTCCTAGTTCTTAAGAGGTGGCAACCTGCCACCAAACTGCAAAGATAAAGTGGGTAAACAACTTAGAGGAGCAAACAAGTCTCCCATTACTCTAACTGCAGGCACTACGTTTGGCCCAATCTTTATTGCATGAAATCCTGAGAAAATGTCTCTCCTTGTCTTCAGAATCAAAACTTAGTACAACTCCAGAGTTCAAAAAGATGAGTAAAGGCTTTGTGGTTGTTTAAGAGAACTGGGAAGGCTATGTGAGGGAATCCAGGCAAGTTTAGTTCAGGCTTTTCTCCATATTGAGTAAGGACAGGGAGGATGTTCTAGTAGTCACAGGTATGACTCCTCTATTTCTCATTGTGTAGCATGAATGGCATACACTGGGATAATACTGTGTGGTTTATTTGCAAACTTTGATGCCTAACCTCACTAAATATTGCCTAGTTATGTGAGAAATTAGTGGGAGGTCATGGAAAAGCTCCTTTCCTGGATTTTAGCTCATATCTTGCCTTCCAGTATTCCCCACCTCCTCCCTGTCAGATTTGGCTCACCTCATTGTACATTATTACAAACTCTCCAGAAAGGATGTCAAAATACCTATAAAAAGCTAAAAAACTAGAAATCTCAGTTTATAGGAAAGAAATGAGATCTGACAGCTTGTGAGGCAGTAGAGAGAGGCTGAGGCAAAATTTTTGTACTGAATGTTGCTCACATTTTTCCACCTTATTCTCGGTGATATTTTTTCTAGGTTATTTTAAGATACTGGTATTGTTCAGCTATGAGAACTGGGATATAAGTGTGAATTGGGACTAAGTTACCTGCCATGCATGTTGTGCACAAATCACAGAGATGAGCAAATGACATAGAGATTATCCGTCTCCAGACTGGTTGGAGACTAGTCCTGCTTAGGTAGAGTTGAGGATTTCTGGCATCTTGGTGAATGTAGTTGAAGTATGGATCCAACCCACCAGCTGTGTAATTCTGGTCAGCCTGCTTGGCTGGAGACAGGAGATGTGTTGCCAGTTCCATAATTTCTGCAATTGCTTGAATGCAACCTGTTACATCCTGACAATTGCTTTTGCATCCCTTCTTCATTTTCACTACATCTCATCATTAGAGGTTTAGCAATGAGGCCAGAGGAATAGACTGGGATCAGTTACTGCTTTCACGAAAACAGAATGACATGTGCAATTACTTTTAGTGCATTCCCAGCACCTCTCATCCGTGTTACTTGGGTCTTTGTTAAATCCTTTCATGTGTAGGAGATGAAGCATGTCATACATCCAGAAAGCACTCTGTATTCTGCATTGATGGTGGCAGTGTACTTTTTCATAAATTATTTCCAAGATGCATTCTAACTTCTTCAAGTCTTTCACACTGAGTTACTGAGCAGCACGTCAGATTTTTTCATCTCACATTTTAGTGAAAAATCAATCCATCAGTCATCATTAGACACACTGAATCAGATTTTGCAGTGTGGCAGAGGAGTGCTCAGCTCAAGGGGAAGGTTCATGAACCCATGCAGACTGGTGACAATAGTTGCTTGACTTCACTGACACGACTCCCATGAGACCTACAGTGGAGCGAGAGAGACAGATGAGCAAACTCTGCAGATCTGCTGGAGGGGAGGGAGAAGGGAGAGAGCAGTGAGCTCCTCGCGTAGGGGCTCTGAATCATGCTGTATGTAAGGGCCCAAAATCAGACAATGTGAATACTCCTGGCACAGGAGTACGGAGGAGACACCAGAGTATGGAGGAGACATCAGAGTGTCTTCACAGCACCAGCAAAGCCTCAGTCTAAGGGAGACCTTGCAGAGACTGGGTGGGAGAGTTGGGTTTAGGCCAAATATGTGTCTATAAAGTCTTCAGGAGTAACCAACGATTGCATCTCCTGTCTGTAAAATTGTGGCCATCCTACCCTAAAATGTTTTAAGCAAAATTAAAAAACCCCAAACATTAGCACCTTTTATTATGTGTTTCTTCACAGAATCATAGACTATCCCAGGTTGGAAGGGACTTGAAAGATCATGTAGTCCAACCTGTTGTGGAAAAGGAAGCCTTATCTAGCAGTCTGTCCAACCACACCTGAAAACCTCCAGTGATGGAGAATTTACCATGTCTCTGGGGATGTTGTTCCAGTAATTAATTGTTCTCACTGTAAAAAATTTCTTCCTTATATTGAGATGAAACCTCTCCCAGTGCAACTTGTACTCATTGCCCCTTGTCTTCTTCATGAAGCTCCTTATGAAGAGAGAGCCTCCCTCCTCTTTGTAGCTGCCCTTTAAGTGCTGGAACACTATGATGAGGTCCCCCCGAGCCTTCTCTTCTCCAGGGAGGAGAGACCCAACTCCTTCAGTCTTTCTTCATAGGGTAGGTTCTCCAGCCCTTTGATTGCCCTCATGGCCCTCCTTTGGACCCCCTCCAGTCTACCTGCATCTTTCTTGAATTGTAGGAACAGAACTGGACACAGTACTCCAGGTGTGGCCTGACAAGAGCTGAGTAGAGTGGGATGATCATGTCTCTATCTCTGCTAGAAAAGCCCCTGCATTCTCCCTTTCTTCCTTACCGGAACTTGTATTTTTTGGAGTGAATGTGTCCCAGATAGACACAAAGCATCAGGAGAAATTGCAGAAGTTGATGAAACAATCTCCCAGTCTTGTGTTATAACCTTTCATGCAGCACATTACTTTTAATTTCATGCCCCTGAGGGATCTCAGTAATTTATCTTAATAAATTTATAATTTGCCAGTGAGATTTCTTTTTAAGTTAACCTAAAGTAACTTGAAAAATTCATTTGCTGAATCTAAACCTCAATGTTGAGCTGGATTTTTTGGAATCGATAATCAGACAGTGGCTGAATAATGAGGATAATGGTTAATTAGAAAAAGCATATGGCTTCCTGCAACTTCATTACTCATGCCAGAAAATCACTGGGCAAACAGTGTCAGTACAATATATTCCCTGAGCGCTGAGTAAGTGAAACATAGCTAAATCCTGAGCAGTGCTCAGACTGGATAAAGTGTGGGAGTAGTAAAGAAAACCCCCACAAATGGCACCAATTCTACTTGGGAAATATCAGTGAACTTTTCTTATTATCTACCACACCCTCTCTCCAGCAAAACCCTGAGATCTGGCTAGTTATGCAAAACTCTTCATCAGGACACTGATGCTTTCTGTGCTGAACATGTGTTGGATTTTGGTGGAGACATTCTTTCTGTGACAGTGGACATCTCAAGCAGATGACTAGACAGACAATAGGTAACATTCAGGCTGTGAAGGACCAACACGTAACTTGGTGTTAAAGTGACTAAAAGTAGGAGGAATGGATGGAATAACTTGCAGTTTCTTGGTAGATCTGAAATCTTCATTGTTGCAACGTCAAAAATGTCATGAGGTTCAGAAATTCAAATTCTGCTCTCCTGTAAGGCAGTAGGGATAATATCTCTGAGATCACCTTATTTATCCTGTTTAGGTCCTTGGACTGCTTAAATGTTAAAGGAGTGCTGATACCACGATTAGTAACAAGAAGAAGGATGCTGTATTTATCCTTATCTGCTCTTGGCCCTCTTAGCTCACCAGGTGACATGTATGTGTTGTTCACTGCTAAGCAGATGTATATAATTTGTTAAAAATGTTCCCATAATGATCTGATTTTAGAAATATTTGTCAGTGGGGTCCCCATTTCTCCACTGTACTTTTTCTGTGTATTTACTGTTTTCTCTTAAGCTTTTTATTAGCTATAGCTGTTAGTCAGCGTGTTAGTAATTGAGAAGGTTTCTGAGAAGTTACTATCAAAGTTTGCTATTTCTTAGTCCTCTTTTTTCTTTGTGATGTTTGATGACAGCTTCTGATCACCTACAACATGCAGCTGATTGCATTGGACTTTTCAAACATACATTGATTTCCACAAATTTTGACCTCCAAGGTGTCTTTTGGAGAAGAGATTACAAATGAATCTAGCAGTGACATTCCCATATGATTTCTAATGGGACTCAGCTGCTCAATTAATAATGACGTACTGAGATACAGGCTACACTATGACTAATTTAAGTGTGATTGACTGTCCAGAATGGATTAGAATTTAGGACCAGAAACTTGTTCATGGAACATTTTCCAAGACTGTTTGTCCAGAATGTAGTCTCCTCAACCTGTGAGAAAGGTCTCATAATATTTAACAGCTGTCTTTTATTCCCTGTTAGCACAGTGGTATGTGATATGTTTGTGGTCCAGTTCTGTGAAAAGCAACCCCGAGTTGACCAAAGCAGTGATTCAAGAATAAGGCTTAACAACATCTGCATTTCTCCCTTTCCCTTTTAATTTTTTTTGAATAGGAAGATCCAGTAGTGAATGTTGCCCCACAGTTTTCAGTCGCATAAATGTACTTTACTGAAGCCCTTTATGCCTGATCTCACAAAGTTTGTAACAAAATAAACTTAAAACTGGGTGATTCTTTTCCACTTGGAGTAAATACTCAACTTTAGGTGCAATGTTAACAGGTCTTTGGGCAGGACAAATAGAAATGACTGGCACCTAGGTACTTATAATTAGCATCCAGCTATATTTAACGGATGCAGGAAAAAAAATACAAAAAAAAGAAAAAAAGCTTTAGGATAAGAGCAAATTGCCAGTGGTGGAAAGGACACATGGGAAGTTTAGCCTATCTACACATTGTGTATGCATTTCTGCCAAAACCAGGCAATAAATTATATGCAGAAATGGAAACGGCGGAGGAAGGCCTCTCCAGCCTGGTGGAAAACTTCATACTTTTCTGGATGAATGCCATTTTTGTCTTACTCTTTTGTTTTTATTTATTTATTTATTTAATTCCAGTGGTTTTCAAGGGCACCTGCTATCTAAGGAAAATGAAAAACTGTGAAGAAATCTAAAAATTCACATATTTAAAAAATGAGAAAGAAATAGCTTATAGATGCATGAAACGTGTTAAATAGCACATGTTACTGAGCAATAAGGAAAAAGTAATCAACACCCTTTGAGTATAAACACAACACAATTCACAACCCACAGCTGTGACTCAGAAGGGAAGTTCTCTATTAAAATGTCAGCCTTGTCACTTATTCCTTTTACCGTTTACTTAATTCTTTGAGGAAAACTTTGTTCATTAATGCTGTTCTTTATTCTTGGTAGAAGTCGTGCTCTGGTGAACACTTCTATTTACATTCAGTCCTGAAATTTGGACTCTCTTATAAGAAGTTCATGTATGGTCCTATGCTGCACGTAGTGGTTGACTCTATGCAATTTTGTGTGTGTAAATAGCTACAGCATCACACAGCAAATAATTAAGTTAAAAATAAATACCAGGTCAAGTTCTTCAGAAGAGGAGGAGAGGAAGAGGAGGAGAGCAGAAGACAATGAAATGAGCTTGGAATTCACTTTCCCTCTAAGAGAGTCTTTAGGAACACATGCATTAAAAGAGGGATAGACATGGTGCTTAGGGACATGGTGTAGTGGTGGTTTTGGCAGTATTATGTTGACAGTTAGACTCGATGATTTTAAAGGTCCTTTCCAATCTAGAGAATCCTATGATTCTGTGATTCAGGGCTTGAACACTAAATATATGAACAGGCTTTAGAGGATCATATATTAACATTGGAATACACACTATTTTCAAATGGACCAGAGAACTGGCAATGATAAGAGATAAAGCCAGGGAGAGAAAGTTACTAAAAATTGCCTTTTCCTCTTTCCAAGAGTCTCTGATTGCAGTGTGTCCTTCTGAAAAGCTGTACAGGGACTACTGAATGCTCAGTATGGCTATTCATAGCAGGGGGCAGTCCTCAAATCATTTTGCTGCCCTTCTCAGAGAGCCAGAGCAGAGGTTGGTGGTCATGTGGTAGGTACAGATCCCTCAAGATTCATGGACATCAGAGGAACAAATTTGAACTGTTCCCTGTTCTCCTGCAAATTGCAGTAGAAATGATACGGGGATTCTGACAGTATTATTTATTAACAAACTTCCTTACAAAGAAATTGCCATGGGCCTGAGTGGTACAAGCTACTGTACTTGGACATCTTTTGCATCTAAAAAATTATAAGAATATGCTTCCTAGGAGGAATGAACACTGTGATTATGCTTCTGTTATCCGAATTTGACAGGAAATGTCATGCTCAAAGGTACAGTACATTGTTTCTATAAGCCTGATTGTGAGTGACACCCACTAGTCACCTTTCAGATGAGTAGATAATTGGAAACGTGCACTTCTATCATCTCTGGCTGGGTCTCTCAGGAAATGTCTATTATCTCTCTATTATGTCCTTTAGGGAGAATAGAGCTGCTTCTTTAATATGCCCTCTCCACCTTCCAACCACTGTGATGAGCTACTTACTCCATGTTGCTTTACTGTAGAGGTGACCTCTGCTTCAGTCTTCAGAGCTACTGGCAGAGTAAGGGGCTGCTCTGTGTGAGCAGCGGTTTCATAGTCCATCCTGTAATGTTTTCCTGGGACACATGACAGCTCTTGTAAATTAACATCACTCCACTGACTCCACTGTGAAATGAACCTGCAGAGGTTGGCATCAGTCTGTCCTAGCCTCTGTGTACGTCCTCCACCATGCCCTGGACCACTGTTCCCTTGGGACTTCTTTATCTGCTTTTCTCCACTACACATCCCCTCTTCCTTTGCTGTTGTCTTTCCCAGAGGTTGCCATCCCCTCTTCTTCATATTCTTCCACCCTGGACCACTGTCAGTGCCTTCTTAGTTGCATGTTGGCCAGCTCTTAGCTCTGGTGGTGCCTGTGAAAAGCCCGTGGAAACCGACATAGCCCAACCCAGCTGACTGTGCCGGGATGCTGCAGAGGTTTCCTCGCTCCCTGTCACATCTCTGTATGAAAAGTGTCAATGGTTGGGAGATGGGAGCTCATGACACCTGGGAATTGGTTGAGAGCAAGCTTCTTGGAGGGCAGGCAAGAGAGGAGAGCTGACTCCGCTCCCTGCTCCTCCGAGGTTTTCACCACTGCCACTATCTGACAGCTGGGCTGTATGCTGCTTTCCTCCAGAGAGAACTGCTCCTGGGAGACATCACTTGTCCCTCCTTTGGTCCTGATTTACCCCGAGTTGAAGGCAGGAGTCATATCCACGTGAAAGTGAGACACAAACGTCTTAAAGTGAGGGCTGGGCGGCTTACACAGAGCAGAATTGAAACTGTATTAATCTCCGGTTTCTTACAACCACCCTGTGTGCTAAGTTGGGTATCCTCATTTTGTAATTATTAATGGTTTCACAAAGTATGTGTAAACGCTGCAGCGTCAGCACATACTGACAGCATTACAAACTTACCCTCCGTATTGGACAAACTCTGGTGAAGCAGATGTACCTAATGTCTTTGTAGGATTTCAATAAGTAGGATGTTTAGGACATTACTTTGCACCTCAGTAGCAGTTTATAATCTGAACCAGGTACTCGCCTGCCTATATGTGAAAAACAATCTCTCACTTTGACTCCAAGAAATATCCCTGTGCTAATACCTTTTTAATGGATGTATCCTGCTCGTTTCTTTTTTTAACAAAAAGGGCTGGTGAGAAGAAACACAGACTGACTTTCATCTAACTGACTTCCAAATATCTTCCCGCAGACTAATCTATATTTCATTAGACGAAGTACATAAGAGGCTGTATCCCTCTTGATTTATGAGCAAAAGTTTTATGAGAAATATGAACTGTATAATGTAGCCGATCCATCATTCAGAGATAAGTATTAGTAACCATAGCCAAAATCAAAATTCTCTTGGGCTGCTATTCAGTTATTATGAGAGATAATTTTCCAGAGGTCCCAGAACACTACAACATAGGTAAATTGGCCTTCAGACCAAGTGCTATGCTAGAACGTGTAATTTATTGAAAAAGGATCATTAATCTCAATTTTGACTGGAATTAATATACTTCAAGGATGACAACACACTTTGGCTTGAGATTTGTGTATGGCAACAGAGAAAAAGAGAGGGTCTTAGAAAGACCTGATGAAGGTCTTGTGTTCCTGCATGCAATAATTGGTTCAATAGACGAAGTCACTTCTCCTTAACCCTTTGAGATATTTAGACCGCTGTGGTTACAGCAACACACTTTCTATTTCCAGATATGCACAGATTGTAAAGGAACTCCCACCATTGATGAAGGATGGGTTAGGACCCTCGATACAAGTGCAGGTTGAGAACGTCTCTGTCTGCTAGACAGTGCTTGTGTGAGGCTGCTTGTGCATCTCCTATGTGCGGCAAACAGAGGATGTGTCACTGGTTTTGTGTTCGTCTATGAGGGGGACTACAGCTAGGATGCACAGATCTGTGCTGTGGGTCCCAACTGCAGTGATGATTCTGGGTTGAGGGGGACCTCCAGTTCCATGGGGACTTTGTCCAGACAAGGCAAAGCTATGACTTACCTCAGTAGCATTCCTGGTTTCAGTCCTCGCGTCCCATCCAATGTACAATTTTGTCCAGAGATACTTTCACACAGGGAGCACAGCTGGAGCTGGAGGCCCAGACTTCCCCTCTGCAGGTTGACACTGAAATTGTTGGGCTGTAGGGTGGGACTCTGATGTGGTCTCACCTTCCAGCACCAGAGACTATATCACAGAGTTTCTATATCACAGGCAAAAACGAAGGATGTCATCTTCCTCCCCTGCTTACTTCCAGCTCCATGCCCCAGGCACTGTTTTGTAAAGCGAGAAATACAGGAATCTGCACTGTTTCCCGGGCATTGCTTCCCGGGCAAGGGGCAATTAAGTCCCATTCCTTATGGGAATGGCAAGGACTCTCCCTCCAGCCTCTTCTAAAAGACGGAAGCAGTTGTCAGTCCCTGCCCCAAAGGGATCCCTTTGTGCAGGGGCTTGATGGAGATCCTGGCTTCATGTAGGTGCCTGCATCTGAAGGAGGATGCTCCCTCCCCTTTGGAGTTTCTTATTAGGTGATTTTGTACCCTCCCCCAAAACGTGGTGTGCTGTCTACCGTGAATCCTATTTTGAGGCACTGTAATTCTAGCATTTTAGGTGCCAAAATCCTTTTCATGGGTTTGGCCCAAGGTGACTCCAGAGTCTCACATGATGCACACAACAAGGAGTTGCACTGGTCCCAACATGTGGCCACCACTCTCACTCATGAACTGCAGGCTTCCTCTTCCTGTCCACTGTGTTCTATATTTGGCTGTTCTGCTCAGGCTTTTGTCACCCTTCCTATCACCACAGGGTCCTCCACATCCCCTAGAAAGCCTAAAGGACTGCTCTTCCTCTCCAGTGGCTCCAGGACTGCAGCTAATCCCAATGAGCAGGACAACCCAGATTTCTTTAGAGCCTGTTGATGCTGTGCTGAACCTGATGTTGCAGAGCAGGTCAGCCTCATGCAGATATCCCAGAAATCACAGGACATCCCAGATGATGCTAGGCACTCAGGTTTGTTGAGCTGCTTTCTGCAATTGGTGTTTACAACCTACAGCTGAATCTCACCTCTAAAACTAGATGAGATAAACCTCACCTAGCCCTAGCACGTGACAGCTCTTCCATTTTTGATGTGTAGCACCACCCTTATCTCCTCATACCTTTACAGTTCTCATATTGTTAGTGAATTAGTCCTCAGTGCTGCTATGGTTTTAATTTATTTTCCCCATGCTTGAGTTTCAAATAGGAAAAGGAAAACCTGTGATCATCATCCTGGAAAAAGAGTGAGACTCCTAATCTCAGTCTTACCTATGATATTGTTTTCTCTTGTAGTATTGAGCAGGTCACTTATAATGTCTATTATATGTCATAGATTGGTAGCAGCATCTGTAAAACGGTGATGACAATGGTCCCAAGGGTTTTTTCAGGAAAGAAGTGATTAAAGAAAGCTTGTAAGAGCACTTAAAAACTGTAAAGCAGCATCCAACCGGTAAATTGCTATTTAATGATGATGCTAATTGCACAGAGCTTCAGGAATGAGGAGAAAAAGCAGAGTATGGGCAGATAGGTTTGACTGGCAGAATGAGGCAAAGGTGAACTTGTGGCTTTTGCTTGGATTCGTTGTAAAAACCAGAGAGGACTGAGACGCTTTGACTCATGAGGGCTCTGAGAGGACCTGGATTTGCTCAGTTCAAAATCTCCCACCACAGCCAGATGGTCCAAACCTAATGAGCTGAAAATACACCATTATTCCAGCTTCTGATCTCTCTTTCATAGAGGACATGGACCTGTCATACCATCTGTTCTGAATACACTTTAAAAAATCCTGTTGGATCTTCGTAACACTGCTTCTTGACAGACTTCCACATTGCATTGTATCTGCTTTCTCATTGCACCCTACCTCACATAATATGGTTCAGTTTTATCATGTCTTTATATATAATGAATTTCATCCATTTGTAGCAAGACTTCTGAGAGGATAATTTAGCTGCTGGACTATATATAGCTATATATTTAGAAGAGATCTATGTCCATCTACAATAAAAGTTTTTCTTGTAACTGTAAAAGAATATAAAGGTTTAAATGTCATTGTATCTGTTGAAAAGATCTTACAGAATATTCTTTCTGTAGTACTTCTGGCTGCATTTTCAGAATTATTTTCAGGCAATGCTTAGGTAGTCATTTTTGCCTCTTCTGAACATTGAGCATAATTGTTCATTTACGTTCAGTTACAAATCCTCTTTAGTACTCTTGAAAAAGATAAAACTCAGAGAAAATAGTAACTCTCAAAAATAGTTTTAAGAAATGAGTAATTTTTCCATGTTGCCAAGCATCATGCTAGTCACTAAAGCCATTATTTCTCATGCCATCTCTGGGGAGTTAGTATTGTCACCTTTATTATTTATCAAGGTCATCATATTCACAGAATATGTATAAGTATTGCTTTTTACATATAATACTTCCTTTTTGGAAGAATAAAAGCAAAGGCATCAAAGCAG
Source organism: Limosa lapponica baueri (assembly GCA_002844005.1). Taxonomy (NCBI): domain Eukaryota; kingdom Metazoa; phylum Chordata; class Aves; order Charadriiformes; family Scolopacidae; genus Limosa; species Limosa lapponica. Next base: position 264,289 of record KZ506091.1, on the reverse strand, counting down.
GTCTAGGCTAGATGTAGTTTTTCCAATTCAGTAACACAGTCTGTTAAAGTCACAGCTTATTCCTGAACCACCTTGAAGTTTGTTCTAGAAAGCTTATCTTTCTGCTGCAGCTATTTCTTCTTCCAAAAACTTTGCCTACCAGATTTCTCCTTATTTCTCTGTATGTCTGCTCAGATTTGCCTTGGCAGTCCTTGCTATTGGCTCTGCCCCTCCAAGCAGTTACTACCTTGATTCTTAAAAGTAAAGGAAAAAAAAATGGAGGAGGGGGTGAGTGGGTTGGCACTTAGGGAGCTGGACCCACCTGCAAGACATGAACTTGCACGGGAAACGGATGAGAGAACTTTACAACGGCAAGAAATATGAAGGTGAGGAGCGCAGAAAAATATGGGCATCACCTTAAGTGTAAATGGTGACCAGACAAGCATAACAATTGCTATCTTGCGGACACTTTAATTTTGAAAATAAATCAACCCAGCAAAGTTTGGTGTGTTGCACACAGCATCTAGTGTCTGTATACATCAAGTGGCCTTCATCTGACAAATAAAGAAATTTACAATAAAGCTGTGCACATTCAAACTACTTGTCTAAGCTCCCTTTATAGCCAGGATATGATTATAATGTTAGGATGTGATTCGTCTTATTTTAAAATAAATGACTGTCGTTGATCACAGAAATTGTGTCCTAAAATTACCTGTTTGCTTTTGCTGTGTGTAAAAGGAGCTGGGGAGAATAGTTCAGGCACAGACATCTCTGCATTTCAAACTTCAGGGAGTCTGGTTCCTACCAACACAGCTTTTGAAGGGATAAACTTGAACTGCCTTCCTAATCAAACCTGAACCCAGGCTGAGCGACCTGTCTACCAGATACTTCAGATGGCTTTGGTATTATTTTATACTTCCAGCAGTTATTTTGTACTTCTCATTTCTTTTATACTTCCAGCAGTTATTTTATACTTCTCATTTCTCTTATACTTCCAGCAGATACTTACCATTGATGTTGTGCTGCTAACAATTGTTATCAACCAGATACTTACACAAAAGGCAGCTCCATTTCAATGCTGGGTAGAGTGACCTCTCTTAATTAGTTTCCCTGTTATGCTGCAAAATGTTGTGGGTTCCCTTGGGCTGAGAGTCATACAAGCTATTATTGTTTCATTACCATGTTTTTCTCATCATTCTCAGCTTTTCCACAGGTTTCCTCATTTTGATATTTGTCCTAGTAACTTCTGAGCAGCTGTTTTCAGTGCAGCTTTCAGCCTTGATTATCCCTGCCTATTACCATTCAGAATGGGTTAATTAGGGTATATCTCTCTGGTCTTAGATGCTGATTTAATCAGAACTGTATTTTATTCCACTGTGTTTCACAGTGGTACAGTAGACAATAGGTCAGGACAGATATATTCTCTCCCAGTGGAGTAGCCAGGTCCATTTTTACACTTTTGCCCGCCTTTGGTGTCTGCTCATTATGATGTTTGAGGTTTTGGGGTTTTTTAGTGTTTGGGCTGTTGGATTTTTTTTTTCTGTTTGTTTTGGTTTGTTTGTTTGGTTGGTTTTGGGTTTG
>KZ506091.1:234444-248451 GCA_002844005.1 Limosa lapponica baueri | reverse complement strand
CAGACACTAGGCAGGAAGGACCCTCCTGAGCCTCAGAGCTGCAACCATAATGTATCAACTGGTTTAGCTCTGTCTGAGCTCTTGTTAGGTTTTGTGCCCCTGCTTTGACCAAAACAGCGTTCCATAACCTCCCTTCTTGAAAGGCAAGAAACCTTCCCATTTCCATGCTGAATGTGTGCATGGTCAGTCATTTTAATGTATTGTTTAACCCACTTGCTCCTAAACCAACGCCTTATCTATATGTGCATGCACAGATCTTTCCTCCACCATGTCTGGGTTTAACCTACTTCTCATATTTCTCTCTTAAACGATACACAAATCAAGTTGTTTTCCTTTTTTTCCTCCAGGACAAACTATCTATTGCTTTGGCCACCTGAACAGTGCTGCTCTGTATCTGTTTAAATCTCAACTCAAATTCTTGAATATTGATGACCATAATTTTACCCAGATCTCCAGTCTTTTGTACATTAGTCCTAGCATTTTTTTATGTCCTTCTCCATTAAGACGTAGTTAGATCCAAGCGAACAGCAGAAATATTTGCAATTAGTCACTACATAGATCTTTTCAGCATCAGGTGATTTAATTAGCTTCCTTCATTTCTAATAATGCTCTGTCTTCAGTGAAGAACTTGCAGACCTACTTTCCCATTTAATTTAATATAAATTCAGCTTCTTAGTCTTTGAGATTTTATTTTTAATGATCAAATCTTCAAAAATGGTTTCAGCAATTACAAGACTAATAAAAATAGCATACAGTCTGTTGGGTTTTTTGGCTATTTGGTGGAGAAATCTGCCACCCATCCCATCTAGAAGTAACTTACCCTGCTATTACTCATTACAGTTATTCTACATTCTTTATCTAGGACATTGAAGTGTCCCTTAACGATGCTATTATTAATAAAGCTCTCTTTCTAATAACATTACCTAAATATCTGTAACAGACAGACCTCATCATGAAATTATATAGTGATTTCTCAGCCCAGAAGAATATGTACTCTTTTATATGTATTCTTTGCTTTTTTTTTTTTTCCAATGAGATTAAGACAGATACAGATACTGTTTTGCCAATGCCATTGTTTCTACCCTTATACTTTTACACTCCGTTCCTTTGTCGATACACCCCACTGCCTTTATCTTCATCTCTGTCTTTCGGCAGACTGCTTTTCCTCGATACATCTGCTCTAAATGTGGCTGCTATTTTACCACATGCTGTTATCCCTTATAGTGTCTGATTTCACATCCTGTTCCAATAGTTTGACCTTGCCTGGTCTGTTTGCCAGGCCTCCTGTATTAGTGCACGACAAAGAAGCAGTTTCTTACCAGCCACACTCAGTAACCCAACTGGGAGAGAAACAGTCCCTTAGAAGTGCTATCAGCTTCTTGACTTTGGTTCCCATCAGCACAGGTTTTCTTTTTCGTGCTCCATCAGCTGTAGCCATATTTTTGGTTACCTCATTTGTTATTGCTGAGAACTAAATCCATGCCCAGTTTCCCCCTTCGTTTTTTTCTAGCCTAAAGTCCTTTTTATAAGCCATGCCAACCCTGTTTTGTAGGAATTCAGGGTTTCATTCAGCAAGCTTCATCTTCTTTCCATGACTGCCTCCCTGCAGCTAGTTTCTTCCAAATATTCTCAGACCTGCTTTTCTCAGTCTACAACAAGAGCATGAAACCTGGTAGACTGAACCCAAAAGTGTCCCACTTTGCAGGTGAAAAAATAACAGTTTGGAGTTCAGTATGGAAGTATTAACAAAAAAATTATATGATTATCTTAAATGCCATGTGATAAACTATAGCAAAATTCCTTTTGTGCAACAGCCACATTAGTGGAAGTTCATTTTTCCAGAAATGTCTTTTATCCAGATTATTTATTTTAACCCCCAACCGACCAATGTTCAACACAAATTTAGCTTCTCTTTGTACAGTTGAAAATTGATGCTTATAAAATGACAGTCATTTGTATTAAGGACATGTCTTCACTGAAGTATGAGCACACATGAAATTCTAGTTGTGCTGCTTTGTTCACTTCAGTGCTGCATAAAGCTGTGTCTTATGTTGAATTCCTGGCTCTGCTCACAAGCTGTGCCAATCCAAGATTATACTGGTATTGTGGGAAAACCTGGTGGAAGTGCCATTACTCTTCCAGGTTAGTAAACTAAGCCAACAACTGGAAGGGATATGGTGTTGTGGCAGTGAATGAAAGTCATGTTCCAGGAAAAAAGAATGCTGATGGCATTTTGCGTTGATGCAGAAGCAAGTCATGTTGTGGAAACCCAGGCAGTGAAGACAATCAACAAAATCCCCCTGAGCTGGTCAGCTGTTATTCTGCAAGGCAGCCTCGAGTCCAGACTGGTATTACCACACAATAAATTGAGAATAATCATCAGTATTTCAAGACAAGCATTATCAGACAGACACTACTGATCTGTCAAGTGCCAAGCTGTTTTCTTTGGTCATCCTGAACACAGTATTCAGTATTTATTTATTTATTTCCCATGCTGAGGCTTCTCCTTTGGGAGTTCTTTTGCTGCCATCTGCTTAGAAATTTCAGTTTCTGATTTCTGGGGTCTTCCCAAATTGACTCTTACTGAACTCCTACCAAAATCTTAATGCAGACAAGGTCAGGTCCAGGCATGAAGTTCCTATTCAAATATGGCCCAAGGATGGCAGAATGACAACACAGCAATGGGAAGGAATTGGTCTTCAAATGCTGAAAAAATGACCCAGGCAACTTCCAGTGTCAAAAGCAGAAGGGGGCAAGAAAACAAGGCCCTTCTATGAATCTGTAGGACAGGGTGGCAGAAGTAACAGTTTTTGAGTTCATTTGCAAAGTAGACATCTGCACGACGAGGCCAAATCCAAAGAAAATCCTGAATCCTCAGCTGGTTTTGCTGCAGCCATCTGATGCAGGGTTTCTCTCCTATGTGCATGGTAGAGGAAACCAGTCCTTGACCAAGAATCCAGACTAACCCTGCAGCAAAGACCCACCCTAAAGCAGTAGTTCCCACAGAAGGGATGGGGAGAGGTTGTGAGCAGAAGACATGAAGCTAAGTTTGCAAACCTGGAGCTGCATGAGCAAAAAGCTCCAAAATAACTCTCTTAAGAGATCACTCCTGCAGGATATTGGAGTGATGTATTGATGTTTTGTTCCCCATTTTAGGCATTATTACCCACTGTAGCTGGGTGAGAGGTGTTACTTAGGTGCACCAGTAATATTGTGTGTTTGGGGAGCTGGTGGAAGTGCACACTGGACTGATGCCAGAGCAGGAGAGGGGTATGTGAGTTTCCACTTCTCTCATTGGCTCAGCTCACCAAACACGGCTGAACTTTAAGGAGCAGGTAACAGCAGTGAGGGCAATGGAACAGGGTCCGTGTAGACTCTTAAAACTGTTTTGTCCTACAAGTCCTCTGTAGAAGAATATATGTCAACCAGCCCTGAGGTTCAGGCCAGAGTCCCTGTGGAGGACTGGCACTCAGCTCTCTTTTTGGAAGAGTAAGTGCCTTAAATGCTGCTCAGCATACAGTGAACAAATCATCAAAGTTGCTGAAATTGATGCAAGTCAGTATTGCAGCTGGCTGGAAACTAAAAGGCTTCAGACAAGCTACTTCTGTTTCCAGTGTACTGTACTGGGCCAGGAGGATGTACTCAGGCCATCTTGAACCATCCGTGTCAGGTGTGGGAACAGCAGTGAGTTATTCTCTGCTGGTGATAAACTCAGGGTACTATAACGCTACTTTGTTCCCCATACTTATGAGATTGCACTATATTTTTATGCCATCACAAAGGTCTTTCTTTCTCTGGATAAGTGGGAAAATAAAAGAAGTTTATGCTTGATATAAAAATATGTATTATTTAGGTTTTTCTTCATGAGTGGAAATACTCTTAGTGTCATTCAGGTACCTTAAATCAGGTACCTGAAATTAAGACATCAGAGTCTGAACTAGTCCCATGGACATCCTTTGTCTCTGATACAGAGAGGGGGTGCATCTGGATGTGGTTTGTCTCACTGCTGGAGATGATGGTCTTCTGATGAGACTGATAGAGACAGCTCTTTTCGGAGTAATGGTGGGATCTATACTCGCTAGAAACTTATTAACTTTCCTAAAATCTTTTTCATTCTCTCTTCATAACGTCATTTAGTCATGGTATAATGCAAGGGGAGTAACTACCAACCTTGTACAAGCTTGATCCAACACATAGAAACCTGTTATTGCAACATGTAACAATAGGTCACAATTTTCGATAGCTTAGTGGGTTTTTTTTTAAATACATATATGAATGTTTAAATCTATTACAGGGTACTTATGAATTTTTGACTCCCTAGGGTAGCCTTTGGTGAGGATTTCAGTGCGTAATCCCCAAGCTTGCAGAGACGGCCATGTGGCAACTCCTCAGGTCAAACGTGAAAACTGGAGTCTAGGAGAACATTACAATGTGATGGTGATTTTTTTTTTCCAATGTAAAACAGCCAATTGTCCTCATCTTCTTAATTACTTTGAAAATTAATAAACAGTTAATATGTCAACTTGTCATTAAGTTTCTTTTCCAACTGGTTTAAGGAGTGAAGAAGGTTTTATTTGCAGCTCTTGCTTTACTGCGAAGTGGGGAGATTTCCAAGCATCTTAGAGGCTATCACTCTATATTTCAACAATCACAGTATGTTGGATGGTGATAAGGTGTTAAGGTGGAGCTGTGAAGGGGAAAAGTCCAACACAGGTACATGACTAAACTAACTGACAGTACATAAACTGCATCCTAAACGCATTATTATGTGCACCTCCAAAATGTTACAATACATGTAGGTATGTTAAGCTTTCCTAAGCACTTAGACTTGAATCTCAGTTTATAGCAGGTATTACTTGAGGGGACTCAAGCTTTTCCCAGCAGGCCAGGAGCAGCCTGGTGCCCTGCTGCAAAGCAGTCCCATGGGTCCCTTCCCCAGTCTTTGCACTGGCAGTATAATTTCATCGTTTTATGCTTTTTCAGTGACTCAGATACACTCACCAAGCTTGAAAATCTCTGCAGATTTCCTGTTGGCACTGTTGCTGCAAAGAGAGGCAGCACGTAACAGATTTCAGTGTAGCAAGTCTTGATTTAAGAGCAAGGAAATCCTGCTTACCTCCATGGGTATATCCTATGGCTGATATGTTCGATTATTTTGATGGACCTGGTTCTCAGAAACGCAATAGAACAAATACATACATAGTTAGTGCATGAAATTACCTGGAATTCATTCATGGTTACTTGTGAGTACTAATATCTAATCAGACATTGCTCTGGGGACATGTGTGCATTGGTACTTCTGATTAGGAAGTCATCACAAAATGTGCACGTACATTTCTGAAAACCTCAGTTCTGCATTAAGCGGAGCTGGCGTTGCTTGCTGGCACTGCACACAAAGCTGTTCGGAAAAAAGCTAATTGCATTGTGCTTTGAATATGTGTACTGATGAGTTTCATTAGTGAAAGTGCCTAAGCTTATCGCTTTACTAATATTAATATTTTCTATTAATGGCACTGTTTACAGCTGTTTGTGCAATAGGACCTTGTTTTCCACAATATATGTCTAACTGCTGTTTGGTTTCAGTGAGGCTTAAGCAGATACTTAGATGCAAACTGTTCCAAAAGTGTGGGGCCTCACTGTGAACAAAATGAATATGCAAGGACATTTCAGGGCGTTCAAACCATCCTGAAGCAAAGCACCAGGGAAGGCAACCCTTTGCTGGAGCAATACAAGACTTCATTGTAGGGTAGGTTTTTAATTGCGATCCCACACTCAGTGTTTTGAGAGGTTGCAGACACCAATTTTTTGTGTGCTTATTTTTTTGTGGAATATAGTAATTCTTCTCTATGTTCACACTGCTGGAAACCACCAGGACCCTGACTTTCTGCAGGCTGAGCCAGGTGGGCAGATCTCAATGTGAAGAAAGCAAAGCCCTTCTGAGTCAAAGCTTTGTGGGAAAACATGTGCCCTGGTTTCAGCTGGGATAAAGTTAATTTTCTTTCTGGTGGCTGCTCTGTTTTAGATTTGGTATGAAAGGAATGTCGATAATGCATATTGGTTTAGTTGTGATATTTATACTAGTCAAGGACTTTTTTCCAGCTTCCGTAGAAGCTGAGAGGGAGCACAGACAGGACAAGCTGGCCAGTGGAATATTCCATACCATAGATGTTGTGCTCAGTATATAAATGGGAGTTTGTTGGGGCGGGGAGAGGAGGGAGGCAGGAATCCATAATCACTGCTCAGGATGGGCTGGGCAACTGATCACCGTGTGGTGAAAGCAACTTTAAGTTGATGAGCAGGCAAATGAGGAAGATGAACTGAAGTGTTCTACTCTAGCACTCTGTGAAAGCACTGAGTACTTTCCAATACAGTTTTCAAACCATCCAAGATAAAGAGATGGTTGATGCTATCATTTTGTCCTCATAGCTTCAACCTGAAGCTCAGACATTTATGTGATATTATTTTTGTCTCTTTTTCTGTAGCCTGTCAATTTTTGAACTCTTATTGAAAGTTCTCTATTTGGAGTTGATCTCTACCAGCATTTGGCTTCCTGCATATTTGATTGTGATACTAGATTAACATGTATACTAATTGATGGTTGCCTATACCTGGAATGCTGTTAGTTCAGTGCAGTGTGCAGGGGTTCATGCGCCAGTAGATTTGATATATAAGAAGCATTTGTCCATTTAGCTTTCTGCGTTTCATAAGGCTATGGATTTCTTTGTTACATGTGAGAGCTGTCACGCTGAATCAGAGCTGTGGTGATTCATTGGCTTAATGCTACCGGAACCAGAAGCAACATTCCCATGAGAATTTCAATTAAAAATCAGAAGAGATGCAAGATATACACTTTTAACAGGGAGAGTGATTCATCATTGGGAAAGAACTAGCCTTGGAAGCAGCAAATTTTTCATTTGTGTTTGCAAATTAGCACTGGAGGTCTCTCCGGAAGACATGCTGTAGCCAAAAAACAAGTTACTGGGTTCAGTACAAGGATAACTGAATGAAATTAGGTGGCATATGATAGAAGAAAGGGCTACATGAAGAGACAGCCTTTTTAGTTCATTTGTCCTACATGCAGAAGAATAAAGTCCCCAGGAACAGAAAAGACTGGCTTTCTCAGGAGGACCAGGGCCAACCCGAGGACTTGTCCTCCTCCCCCAGTCATCTGAAGCTGTGAAGGTTTCATGCTGCTGGCTTGGTGCCTGCCTTTGACAGAGATCATTGGCACAGCACTGATTCAGCGCTGAAGCTGTGTCTTTTCACTGCAGGGCTGGCTTTAGAAAATAGGTGGCCTTCTGCAAAATTAGCATATGTTTTGCATGGGAGAAAAATGACGTGGCAGAACGTGGTGTGAGGACGAAGGCAGCTAGGAAGATCAAATTCATCATTTTCTGATCCTGGGAACTGGGAAATGTAATCACCTGGGATTTTTTTGTGGCTTTGAAAAGTTCAGTAAATTTGAAATAGTGAATATGCTCTAGTACATGGTTGTGTGTAGGGACTACAAGTAGCACATATTTGGTTTTGTTGGCATGGATTGCTTATGTCTGAATTTGTTATTCATGCATGCCAGATCCCAGTAGGTGTTTTTGTCTACAGTCTCTTTTTTAGGACCACTGTGATCCCCTGTTGTTTCCTATCCTAGAAAAGGCTGTATTTTATTTGTGGCAGTGAAATAAATTCATATGTTAATCAAGGCTTCTCACACTTGGATCAGGCCTCATTGAACTGCAGAGGGACAACATCTACAAGATGATGTTCTTTCATGTCCTTATTATTTTTTTTTGGGATGGTATAGAGGCTTTCACTTCGGTATCATTTTCCTTTTACATTTCTTGGTCTTTCCTCTAATTTATCCTTTAAGATTTACACTCCTCGATGGCCACCAGTAGAGATCAAACTGAAAAGAGAAATCCCACAGTCCTCCATGTGCTCTAGAGTTCATGTCTCCTGTAATTAGCAGATTTATGGGAACTGAAGAAAAGTTCAGGTGTTCACAGCAGCTAGAAATGCATACAGTTGCAAAAGTAATAGCTCTTGTCTCAATTATTTACAGGATTTGGCCATAGTGGTAAAAGCTAGCTGCCAAAACTTCAGTTGGAAAATCAGCCTATAAAAGTACACTACTGAAAGTGTCGTGTTTCTCAAAGTTATTGAGTATTCTCCCACCAGGATTCAGAGTGGCTGTAGGGCTGTAAAGGATGTGAAAGATTGCTTTGGCTGAAAGCGGAGTGCTGTGTAGTCTAACTTTACTCTGCCAGATCCTAGGTGTGAAATCCAGCAATGTGTGTTCACTAGTTATGTGCTGCACATAAAGAGGCTGAGGGCACGTCGATATTACATTACCTTGTGGCTCTGTTTTGGACAATGCCAGCAAGTCCTCTTCCAGGGGGCATTGCTGCTGGGGATGATTCACTCCAAGCATCCCTTGCTGCATGCAGCAGGTATAAGACATAGCCCTTCCAAGTATTTCCAACAGCTTTACCGCACCAGCACTCAGAGCTACCTTTGTGCCACACACCATGACTTCCTACACACGTCTTCAGCAACACCACTCAGTTGGGCTGCATTTTCAATATTTCAGGTACTTAGTACTGCCAAAACACACACAAAGAAGAATCATTTTGTCTGAGTGTCACCAGGGTGGGACATGAAGACCAGCTGAGTGCTGTGTTGGGTGGTTGTGGTCATTCTGCTCTGCAGAGTGGAGCGAAGATCCTTCTCTGGTCCTTCTTAATGAATTTTATAGACATAGACTATGATGTGTCAGGAGAAGAGCCAAAATAGCAGCATGTTCAGCAGAAGCTCCCTCATTGCTGTATGCCTGGGATGGAGTTAGAGGACATGCTTAGTCAGGACCTGGCCTGAAATTGTACACCTCTCTGGAGCCTGGACATCTGACCTAAATCTTCAAGGAAGCACTTCTGCCAAACTGGTGGTCACCGGTCTGATAGGTGACAGTATCCTTCTTTATAAGATGATGTGATGCTCGTGGTCTTCCCTCAAGATGATGTGACAACTTGGTGCTGCTTCTTTTGACTAACACTGTGAGATATCAAGCCACCGGGCTCTAGCTAATGTCCCAGTTTCAGTTCCTCTGAACTGAAGCTCATCTTCCTCTCCTCCTGAAGCTATGCCACTGTGCAGCAAAGATGTGCTTGACGCTTAGAGCTTTTCCTTAGATCTATCCTCAGCCAAGGTGGTCACTAACAGGACAAGAAAAAGTCCTGTGGTGTATGCGAAACAAAGTCTGAAAGCAAACTGGAAAGCTGGGACCATGAAGTTCAATCTGCAGGTGAGCCATTGCTGCATTGCACATGCATGGGCTTTTTCCACCTTTAGCCTTGTAGAGGGAGGATGTGAGAGTGCACACTGTCCCTACTCTGTTGGCCCATAATCTGGTATTCAAGTGGTAAACTTCTACAACAAATGTCTTTGAACCACCTCAAGTTTTCAAGTCTGGCACAGTGATCTAATGCTAAACTGTGGGTAGATAAACAGGTAGAAATCCCCCAAACCACTCCCACTATCTTCTGGCTTTTGATAGAAGGAAAGCAGCAGCTAATTAATTTCAAAAGAAGCCTGATGCAGGTTTTGAGAATGGTGGCCTTGTGGAACATATGCCAAAGGAGGGGGTCTTGATCTGGCTCAGTTCCTGGGCTGTATAGGCCTGGGCTCGCTCCAAACATGAATTAAAGCTATAAGCGCTGTGAACTTTATTAAAAACAAGACACAGCTGGAAGTTAAGTGGCAATGGGATACTCCATCTCCATGTAAGTACTTTAAGCACAGAAGACCTCTTGGGTCCTGGCCCTAAGTAGCCACTTGTCTGTACTGATTTTCTATAGAGACAAAAGTGTTTGACCTATGGGCTTACCTTTCACTGCGTTGTTGTCCTGAGCACATCTCAGACTACTTGCCTGCACTGAAAAATTGGTGCTTAATAGCTGGTCATTTTGAGTAAGAGTAGAGTCTGTTCAGTACTAAGGGTGTTAAAACATGAGGGATGAGACCGAAATCTAGCTAAGGTGACAGAATGACACACTCAAGATGAACTCAGAATAGCTCTATGGTCGTGAAAAGGAAGACTACACCAAAAAGCCTTTCTGCTAGTCCCTCTGTCTCACCTTTTTCCAGGAGGACTGAACAGGAATGTGCAGCTGTTCTCTTCGCTGCATTTTCTTCATACCAGCACTGGTCTATGTATGTACGATTTTTGAAGATAGTGGCTCTTATTGAATTACTGAGCTAGTCTATCAGACAATATCCTGACTTCATTGAAATTTCACGTCCTGAATTTGATGGTTGTGTTATCTTTTTCATAAGGCTGTCATGGCAACAAAGGGACAGCAAGATTTTCATTCAAGTCCTGCCTGTTTGTTATCCAGATGAAATGATGGTGTGCCTCTGGTTATTATATGTAACTGCCCTTACTAAACACCTTCCACATGGGCATGTCTAACCAGGTATTTGCTCAGCTTCACCGTCTCCTCCTTTTTACCCTTCTGTGGACAAGTGTGAAAAGGGAGTTTGTTTTAAATAGTCAACTCTACAATAATAGCAGACTCCATTATGTGTTTTGTCACAGGGTATTTCCATCCTCTTGGTAGAGGTTACCTCTGTCAAATTGTCCTTCTATCTCACCTAGGATAGGGTCAGCCAGGGGCTCCAGCATCTCAACCATGGTGAAACCCCAAAACAGCAGCTCTTCCTCCACATTCTCTGCAGTGTGGACATAGACAGCTTGCCTTCTTCACGAACCCTCAGCAACTTTGCTGACGATACCAAGCTGTGTGGTGCAGTCGACACACTGGAGGGAAGGGATGCCATCCAGAGGGACCTGGAAAAGGCTTGAGAGGCCTGTGCAAACCTCATGAAGTTCAACCAAGCCAAGTGCAAGGTCCTGCAGGCACAAATACAGGTTGGGCGGAGAATGACTGGAGAGCAGCCCTGAGGAGAAGGACTTGGGAGTGCTTGTGGATGAGAAACTCAACATGAGCCAGCAGCGCACGCTGGCAGCCCAGAAAGCCAACCGCATCCTGGGCTGCATCCAAAGAATTGGTCAAGGGAGGTGATTCTACCCCTCTGCTCTGCTCTCATGAGACCCCACCTGGAGTTCTGCATCCAGCTTTGGAGTTCTCAACACAGGAAGGACATGGACCTGTTGGAACAGGTCCAGCGGAGGGCCACGAAGATGATCAGAGGGCTGGAGCACCTCTCCTATGAAGATGGGCTGAGAGAGTTGGGGTTGCTCAGCTTGGAGAAGAGAAGGCTCTAGGGAGACCTTATAGCAGCCTTTCAGTACCTAAAGGTGGGCTACAGGAGGGATGGGGAGGGACTCTTTATGAGGGAGTGTAGTGATAGGACAAGAGGTAATGGTTTGAAACTGAAAGAGGGGAGATTTAGATGAGGTATTAGGAAGAAATTCTTTAGTGTGAGGGTGGTGAGGCACTGGAACAGGTTGCCCAGAGAAGTTGTGGATGCCCCTTCCCTGGAAGTCAAGGCCAAGCTGGATGGAGCTTTGAGAAACCTGCTCTAGTGGGAGGTGTTCCTGCCCATGGCAGGGGGGTTGGAACTCGATGATCTTTAAGGTCCCTTCCACCACAAACCATTTTATGATTCTATGAACCGCCTCGTTGTCCCACTTGCTGCCATTGTTGCCCTGAGCTACAGGAACTGCAAACAGTAAAAGAAACATGATTTAGGTACAAACGGATAAATTGCTGCAGACTTATGACTGGAATACGCTAAATTAAAAAAGGGGGATAAACTACCTCTGCTGCCAAGAAGTGCAATATAGTTGCCTGTGAGATTTTGTATTTGCTCATATTTTTTTTATGGCAGTTTTGGCAGCTTATTCTTAGAGACTTCACAGTCAGCTGCTTTATCGCCGATATTTATGTTTTATTTTCCACTGCCTAATTTCTTCTCCTAACTTCTAACTTTTACCTCCTGTGTGGCTGAAGTAATACCTTTCCCTCTTTGATAGCTAAGCCCAAGGTATTTGCGTTCACGTTAGCTGTGCAAAACTACTGAGCTTCAACAGTTGTTCACTGTACTAGCAAAGTTGGTCCGAAGTTTCTCAGTGAGTTGTATAAAAATTATCACAACCTTCATTTCCTCTCCCAGACAGCTTTTTTCTTGGATATGAACTTTATAATCCAGTTCTTAATGATTTACTATAACCATGAGACAAGGATCTGGCTATTGTGGCATTCAATTTATTTTAAGATTTCACATTTCACAGGAAACATAGGTGCAGACCATGAACTAGAAATTCCATCTTGCATGCTGATGCTCCCAAGAGATTGCTTTTCTTTGCTGTATGCTCTGTTGTATTTGAAAGGCATTTTGAAAATTCATGCATAGAGAAATTTTCCATTATCCTGGGGTAATTCAGATCCAGCAGAGGATGTAAAATATGTCGATAACACATGAAAATTGCACCAAATTAATTAATGCTAAAGCTAACCGTAATTCCCAATGTATTGCTAGACAAACATCATTACAGTAATGTGAACTGAATTTATTAAGAATGTCATCACCATGGATTTCCCTGTTAAGAAAGGATGCGCTTGCAAAGACTGTGTTTCTTCTTGTTATTTTTGCACATACAAAAGCAAATATGCAACACTTGAAAAGTCACATTGCCCTTTTAAATAAACCTCAGTAGTTTGTCTGTAAGTCTATTTTTTATTTTGTGACAAACTAGTAATGCCCCTGGGCCCTCCCAGAATATTTATGCAAAACAAATAATCAACCAAACAGGAATTTAGTTCTTTTAACAATTACTTGCAGTCATTTCAAGAACAAATCTCTACTCTTTGCCTACAGATGCTGGTTTTGAATAACTTTCATTTTCCTTTGTTTTCTTGAGCTTCTGGTATTCAGGACTAAATCTTGCTTCATATTTTGAGTTCTCTTTTACCTTAATTCCATTAAACAAATACTGAGCAGTGATGCTCGCTCAGTGATTTAGATTTCTTTTCACTAGTCATGTAATTTATATCAGCTTGTCAAGCCATTGACAACTGCTTTCTATGAAAATACCTTAGAATAATGTCTAGAACCAGCTCAATCTAGTATCAGGTTGTAATATTCCCGTTAGTGCCTTCCTCTGTCACTGTCTTGCAGAGTTTGTGTCACCTGTGTCTCAGAGCCACGACTTGTCTCTCACTGGATGTCCCTAGGTACCAAATGTATCGGGGTGGAGAAAAGGTGTGACTCAGAGCTTGGAAGGTGAATGCTGTACAGTATGATGGCCTAAATGTGTTCCAGCCTGCCTCCTACTCTCACCATGTCTTAAGGCCACAGGGGAGCTCAGTCTGCTCCTCTTGTTTACATCATGGCATCCACTCATGCATGTGTATGTTGGGGTGAAATTCAGAAATTCATGTGCTGCAGAGAAGGGGAACAAGAAAACAATGGTCCAATTTACTCCACTTAACCGTGAGGGTTTTGGTGCTCTGGACCATGAACTGATACCATGAATTGATGCCAATTTGTCCACAGATCCCAAATTAAATGAAAGTTGCATAGTGACCTCGGAGCGTGCAAATTGCAAGTGTGTTCACACCGATACTGCTCTACAGTGCAATTTCACCCTGAAGTAAGTGACCTCCCTTGCTATGCCCTAAAGGATAACCAAAGCTTTAAAACAACAGCAGGGATTTTGTACTGTGGACAGACAGCCACGGTCATCGCAGGCTGGGCACTCCAAAGTGGAAATGCTGAAAGTCCTTGAGCACTTCTGAACTTTTTGTCTCGCATTTCACAGAATCACAGAATCACAGAATCACCTAGGTTGGAAGGGACTTTTTAAGATCATCTAGTTCAACCAATGAAAAAAAAACAAAAAAAAAAACCCAAAAAACCCCAAAAAACAAAAACAAAAACAACCCCCCCACACACACCACCACACCACGCAACACTAATCCATATTCCCAAGCACCATGTCAACTCCTCTCTTGAATACCTCCAGGGATGGTGCCCCAACCACCTCCC
>KZ506091.1:210008-233459 GCA_002844005.1 Limosa lapponica baueri | reverse complement strand
TGGGACACTGTATCAAAGGCCTTGCTAAAGTCTAGGTAAATAACATCCACAGCCTTTCCTTCATCCACCAAGCGAGTCACTTTGTCATAGAAGGAGATCAGGTTTGTCAAGCAGGACCTGCCCCTCGTGAACCACAATCCAATGTAGCCAGTGGCACTCAGTGCTTCTTGTGCCCTGCTTGACAGGTTCATGTCCAAGCAGAGCAGGGAGAGATGGAAATGACATAAAGCAAAGATGGAAAGGAAGGGTAAATCATGGCACAGTCAGGAAATTCAAGGCACAATATTGATTAAAGGCATGGGACTTAAGTACCGATGAAGAAGCAGCAGAGGAAAGAAACACCTACCTCTAAAAAAACCAGAGAAAATAATCCCATGGGATTTTGTCTTTCCAGACAATAAGGTCAGCAGCAGCCCAGTTTGCTGTCTGTGGAGAAGGCATGTTGGCAGAGGGAAAGCATGACAAGTGTGTTGTCATATCCCGCTCCGAGCAGAGCCACAAATGTGCTTCTGAAGTCTCATCGATGCAAAGCAGTGCCAGAGTATGAAAAGGTGGGAGAGTGGCATTCCCGGTCTCCTGACAATATGTGCTGTGAACGAGCAACAGATGGAGCTTCCAGCATCACCAGCCTTTTCAGGCAGGCTTGCTCACATTGCAGGCTTGTTAGGTATTTGAAACTGTGCAAAGGGCTCTGATGATGAGGTTCCTAGCACCCATATGTAGCCTAAATCTTCTTAAACTGAAAGCGATGCGTAAGTACCACTAACCATTTCCCAAGAGCGTTGACTATTTGTCCTTTCATGGCCTTTCCTAACATTGCATATATCCTTCATCTAGCTACATACAAGGGATCTTGGGGGAAAGGATGAATGAAACACCTTGAATATATGATGCTACTCACTGATACACCACATAAACCAGGTTTCAACTGAAGCAGCATGTCTGATGGTGACTGCAATCTGCACCCTGGTGCCAAATGGGAGTTGTGAGTTTATTGCCCAGTTAATGTTTAAAATCCAGCAGTTGCTATCCATCATCCTCGCTGCAATTGTTTCTGTAGTGCAACAGAGAGTAACCAGGTGAAGGTACAGAAGCTGGCACTATGCAGAAAATTCCACATGCTCCCAAATTACAGACGACAGGTAGATGGAAGGCAGAGACATGAAGCTCCTCCAGGCTCTCCGGCAGAGTTGCTTCCCCGAGACGTGATGATTTGTCCCCTTTCCTAATAAAAACAAGTAGTAGGGCCTACGGTTTGTGCTGCCTCATTTTGGGATAATGTTGGCTAATGTGTCACTTTTTTTTTTTCTTTTTCTTGTTTGTTTTATAGGTTTAAAGGTTTAGAACTTTGCTTGATTTATTAGCTGGCTTAAAATTTATACTTCCTTTATTTCCCAGATGGAATGTCATGGCTGATGGCTAGGATGTTATTTTAATGAGCTATCAGTTCTGAAATACCCCAAATATATGCCATAATTAAACATAAACATGATGTAGGGTGGAGAAATTGTTCTGTGAAGGAAGAAGACTGCCTCTGATGCAATTATTTTTTTCCCCCAGTACAGCAGAAAGCTTTTCCACAGCAATATTAAGGAGACAGCTACTGCCCACAAGACATCTGCTGAAGTCAAAAGTAATAATAAAAATCAAGCACATTTGTGCTTTTACAGTTTAAATGAGTTGTGAGACAAATAACCAGAACACCCTCTGACTTGGGGCGTGCTACTCAGTGGCTGCTGAACGGGGCTGGCGGGACTCGGCCGTGCTGCTGCCAGTGGGACCTGCTCACCCAAATTCTCGGGGTCTCACCGTCAGTGCATTGCTGTGCTGTGGCTGTCACCAGGCTCTGTGTTTCTACAGCTTTTTTTTTTTTTTCCCTTCTGAAAATGAGCACTGCTGTGCCAAAAAAACCAGAAGGAACAATGACTCTGAAGTGCATGCTGAAATCCAAATATTCTTGCGGGGACTGAACTGGCAAGAGTGGGACAGGCAGCAGCAGGTTGTCACTCAGAGGAGTGATTTTCATCGCATACCTGTGATTGCCCTGGAGACTCGTGCTAGCCTGTAGGAATTCACAGTCTTCAAAAATATATTTATAGATCAGTTCTGGTTCAGAGAAGCTCTTCACGTGCTGTGTTAGTCTTTTCACAGAATGGAAATTATTTGAGAAGGGCCCAGAGTCCTTCCTAGGGAGTAGAATAGGAGGTTGTCTTGGAAGATGAAGAAGCAGGACATAAGGATTACAGGCTTCATGTCTGTGTGCTGAAATCAAATGATGATCAGAAAGGAGGTGATTTGCACATGGGATGCAGCTGACTTGTCCACTCTGGAAGCCCAACCTGTCCCTGGGGCAACCCTTCCCTGTGTCAGCTCTGCTTTTTTCCAGGAGATCAGAACGTGGGGAAGGGAAGGGTGAGAGTGTAGGGGTGGCAGCATGAAAATAACATCCCCTGAAGTTATGCTTTGGTCAATATGAAAAAAAATCATTCTTTGACAACAAAATTCCTGTCCCCTTACACTGTGCTGTATGTGCACATACTCTTGAAGAGCTGGGACGTTCCCCAGCAAATACCCTAGATGTTTGGAATGTGTCATTGAGTTCAGGCAATGGACATTATTTTGAGGTTGTGGTTCATGTTCCCAGGCTATGTGTCCCTGCACCATTTGGAGTGACAAAGTGTGCCAGGGGAGCAGCTCACCCTTGTCAGATTTACCTCATTTACAGGCAAGGTTCTGTAACTCCCCAAGCTGCACCCGTGGAGACTGTAGTTATTGCAGCAGATCTAAGTAAGTTTGTTCAACCCATAGATGCATTGCTTCTGGCAGTTCTGGGCTTGAATGGATAGAAAAAGAAGTAGTGTTTTCAGATTAATTCAATTTGAGTAAGAAAAAAGGTGAGGAAACCTCATTTTTTCATTGTCAGTATGGTTCTATACTGACAAAACTAAATTCTAGAAAGGGGACAATAAGTGCCTTGGAAGGAAAGAAAGAAAAATGGTTCCTCATACCTTCACAGACGATTGAATTTTTATCATTTCTCTATGACAAAGGTCTTCAAAGGCAGTGTGAATATCTGTGAAGAACAGAAAAATCAATGCAGTGTCAGGACCCAGGCTCCCACAGGGTTTCGCTTTGCAGCCCTGGAGCAATTTGAACATCCCCACGTACCTCCCTTGGACAGCCCAGGCTTTCTGATCTCAGTTTGTAAGCCCACATGCAAAGTGGTTCAGCTCATGGTAACCAGAACAAAAAGCTGGCAACCTGGAGGCTTGCCCAGGACATCTTTCTCATGTTCTGTGTCATCAAAATTTATTCTTTAAATGGCAGCTTGACTATGTGACCTGTGGTCCTGAGTCCAGTAAGATAGTAGATGTGTTTAAGTGTGCTTCCCTGCTCTCAAGATGGTGTCCTCGCATACACTGAAGACTACATGTAAACTACCATATAATGTTCGCATTAATATCCAGGACCTCTGTATTATATAATTTTTTTCCTTGATGGTCCTCAGCAGTGAACGCTTCTGGACACCACACTCCCTTTGCTCTGTGTTCTGATTATGGGGACTGTACGGTGAAGTTGCCTGGGGGAAAGGCACAAAGAGAGACATATCTTCATCTCCTGGTTGACGTTGCCTGCTACGGCAAGTCCCACCTGCATGCCACTTCAATGCAGCCCCATCCAGCTGTGTGTGACACCCATTTCTGCACTGTTATGCCAGAACTGGCTCAGTTATTTCCTAGTTTCACATAAAATTAAAATGGAGTCCTTATGGCTGGATCCTGCCTTTTGCAGGCAGAGGCACGAAAACGAAGGGAAGAGTAAGCAGCCTGCCAGCTGCCTCCTGTGCAATATCTCTTTATTGAATAGGAATAAATAGAACAGGGCCCAGATGGGCTTCTTATGATTGACAGGTGTCAGGATGTGGGTACAGCTTTGTCAGTCAAGTTCCTCCATGTCAATTGAACAACTAAATGGTTCGGTGTTCCACTTGTTGAAATCTGAAATGCTTACTAAAATCAAACTAGAAGATAAACATTTCAGTATTTAGCATTTTTAACCAGAGCTATTTTCTGTCTCATAGAAATTCAGCCAGATTCTCAGTAAATGCTCTGGTGCACAGTTTGGGTTCATCTGTGAGAATAAGGATATCAGTGTGAAGTGTATTCACTAACTGCATGGTTATCATTCAGCATTTTTATTGCTTCTGCAGGTGATTCAGGAAAAAAAAAAAGCAGTTTCAGATTGCACATCTTCCCAAAATCTGCATAAACAAACATAGCAATACAGCTCTGACTGCAGATTTGTTATGATTGCCAGTTCGAGAATAACAAGCATTGTAACTTTTCACTTAGACAGAGAAAGATGTCATTTTTGCAAGTGTTACTCAATCCTTGTTTAAAACTGTTTATCTGTAGCTGTACCAACAAACATGTTCTGTTAGCTATGTTGGGGTTTTTTTTGGTATTTTTTTAAAATTATCATTCATTATTCCTCTCTTTTGGAAAAAGTAGTTTTCCAGGTATGCAACAGGAAAAAAGTTGTCATATAGATGTAATATATCACATTAGAAAGGGGGATCAGTGAATTCAGGTAAATATTTGGAAAGTCTACATAGAGTCTATCTAACTTTGATAAACTCATTAGGAGGTCCTCACAAGTAATTGCCCACAAATAGCCAGTGAATTTCCTTATGTACCACATTTACAAGGACCTTTTTTTTTTCCCACCCTAGATGTCTCTGTTGTATTTTTGCACATTGTCTTTTTGTTAATTCCTTCCATGAAGTGAACAATACACTGTAGCTGCAAGCTTGAGACAGATCTGTTTTCTAGGAAGGAAGCAGAAGGATTATCTCTGAAGTCTTGGAAAGTCTCTTGTTGTCCATATTCTCCAGTTTTGTGAGACTATGTATGTTTTTGGTAGATTTTGCAAGGTAAATAAAATGATGGCAAAACATCACATCTGTTGTGTTAAGAACTTGTTTCTTCATTCGAGTCTCAAGGCAAAAAAACAAGCAAACATTATTTTTTCTTGTATGCAGCCAGTTCACAGGAACTCCCCTGTGAAAACATGCGCGTATACTTAAGGCTGGAGGATAAATGTTCTGACTCAAAGTCCTAAGAAATAAGTGGTTGTTGTTCCCACAGCAGGCAGCTGCTGCCTTACAGCTGAGACAGGTTCTGTTGCCTCCACCGGTTCCCTGCCAGACACATGTACAAACCGTCTTCTGTCTCATATCCTAGGTTTTGTTTTTCTCTAACGATTTGTTTTTCGCTTGTTATGTGTTTGTTCTATGACTAGGAAAAAGCCATGCTTCCTCCACCAGGGGTGACACAGCTTGCACAATTACCGACATATCTCGTCTTACTCTCACTGTCTTCTTTCAATTCTGTGAAGAAAGGTAACAGCTTAATACACATGTTGTTTATTTTTTTTGCAAGGAGAAAGAAGGACTCAGTGCACATGGGTGTGACTGAATTCTTTCACTTGATAGTACAAATCAGGCTTTATAATGTCTTCAGCTAAGTTTGGCATTTTCCTCTGCTATTTCTTAATAATTTTCTTCTGGGTCCGGTGTTTCTTGGCATACCATAATGCTCCAAAGCATTTTAGTTTTATGTTGATGATCACTCATTCATTTCAGGAACACAGACAATAGCCATAGACCTCATGCGCAAAACTGAGTCAGTTATTGAAAAGACATGTATAAAGCTTAAAAGCTGTTCCTAATTGCAGTGCATTTCAAGAAAAACGTCATCCAAAAGCCTTCCTCCTCAGAAAAAAAAATACATAAAGTAACAATCAGCACAGAGTTCTTTGTTCCTTATAACTACCACCATACTCAGCTCCTAGTTGACAGGGTCTAATAACAAAGACAGGTTAATATCATCTTGCAGTTGGGAAGCCTTTTTGCTATAATAAAAGGCTAATTAGGTCAGGTCATCCTCAATATTAAATTTCAGCAATTCTTTCAAGCTTTCAGAAAGATTGGGGAAGGAGCATTCTAGATCTTTTTGGACTATAAGAAAAATAATTTTAAACCATGATTTACCTCTCTTTTGGTGATATAAAGGGTATGCTTCCAAAACTCCACTTGCCTATGCAGCATTTGCCTCTGGCTATTCTTTTTGAGTTATTTCCATGAGCATGTGGAACTTCACCTGTTTTCTTATATAAAAGAATAGTGATATTCAGAAGTTTCCCACCTGCTATATTTAATGGAAAGTGATTTTTTTCAACATGGACATATTTATACCAAAATTTAACTGCTGATGATTAGGTTTACATTTTACGTGGGAGTTTAAAACTAAACCAAAGCAAACAGGATTCATTTCTTTTTTGAGGGAGAGACCAACCCAAATTCACACATTTAAGCTTTCTGTATCCATCATCTCATTCCATTTTGGTCAACAGAGTGTTTATGTGTATTTGCATGAGATCCTACAATACCTCACAAAACTAATAGACCAGACAATTCCATGTTCTCTTAGTCTCTTAGTGACTTTTCTTCTTGGCTGGGCTATTCCTCCATGGCAAAGCATTTTGTACACATTATTTGACCATCCATAGTACAAAGCCATTGGTGATCTAATTTAAAGATGACTTGAAACCTTTAGGAAGAATAGGAAACTAAGATGCCTGAATTACAGTCTGCATGGAGTTTGCTATAGCTTAAGATGAACATATACCTGATGCTGACATGAAACGAGGCATTTTCACACAGAAAACTATATGGAAATAGTACGCTCTGAGAAAAATAAATGCTGTAGAATTCAGTGTAATGCTTCAATATCAAAACCAAGTACCTAAATATCTGAATTTCCCACAGGATGAAAATTTTTATGTTTCTATTGACCTTACAAAAATGCAGAAGTCTGAAGCTCAGTTGGGAGAAAAATATCCAGGAAAAGTATATTAAAAAATACAAACTATATTTTCTGGAACTATATAACTTTCATCAGGGATTTTAGGTACATTTGAAAGTGAAACCAGTTTTATAGTCACCTAATCTATGCTCAGAGGCCTAGGAGGAAGTATCCAGTTTTGAAAGTCTTGCTTATTACACTTTATAATGTTCCAATCTCATGCAAAGCCATGAAGCCTTCTGTAATATTGAGCTGCTTCGTTACTCTGAAAATGGTGAAGTTTGTTTCTGAGTTACCCAGTACATGGAACTGCTCAAATCTACCGTAGATCAGCCAGCTGGGATAATTTGGCTGTGTGAGTCCTGCCCTAGGACATCCCAAAAATCTTCAGCTCCATCCTTATTCCTAAATGCATTTTAGGATGGGCTAGATATCATATATCTGAAATGAGGATGGCAGCAGCACAGCATGATAAGTCTTATCTGTCTGTCTAGTAGTATCACAAAAGAATCGCCAATAGATGCTGTATAATGCTAAGTTTCGATTTTGCCCTAGTTCAGCAAAGTATAAGGAAAATGTACAGACCGAAGAGCCTGCTGAAGACCAGGCAGGTGTTTGAAAAGTTTTGCAGAAATGGGTCTTGCAAAGTTGTCACCAGTCACAGTCAGGTTTTACGGTAAGAAGAGCTTTGCAGTAAACAAGTGAGTGTAGTTTTCACAGTGTATTTAAAATATAATTTTTCCCTTTACGTTGGCAGTGTTGATTAACAAACCAAAATATTTTATGGCTCATTAATCGCAGGTAGACAATTTCCTTATACAAATAACAACCCTTTAACCCTTTGCCCCAAACAAACTTCCTCTGAGATGATAAAATATTTTAAATAATTAAGTTGTTACTTTTCATCTCTGTGCACTAGTGGGGATCTAGAGCAAGTGTACCGTGTTTTCCAGAAGACCAACAGTCAATGTCATATGCAAGTTCACTTCCCTGAGGTTTCCAGCCAGTTTTGCAGGCTTAGGGGTGCAGGTATATGCTGCAGCACTTCTGGCTGTGCAGCTCCATGGAAGCTGAATGCCACAGTTGTGTCATTCTCTCTAATACTGATGGTACTTGGGAAAATGGAGTCCAGGCAGGTGAATCATAAATTTCCAAAGAGGTGAGCTATAACATAGTCGATATATTAGCCTTTTCTTTCAGATTAAAAAAAAAATTAAAAATTAGGTTTTATTTTCTAATATTTTATTCACAAAGGTTTAACATTCATCTACCGCTGGTATGTCACTAATTAAATTAAAGAGAGAAGATTATTAATCTTTCTCCCCTGTAGTCAGGCACTTTCTCCAGGCAGTTTGATATGGTCTTTGGACAGGCATGCAAAATGTGTTCACTTGCCAGAACACCTAGGAAAAGACTCACCTTCCAGTAAAATGGAATTTTGTTTTTCTCTCTTGTAAGCAAAGGTGACTCCAAAATAGTTTCTGTGCCTTATTCAAGAAGTTTCTTTGGACAATACAATTGAATTATTCTTTGAAGATGTCACCCCTCAGTGGGATACGAGACTGCCTCACACGTGGCTGGGCAGGCAATAACTCCTCCTGTGTCAGCCACAGGGTAAACTGGAACAGGGTCCTGAAGGGGAAAAGAGACTGGGCCAAACTCTGTAACTTAATGCTGACCTTTGAAACAGACCTTTCTTCCACTTCTGGTAGCAGGCAAGAAGAGTGGAATATCAGTCAAATGTGTTTTGTCCCTGGTTAGCCTCAATTTAACCAGCATGTTAAAATATGGCATGTTCCCACCCCTGTTCCATTCACAGATGCAAAGGAAATCAATATCTTGCAGTCGTCTTCAACCAGGAGTCTCTTTGCTCACCTTTGGAGTTATTTTGTGCCATCCTACAAGTCCTAAATTAACGTGATGAGGTGGAAATATGTAGCACTGTAACTGTGATTCTCCTCACACTAGCAGCAAACTTTCATCTAGCAAAAAAAAAAAAAGACTTTCAGTGACTAAAAGCGCAAGTGCTTATTAGATTTGAACAAGAAATCTATAAGGAAAATATGCCATTAGGAGACAATGGCAATACATCAGGTAGACCATTCAAAACCAGGAACAGATATGAAGATTGCACTGGATAACTCTAAGCAGTTGCTTTCTTCAGGCAGCCCTTGCTCAGCACCAGCTTGAACAGAAGCCCAGGACTGCAGCAGGATGACCATCAAGACTGCAGCATGTTGCCTGGACTCTTGCCTCCTACCCCATTCCTAGCAAGGTGATGAAAAGCCCAAGGAGGCAACTTAACAGCATGAGTGGGATGTAAATGGAAACTTTGTGAAGCGGTATGTGGGCACATATGTGTAGCAGAGAAACAAGGTCCTTGCTACATCTTAAAGATGTGTATGCACCAGCCGAAGTTTAGGATTTCTGTCTTTGCAGAGTCATCAATTAGAAATCAGAGGTATGCAAGGGAGCTAAATACTTCAAACTCGTTGAAATTTGGATTTGCACGACATTGAAAATCCAGAGCCATTACTGCCCAGAACTCCAGATGCTTCATTGGGGCCTTACAAACAGAGCCAAGGATAAAAGAAGGGTAAACACCCAACATGCAAAGGAGTCAAGAGTTGATATTTTTTTGTTTGCAGCCAAGTGCTTCAGCAGATGCAATGCAGGGGACAATACAGGATCACTGCAGGACCTATGTCATGGGAAGTTGAGCAAAAGTAGACCTGGCAGACATCTACATGTCTCCAAGGCAAGCGCTGAACTGATGCCTTGAGCCGTACGGGGGCAGCACAGCTGTACCGTCATGAAGCAGCTCGTGCTTCTCCGGTACTCTAGCAGCAAACCAGCACTCTGGAAGTGAGAGAAGGCACCTTATCACTACATCATCCATGGCAGATGTGTTTCAGCCCATGCGGAGACAAAAATGTTGTTTGAGAGGAAAGCTACATCTTTCAGCACAGCAGGAGATAAAATAAGATGTTAACAGGCTCCTTACCTCAGCTACCCAGCAACTATAAAGGATTAGATCTTTTCTGAAAATCTTCCTGATAACAGCACCTGCTGAGATTTGGAAATTCCTGGCTTTTAGCTCATTCAAATGCAGACACAGCCTGTTTCTGCATCCTGATTTACAGTTGCAGTACAAAGGGGACAATCTCACAGCCTTTAATCATGCACGTAATCCTTTTGCTGCAACTGAGTTTGAATAACAGCTTCATAACCAATCCACAGGGGCTAAAATTTAACCTGAAATGATTGCTCAGGATAGAGAGCCCTTGAAGCTTCTTTGCCTGTTAGACAGAAATGAAGGAGCCTCCACAAATGAGTAGAAGATTGTGCAACTGGAGCATAGTTGCAGGATTTCAGCTAAAACTGTCCTTTGTGATTGACAATATAAAGCTCTTCCATAAGCGATCTCAGAGTCTCACAGCAGCTAGCTGCCAGATATATGGATACCTGAACACTACTTTCCAGAAAGTGTCTGTTGTGAGCATCACTTCATATTAACAATCTGATACAGGAGCCGTGTAAGTGATATTATAGCATCTCCATCCTTGGGGATACTGAAAACTTGACAGGAGAAGGTCCTGAGCAACCTACTCATCATTCTGACACAAGGGGTTTCAGTTTTGTTTGTATGAACTTCTGTGCCTGAATTAAGCTGGTTTTATTATGCAGGCTGAACACTCTCTCTCACTCCTACCCCCAAAGAACAAACATGCCTGAGCTTAATTTTGTGGATTGAAAATTTTAAGATCTTAATTTCTAGAGTCTTCAGTTCTCTCTCGTGGGGTTAGGACTCACTGCCATGAGTAGTCCCATTGAACCAGCTGAACTATCAGTGCTTGCTCTCAGCTGTGTATGAACTTCATCTCTATCCAGGGGATCAGTGCAAATTCCATGTATTCCAAGCAATTACCTGTGCTTCCAATGTGCACTGCAGACACGCTACAACAAACCTGCAAATGTCTAAGGCAGACAGTCTTACAGGGATGCTGAATGAGAGCTGAGAGATCTGGTTAGGAGAAATAGATGTGTGTAGCAAAACTCACATAGTTATCCAAGCATCACTACAAAGTAGTCATATCAGTGAACTTTATCTTACTATTCAGGGAAAGTGAGATTTTTCTAGACATGAATTTTGGTAATGATCCTGTTAACATCAATTAAGCCTGTGTCCATTTTTAAAAATTATTATATCTACCAGTTAACAGAATGTGCTTTAAAGCTAGACTTGTTAATCATTTAATCATTTCAACAACAACTTTGCAATTTAAATGTCAATTCAAAACAAATCACTGTCACGTTTTACTACCTACATACGTTGATTTAGGCTGGATGCATTCCAGAACCTAAACACATACTCTGAAAGTAAATGTATTTAATCTGCTATCTAATTTCACCTGATATTTTACCAGTCATAGAAAGCTTCTGGCAAATTATAAGTCAGCATTCTCCTTCTGTATTATAATAAAAAAAAATATTTAACACAAGTCAGTTACAAACACTTGTGCTTTAGGATCTGCATTGCTATGGACTATATATCACTTGCACACAAAATGAGAAGCCCAATGGCTGAATGGAGCAGCAGTGTGCTCCAGCAAACACATTAGAAACAAATTTTCTCTGGAGATTTTGTAGGGGTTGGTTAGAGCACGCTCAAATTGTTGCCTTTCTGTAAGGGATGATGTATTCCCTCTACAAGCAGTTCCTCCCAGTTGCTTTGGGCACTTCAGGGGACAGAGTGAAACTCTTACCCAGCCTTTCCCAACTCCTTGGAGCTAGAGAAAGAAAATGCTGTTTGGGCCAGTTCTCAGACAGTGTGACTCAAACTCACAAGGATTTTCATGCACAATTCCCCATTTTGCGGTGTGCGTGATTTCCCTGTGAATTTTCTCTCTGCACACCTGCAGAAGTGACAAAAATCTAGTAGCAAATGGGCCAGGGATATTACTGCTTCCTTTTTGTTTAGTTTCTGATGGCATCACCTGGTACCAGATCATTGTCAAACCTCATTACATCTCTGAGCTGCCTGTGACCTGCTTCCATACCTTACCCTCCAGGGAAGTGACACCTTCGTGTTTGAGCAGTCCTAAACTGTGCTCTTCTATACCCTGACCTGTGATTGTTTAACGTTATTTCTTACTGTTAGGAAAACATAAGGTGAATGTTGACAATGTAGCCGATGATTTTCAGCTTGATGCCTCGTTTGAAAGGAATCCAAAATCTCAGGGGAAAATCACAGTTTGATCCCATACCCAACTCCATCAGGCTTTTGCGTCAATCAGAGACTGCCTCCAGTCTACCTATACGTTGCCCATTAATTGCTCTCAATGCTTTGTGAATGTACTGTGAGCTTGTTTGGACTGTGAGGCATGCCGGATTTCAAGCGTGGTCTGAAAGAAAGAAACAGGCATTATTGCTCCTCACTAAGCTAAGCAGTGCCATGTGTTACACTCCAGTTTCCAGACTTGCATCTTCCTGGGGTGCAACTCATAAATATTGGTTTCCCTCCTTTGCTGCAGATCCTAGGTGTAGTGGGTTGGAAAAGCTGAGCCAAGGGCCAGAAGATTCTCTTTTTCTAGAGAAATTTCAGGCAGGATGGGAGATAGGAAGGACACAAAAATGCCTTTTTGTTTTGTTTTTTTTTTTTTCAGTGAGAGCAAAGGAGAAATTCATAAAGGCAGAATGAACAACCTATGGAAATTTAGTCTTCATTTGGAAGGGCTTAGTATTTTCTTTTTCTTTCTGTTGATATCTTTTAGGGGAAAATAAAGTTTTTTAACCTACATTACTACAGTTACTGAACAACAGTCCTACTACTTTAAGTAGGTTGTTTCAGGAGACAGTGCAGGTGTGCGGAACTGTCAACCCAGGGATATGTGAGTGCACGCACGCATGCATACATACATGCATACATATATAGTGAGGGTGTGATAACCTCCTTCATGAGGTTATCACACCTTTTCTTCCACTGTGGTGTTGTAATTAATTTTTTTTTCAGGTCTTTATCCATTGTGCCCATTTCTAGAATTGAATGAGTAGTACCAAATTGAGGAAGGACTGTTAAAGAGCCTGTACCTCACATCAGGCAGAACTGGCTAAGCTCAAAAAATCTTCTGAGTGGAAAGGATTTTACCCTTATCATTTTGCATTTTTCCATCAGAACATGTGCCAGAAGTTTCTTTTTTTTCAGAAGCAGTCATTAGAACTGTTTAATAAAGGGATAGAAGGAAACTGAGGCCGCTCAAATTGCACAGCCAAAAAACTCCACCATGATCATTATTTATTCCCTGCAGGGGAAGGATGAGAGAAACATGCTTCGGGGAAAGCAACTCATATAGCTGGGAAGATAATTCATTCCAAGTTAATCCAGGCATAACACAGAAATATCTCTGTTGGTGATCGTTCTGCATAGATGCCATTCTTGATTTGTAAATACCCAGCACCAGGGACTGGGAAAGTGTCTCATATTGACTCATGCACTTCTTCATGGGTTATTCATAAATAAGTGGTGCTATCTAATTCTGGCTAACAAAAATGCCTTATGTAAAATTAATAGAAGCAAAACCCGGAAGGATCTTTCTGCATTAAGAATCTGTCCCTCAAAAGCAGTCATCTGATAAAGCTTAAAAAATTGTGTTCCTGACTACGCAGGGTGCCTGCTAAGGGGAAGTGCTGGGCACCCACATGTATGAACTACTAACCTTCCATTCTTTGTTACTGAGGATGGAAGAAACAATACTCCAAGCAGTGAAGTTCAGAACATTTTTTTCCACTGTCACTGTCTGTATACAATGTACCAGCTACTGAGACATTACAACGTTTGCTTCTTTTTACTTTTATGTGATTTACAAGAAACTTTAAAACACCCAGAACCCCAACGAGCTTTGTCTTATGTTAATAATATGGATACTCAGTGCACCTCTGAGCCAAGTTGAGGGAAAGCAGCTGGGGTGATTCAGGCTTTTTGTAGTACTACAACTAGCACATTTCTAGGTCAAAGGGAAGGATTTCAAAAGCACAGAGCTTGTGTGGGGATTGTCTTTACTCTCACTTTCTCACTTTTGAAAATGAACTCAAATAAATTTTGGCTCCAGATACAGGTAGTCCACTGACTATAAAGGGACCCTAATGAAAACAGCCTCTGTGACTGATGTCAGTCTCTGAGGCTACTTTTGTGACTGGTTAAGAGTTGTTTACAAAGAGCCCCAAAAACCTGAGATTGGAAAAGCATCCTTACAGAATGCTGAGGGAAGGAAACAGACACCTGCCTGGGGTGTGGGAGCCCTTGGTTGCTGTCAAAGTGTTTATCAGGCAGAGAAAGGACACAAACTTAGGTCCTTTACACCCTGAAGAAGTGCCCTCAGGACCAAATGAGGGGTGGATCTTTCTCTTCTGTAGTTTTGTGAACTGAACTTATATCCCATCCCTAGCCTTGTACGCTGCTTTTATTAAAATGCTTGGGAAGATGAATAAAACACAGAATTTACAACTCTTTCTCTCTTTGGTTTCACTTAAAACTCCGTGAAGGTTTGACTGTGAGCTGATGCATGCACACACACACAGATTATTTTTTTCATTCTGCAGTTGGGATTAAAACCAAATGATTAAGACAGCCATTGTATGTATAATTTCCATAGATGGTCAATCTGTGGTTTCTGCAAAGCATGTGGACTAATTGCAGCTGAGCCAACTAAAGGCCCTAAATGGCCAACACCTGAAGAAGACACTCCAGGTACTAATGTCATGAATTCTTTACCAGGCTGAACCTGAGTGAAGTTTGTAACCTGAGAGGGTTCCCTCCGGTCTCCATGGCTTTATGTTACTCAGGGTGAACTACATGAATGGTATTCATAGATGAGTTAATCTACTGACGGACAAAGGCAAAGGTAGAGCCTTACCAGGGTATCTCTCTGATGGTCCCACCTTCCCTTCACCGAGACCTCACAGGGACAAACGCAAATTCCCTTGTGATCACTGTGACTGGGACAAAAGAGTCAGCCCTCCCTGCCCAGCCCCTGACCCAGCACCAGATGAAGCAGGGGCAGTAGCCCACTGGGGTGCCTGAAATCTGTGATGAGCAACCATAAATTCTTGACCTGTCTCATAAAAACTCAGAAACAACGCTGCTCCACTGAGTGATTGCTGAAATCAGTCACTGCCATCAGCATTAGTGTCTGCAGCAGCACATTTTTGTGGAACTGATGCAGTTTCTAGAGCAGCTGAGTGACCAATGTGTGCTAACACTGCTCTCTCCTGAACTCCAGATGAGCACTTGCAGATATGACTTGCAGTGCCAGGGTGCTGAGCATCCCTGCTACTGCAGATTTGGCTGCCGGTGCTCAGGGCCAGCCCAGAGACAACACAGAGCAGGGCTCCCCACTTCTCACTGGTGGCCATGGGGAAAGTCTTCCAGACACATCTTAGGGAGGCCGTGGCCAGGGCTGATCCCGATCCTGTGTGAGCTACTTTCAGCTGAGCTTCTCCCATTTTGTCCCTGCCTGGTCCTGTTGTGTTGGGCTGTGGAGCACTTGGTGTGCTCCCAGTTGGTATGGGGAGCAGAGAGACCAGTGAGCACGCAGCCCCTGGGACCACCCAGTTCTCTCCCATATACCCCACCCGTGGTGTTGTACGGCTTTCCTGCCCCGGTTCCAGCAGCTGTAGTGCTTGGATCACCTTCTGCACCTTGTGTTTCCTCAGTGATGACTCCAAGCGCACTGTAGAGCAGATCCAGAGATCCCTGAGTGTTACCCCATAACATCCATTGCTTTGTCACATACACGGCATTTGTACACTTCTAGGTTTTGACCTCACCATACTCTGTGTCCCCTTAAGCTAAGCTGCAAACCACCGAGGACACCAAATGCTATCTCTGTTTTATAACATCCTCCAATGCTGAAAAAGGCCAGCTAAAGCCTGCCCCAAGTTTTTGGGCCCCCGTGGGAAAAAGTAAACTCATCTGCACCCTGTTCTGGATACCTGGGGTCCAAATTTAAATCCAAATCCTACCTGACCTTGCTCAACAGTGCAATGGGTCATACCACCAATCAAAACCCAGTATTCTCAGTTAATAATCTGAGAATTATGAGTTAGTAAACTCGTGCTTCAAAGGAAAAAAGAAAGGCCTACCCAATATCCACACTAATATATTGGTCCAGCAGAAGCCTTTCAGAAAGTGCACAAAAGAGCTGTAGAAGTGGGGGCTTATTTTTTGGGAAGGTGGGGAAAATCAAGGGGAAAATTGTTATACATTTGAATAAAAGCATAATATTTACAGGGAATAGAATTTAAAACAGTGCTGTCTTATCAACAATGACAGAACACACCAGCTACTCCCCTTGTTGAATTACGTGTTGTATCTATTTTTTCAGTATATATGTATGTATCTGTGGACCGTACCCTAGGTGATTAAAAAAAAAAAGTGTAAACCAAATAGTTTCTTAATTAATTCCATTCACTAATGATATATTACTGGAAAAAAAAAAAGCAATTGGACTCATCAACCTTTTCACTCATCACTTGAATAATTTCTCCTTATTAGGCAAGGTCTGAAGAAAGGAACAAGCCATTTGTTGAGCCCCCAGGGACAAACTCAGAACTGCTGTGACTCTGAGGAATAGTTGAATTTCCTATGAAAGGTCATTACATCCTGGTGTCCATGCACACAAATAAGGAGAATGAAGTAGAAGCAACTCATCTTTCCCAGCAGCACAGCTGCACAACAATACATCTTAGAGATCTCATCTACAACAAGAAAACTACCTATCATTTGACGCTGTCAGCATGAAGAGCACTAGAGTTAACAATACTTAACAGTGCCAGAGGCACAGGGAAGGCCAAGCCATATTCATTAGCACTTCAGAAACTGTTTTTAGGCCCATTTCAAAGCACAGGTCTGATGGCATCTTCCAAAACGGTCTAAACCCCAGTACATTCTGATTTAAACTTCCGTGATGTTTTTCTGCACCATAAGTCCCATAATTGCTGTCTCTAGAGGGTAATTTTCCAAAGCTCCAGGACAGGAACTGTACAAACAATTGATTTTTTCTGCTCTTCAGGTAACCTGAAAAATTGAGGTTGAAATGAGTTTCAGTCCCTGTCAAATGGCAAGTTTTCTTTATTTTTTTTTTCTCATTTAAACAATAAACAAAATAATTGCAGAGTAAAACCTATTTCAGTATTCAATTCTTTGTCCAATCCAAAATGCAATGCTTTCCTTTGATTTTGGGATTTTAATTTGTTGAAAAAGCTTTAAGATTAAATTTTTAGTGTTTTTGTCTGTCTCTTTCCCTCCTAGGAATGAAGCTACTTGCTGATTTTTACTCCTATGTGCAAGCAGCTATGCCTCGCCGTGTCCCTTTGCCCTAGTTGCATTTTCAGTGTAGAGAAGTGCTTCTCTCCTCGCCCCCTGCCAAGTTGCCTGTCCTCTTCAGGGCGGCCAGAAGCCCATCACACAAGGCTGTGGTTCTCTCAGTAGTATGAATCTTATTCGGATCTTCTAATTTTGTTCTCTAAGCATGTCTCTCCTAACCCCTGTTTGGGAGAGGAAGGATGCCATAGTGTGTGGCTAGCACAGTTAGCAACATGATGTCTTCACAGCAACCTTCACCTAAGGAAGGGACAGTCTCGGATATAGCTAGCTGAGAAATAAGTTTTCTGGTGAGCTAGGTCTGATAAACCATTGTCAGCGACAGCTCCTGGGGTGTGTGAGGGTCCAGAAGACTGGAAAAGGACGTATGTGGGGCCTATCTTGAAAAAGAAGGGCAAGGGAACTGAAGAATTAAAAAAAAAAACTCAGCTTAATTCAGCTGTTGGAAAAACTCTGGAACAAAACAAGCAAAAATGAAACTGTAAAGCTCTAAGGAGATACTGAGTGACTGTCAGCGTGTATTAGGCAAGAGCAAACTATTTGAAACCAGTGTATTTAATGAACTGAAGAAAAGTTGGTATAACAGGGTGGACAACCTTTCAAAAAAAAAAAAAAGGAACTATTGATGGTTCATCATCAAAAAGGAATATGTTCCTTAAAGACTTTCATGAAGTCTGCGATAACCTCAGTGTTGTTTCTGTTAAGTGTTTTTATCTGTTTCTTGGATGGTAGAAGAGAGAATACAGATATTAAGCTGGCTTATAAAAGAAGTTGTGAGAGACTGTGAAGCAGGCTTGAACTCCAAAATAAACTTCACAAATTGAAAAGTGGTCTGTGAAAAAAAAAAAAAGTAATTTAATAAGGACAGGTGCAAGATACAATACAGGTAGAAATGCTTAAGTAAATACAGAATGGGGGACAAGTGGGTGGGTCAATGGAGTGATAATGTTTTACATCCTCTCCAGATGTGACCTTTTAATGACACTGAGCCCATGGAAAAATCACATACACAGATGTGAGCATGCAAGGGGTGAGCAGGAGTTGATATTAGTCAGTATGTTTCTACTGGATTCAAAGTCTGTAATTCCAATAACAGATGCTGACGCTTCAGCTGGGTTGCAGACAGACCTCCTTTCAGCACTGGTGCCGCAATACAGCAGGAAGCGCTGCAACTGTTGGACTGACAGAGGCAGAGGTTATTTTGATGCCTGCAGATTTTCATGGGGAATGAAATGTCACCACATTAATTTTGTGGATTTTTGCTCTCTGCTCTATTCAAGCCAAGCGAAAAGGAAGCTTGCCAGCTGCCAGCACACAGGGGAACTTGCAGTCTGGACTGCTGCGAAGTTTATTCCCCTGCCCCATGACCAAGAAAGAGAGCAGCCCATGCAGCAGTGACTCCATCCTCACTGGTGGCTGCAGGAACGTGGAAGATCAGACGTGCACCACTCCCTCTGCCCCTGCAGCTGGCAGGAAATGCCTGTCCACAGAGGAGCAGAGCAGACAACTGTATTTGTAACATCTTGAACCAAACAAGTTGAGCTACAGCTGCCGTAACACACTATTACAGCCTCCTCTCCTTTGCTGTGGTAGTAGCCAGCACTACGCCTTCCAAAATAGAGCTCCACATACTGGCTTTTCTCCCCACTTCACTCAGCAGTGACCTTCACCTTGCGAAGCCCAGCTGCCTACTTTGTGGCTGCAGTGGCAGAATGGATGCCACCCTTTGCCCCCAGATGTCCCCTACCCTAAGCAACTGACTACATTGCCTAGACATGAAGCTGCTCTTGGCTACTCTGAGATGCTCTCTGAATTTCTGGGTGCTCAGGGCTTGTATAGCTTGTCCCTGTGCAGAAAAGCTGCCTGAATACTTTACGGAGAGATATATACCCAACATGGGGAATACCACAGTGAAAACTGATAACATGAAACAAATAAAATCTCCAGAGAGCAATAGACTTCATTTACTGACAATAGACTAGATGATAAAATACAGCAGCAGTAATGAAAAGCAAGGAATGAAAAGAAGGAAATACTAGCTAGTTAAAGGTACTGGTGAGAAAACAGCAAATGGAGTTGTGCTCCATAGTAGCTGTGGCAAAAGATTCCAGCAGTATCATGGGGTTTTAGTGGCACATGTTAAATAATGTGCAATAGGTTGGTGAAGTGGGCAAACCCAGTAACATTTAGATATCTGCCAGACTTCTCCAAGTCTTTTGAAGACTTCCTCAGTATCTTTCCCTTACTCTGTTACTATTTGTTGATGGTCTCCACTACAAGAACACATGCAGGAACCCTAGGGGTGCACATTGGGTAACTCCCAGAGGAAGAATTCATCCATCTTTTCTCACCTTTTCTGAAAAGGTCAGGAAAAATGTCATTGTGGGAAGTCTGGTAACACAGGAAAGTTTCCTGCTGTTGTAGAAAAGCCTGTATAAAGTATATCTCAAGACTGAAAGTTGCTGGATCAATGCAGTTGGTGGTGAAAGGGCAGCTAGAATTGCAGGCTGTTGTGCCTGGGACTTCTCGTTGCCAGGCCACACTGGGATAGAGAGATGGATTTCTGTCATTGCTTCAGCAGAAATGACTCTTGATTCAGGGACTCTACATACTTAGTTAAATGACCACAGATCTGGAAATAACAATTAGTTAAATAAT
The DNA here is from genome assembly GCA_002844005.1 of Limosa lapponica baueri. NCBI lineage: Eukaryota > Metazoa > Chordata > Aves > Charadriiformes > Scolopacidae > Limosa > Limosa lapponica. The sequence goes on along the minus strand of KZ506091.1, from coordinate 213,554 downwards.
GAGTAGCAAAGAAAGTTTGCAGGGGGTAGCAAGAAGTGTTTGGAGAGGAACAGGTGTGTAGAAGCAAAATTTTTGGACAGACAGCTTCCAGATGCTGCATCTTTTACATTTCTGCCATGTGAGAAAGCATCTGTGTACATCAGTGTTGTGTCTCATCCAGCAAAGACTGGGTGCTGTGCTGCCTAAAGCTGGGCAAGGCAGAAGGAACCATTGCTAGAAGTTTCTTCAGCTGCTGCATTCAGCATCTTGATAAAATTGGTCCAAGCCTGGCAATCAGGAGCCTCGCAGAGGCTGTCAGGTGGGAGCCTGACAGTGCTCCCACTAATTAAACCAGTCGGTCATTTTCAGCAGAACTCACTGCCATTAACATTTTGCATGAAAACTCCCTCCTCCCTTCGCTGCAGTATGGCACGGAGTCACAGCCTGCCTTCTGTGAGGCCGTTCTCCTCTTCTTCACCTTCATTTTACTTGGGAGAGCTGTTTGCAGAAGCTGAGGACTTCCTCAGCCTGCTGCTCCTCTCTACGTCTTCGGAGGAAGGAGCAAGTTGTTTGGTGGTGCTGCCTGACGGCTGCTTCTCTTGGTGGAAAGGGACCCAAAAACACCCCTTGAGAAGGCAGCTCACACTGGAGGCAGCGTTTCAATGCAAATGCAAAATGCTAAAGCCATGTCATTGTTCTTCTGAGCCTGAAACTTGAGTGTTTGGGAGACTGGTGGTATTTGTGCACTGAAAGAGGCAAATCAGCATTTTGTAACTCAGAGTCACTCCATTCTTGGCTGATAAGTGATTTTGGAACACCACTTGCAGCAATAAAAACCAGAGTGAAATTCAGACTTTAGTCCATGGCAAGGCTCTCACTGACTTCACCAGAGACAGGCTTATGTCCTCAGGGGAACATGATAAAGGGAATAAACACAGACATGCAAGTTGATGCATGTTCTTATTTGTAAGACATTTTTTCTACTTTTATTTATTTATTTATTTTTAAAGTGGATATTTAAAAGAAATTGCCAATTACCCAGCATGACAGTAAATGAGGTTGCCTGCTCACTGACTGCAGAAATATGTTACTAGTCCGGTGACAAAAGGCAGCTGAGCCATGAAATAATGGAGCACGCAAAGAACTAAGTGAAAGGGGCAAAATAGTAGTTGCAGAGATATTAGCTGCACTATGACAGGGTGAGGTATGTGAACTGGAGCAAATAGAGCTGGAGGATATGTTTGTGGGACTATTGTTTTTAATGCAATGCAAAATATCCAATGACAAGGAAGGAAGTTACACTTCAGTGTAATAGAAGATGATTCAGACAGTAACAAAGGTCAGATGAGAAGAATCTGGGAAAAGCTATTAAGACAGATGCCTCTGTGATGTCTTTTATCAAGTCCTTTGTTGGTTCTGAACACAAAAATGAAGAAAAAGGAGCAACTCCTTTTGGAGTATGTGGTTTGAAAGGTTACCTAGACTACTCTAAATCTGGAGCTGATGGTTAGGAGGAAAAAAAAGATACTTGCTATGATAATTAAGCTTTTAATGATTATAGGGCAAATTCAGCGTAATGACTATCTCTAATCAAGGTACCAAGTGTAGATCTAGAGCTCAGCCCAGCCAGCTAAGGTGTCTAAAACACAATTTGTCCAGATGACATTAGGATTTTAAGATTGTTTAATAGCAGTCAGACTTGAATGAGTGTCCAGAGGTGCTGATGGATTAGACATCCAAGACAAAAGCCCCTGGCACACCCCAGAGTTATCTTCTGTGGGGAAGTCAGAAATAGTGTCCAAAAATGAGCATGTGGAGATTTAACAAGTGCTTTTTTCTTGTTGGCATTGGGAGTGAAGTTCCTGCATCTGCCACATAAGCATAAGAAAAATAGTCCATAGAAGCACGAGAAGAAGAAAAAAATGAAATGAAGGAAATGCAGTGTACATTTAGACTCTATTGTAGAGTGTACATGTAGACTCTATCAGGCTGCAAGGCCTGATGTCAGTTAATTTCATACAAATTGTTCACCTGACAGTACCATCAAATCGTACAAGGCAAAATACATGTCACTTCTTGTTGCTAGGTTCCTTATCTTTTCAAGCCTGAGCTTTTGTATTTTATGTAGTGTCTGATTTAGGACTCAGGACGAAGCACTTCAGGATTTCTTTGTCCTTCTCTGTCAGTTTTTTGAATACAATAGGAAATTTGGCTCCTTTGTCAAACTATATCCACTTTATCTTATTCCAGCTGTCAGGTGAAAGTTGTCCAGCTCTACAGGGTGTTGCAGAAAATGGACAGCTCTGGCTCCTGGAAGGCATGAGGGGCAGCCATAACGTTAGAATATGTGCTTGAATTATAATGCCAGAATTTGATGTTCATCTATTGCATGGACAAGCCTACAAAAAAATGAAGCACTTTTTTTCTCTAGAGAGGGAAATTGGAGACACAGGAACTGTCAAGGAGAAAACGTTTTAGAGTGCCCAAGATCCTAATGCCCACTTTTTGCAATAGTAAATTACACCCACAATTTTGCATCTACAGATGGAAATATTAGCTGTAAATCCAAGTGTTTTTTTTCTCTCATCCTGGTAATCACATTGTAACGGTACTACCAGCCATACAAGTCCCCCAAACGTCTCTGTAGCTGGGATGTTTGGGCAAATTTGGGGTGCAAAGGAAAAGAAAATAGGACCATCCTCTTTGTGATCTCTCTGCAGGTACTGCCATTTAAAGGAATAGGTAACAGATAGGAGGTCAGGATGCTTTGGTTCCAGCTCTCCCAATTTCAGTATCAGTGACTATACCATTATAATAACTCAGTACTGAGTAAAGGCTGCTTGGCAAACTTCAGGAAGTCAGTCCACCTTTCTGAGCTCCAGCTTTGCCATCAGTGAAGGAATCATGTTTTTACAAAATGTTTTTACATATTGTGAATTAAGCAGGAGATGGAAAATCCACATTAGAATAGATAAGATCTTTGATGTGAGGACTCGCTGGTACTATACTAAACTTGCCCAATACTTCTGTTTCTAAGGGTAGGATCCACATGGAGTAGCCACTCTAAAGTTCCATTGTAATTAGTGAGAAAAAAGTAGATTAATTCAGGTTGCTAATCACATCATCCTATTGAAGATATCTACAATGGATCAGAGAAATCCCACCTTTAAAATGCCAGTAATGGCTATGATGGCAATTTGGGGTGACTAACTCTGACACAGACATCACAGGTTGTGAGAGCAGAGTTACCCTCAAACCGACACTCGCAGGAAAAGATTCAACAGCTTTGTGGACTTCACATCAAAAAATTCTTCCAGTTTTTCCCAGCATTCAAGACCAGAGGTAGCTGACAAGCTGGAAATTAACCATCAAAAATAAAATAAGGTTTAGGATTAGAACAGTGCATAGATTCAGTGCCAGAGAATAAAAGAAGCACCTGGAGAGAGACATCTCCAGGTCGAATCCAGGGATCGAATGCACCCTCAGCAAATTTGCAGACGACACCAAGTTGGGTGGGAGTGTTGATCTGCTGGAGGGTAGAGAGGCTTTGCAGAGGGATCTAGACAG
>KZ506091.1:94736-209236 GCA_002844005.1 Limosa lapponica baueri | reverse complement strand
TTTTTTTTTTTTTTTCCCATTGGTTGGACTAGATGATCTTAAAAGGTCCCTTCCAACCTAGGTGATTCTGTGATTCTGTGATCTTTTGACTCATAGATGGAGTGAGGAGAAAATGGTGAATGAGGACGTCAATGAGAGAGAAATGGGTTGAATGAAAAAGTTTAATATAGTCTTGACTGCCTCCTTACTCTGGAAGTCAGTAATGGGACTTCAAATTTAGTAAACAAGCAACCCCGAGAGACTGTTGTGCTGGTACCCAGTGAAATACTAAGGAACAGAATCACAGGTTGAAATATGTGGAAATAAATACAAAAAGGGACCTCAGTTTGAAAGGGGACTGATGTCCTGTTGGAGGCTGTGGAGCCTGAGCACGGGAGCAAAGGCGGGGTGGGAGCATGGAGCAGAAGAAGGAAAGATCAGCAAACTCAGTGAACAGGCAAACTGCAAACGTTCGGCAGTAAGGGCAGAATTGATGAGGATCAAAATGGTCTATTTTTTGGACTTTGCAAAGTCAGCTGCATGGTTCAGTGAGTTCAGTAGGCAAGAGGAATAGGTTTATTCCCGAATCTGAAGCTGTATCTCCAAACTCTCCTTAAAGCTCAGGACATAAAGCTGCACTTTTTCAAACTTCAGGGAGATCACCCTGAATGAAGACAGAATTAACCTGATAAGAGTTCTCAGCTCCTCCAGCAGCACCCAATCTCCTGACCCACTGCTAAATAGAATAAGTAAGCCTTTGCAATAGCCACATCACATACAGTTTGAATTGTCATCCTTCAGTCCCTTTGCTACTCCAACACATTAAAAGTCTCACAGTTTCTCCAGAAAGATTGCTTTCCCATTCAGCATGCTTGTCACAGAGGCAGGAAGGCAGCCCTGCATGCCAAGGAGCAATCTAGTTCTATTAAATAAATGCATTTATAATTTTATATTATCCTGCCTGTGCCAGATTCCCCTATTCATGACTTCGTAGTGTCCTGTTTGTCTTATCTCAGTACCTCTTGCTTATCAATGGTTTTTCACATCCTACGCATTATGAGAGATTTTCATGACGCATAAATCTCACATCTGTCCCTACAAGGACTAAAGAATTGTTTGACTTATTAGATGAATGGGGCATATCAGATAATGCCCAAGAATATAGTCTTGTATAATTTGTTGAGGGCATTCAGGTCAATACTGAAGAACAACTTGAAGCTTGCTGAAGCACATTTTTAAGGCTTTCCTGAACCAGGGTCACATTTCTCAATCTCCAAGTCATTAATTCGAATCATAAATAACTAAAACCAGCAGAAATCAAATGTTCCTGGGGAGGAAGAGTCCCATAAAGCAGAGAATGTGTCAGAAGATGACGTATCTCTAAACTATTGTCTTTTCAAATCTACCCATGCTTTTTAATGCATATAATCGTACTACTGGTTTCAGAAGTTACACACGCTTTTGTTTTAAAAGCTTTCAATGCACCTTTGACCTGTAAAAAATTAGAACAACAATACAGTTGTGTTCAGGGAGGCATTTTCTAGTTCTCAGTTTCAGGCTTTGCTTGCATACCAGTGCTTTCTTGATTTGTTCCCCTTGTCTGTATAGATGGTTTCATTCATCTTGTTCCGTAAGACAGAAGATGCGTGATGCGTGTCCCTGCTGAACTGGCTCCCCTTTCTCTAACCAGTCATATCACTCTTGTTTACTGTCGCTGCGCTAGCAAACGAGACCTCCCAGTGATCTCAGAAATTTTTCTTCTGTGCTTTGCAGGCATGAAGAGACAGCAGGAATAGCAGAGACATTAATGTTATGGCCAAAGGACTGCTTTCTACCTTTCTGCGTTTCTGCCCTCAGCAATGACCCAATGAGAACCCCTGTGCCTGTTCCTGTTACACCCAAACAGGTCACAAAGTCAACAACAGACAACATAATATTCTGGTTCATATTGAGTAAGAAGGATGTAGAATATGGACAATGACATTTAGGACAGACAAACAAGAAACAGATTGGTAAAAAACCCCAAACCAAACAGCCAAAGAGCTGACAGAACAGACAATATCTGTACAAGGAAAAATATAACTACAGCTATTCATTTAGAAAATAAATGTTGGTAGAAAATCAAGCTTATGCTCCATCAGGGTCCCAGAACAAGCTCAAAGTTCTTTCTGTTTCTTAAGACCTGTGAACACTGCGTGGGGACAAAGACAAGTGCTAAGCTATGAGTCAGGCAGGGTCAATAGGATGTGACAGGCCTTTTTTGTGGTCTTCAACAAGTCTCTCATCACCTTTGCGAACAGTACCAATAATAAAAGTGGGCCTGCCATAAGTAGCAAGTATGGTGATACTGCTCAGGCTGCTGTGTTCAAACCCCACGAAGTGAATGTGAAGATTTTAAAGCTCCAGTGTGCTCTCTTCAATTTCTCTGGCATGTTTGCAATCTGTCAAGAGCCATGCCTTATACAGCCTTTAGCTCCATTCTTGGGTCCCACTGGCTTACCAGAGGGTCAAACTACAAAGCATTAAAAGGTTTTCTGCTCCATCATTCTGTACTTTAGGTGGTAAAAGATATCTGCAATGGGGATTTGGAGTTTGTCTGGCTGCTAGGCTGTCTGTTGAGAGGACCCTGCAGGTTGGTTCTCTAAACATGAATTAATTGGAAGGATATAAACTACTACCATGCTTTGAAATCAAAGCAGTCGGATCCTGTTGTGGCTTACTGATCAAAGACAGCTGAAGGAGGACAGGGAAAAGGTCAAGACAGTGAAATGGGCAAGCACTGTTTAGGTATCAAGAAAGAGTGTGGGGGCAGCGCTTGGGTTGCTGTGGCTTGGAGAAACTGAACCAGCAAGGGGGCTAATCAGCCAAGCTCATTAACGGACGAAAGCAGAGGGACAAAAAGTGTGCCTGCTGCTAGTAAAGACTTCAGAGAGAAGAACCTAGAGACCCCGGAAAATGTCATGGTGCTACCCCTACCATTAGCTTCCTCCCTGCCTGGATTCAGCTGTGGGGAGCCCTTCTAGAGGAGGATCCCAGGGCTGGGAGAATCTGCTAAAGCCCTGGTCTTGGTTTACTGACACCATGGCCAGTGCAGTCCTCTTGGAGCAAGATATGCAGGGTGTGCATCATGGTGCAAAAGGCTGGGGTGCTCCTCTGTGCAGTGGCAGGGGAAGCTGATCCAGGTGTAGATTGACCAAGGACGCCGGAACAGAATTCAGAAGGAGCTTACTGAGCTGCTTCATGATGAGTTAGAGGGGAAAGGGCTGCCAGCAATGCTGGGTGGCAATGTCCCATATCTGGTTAGGTCAAGAGCAGCCATGGAAGTAGAATCATATGACCTGAGGACTCAGTGAAATACTAAACATTAGGCGTATTTAGCAAAGATAATGACAATGAACAGGGTCAGTGTATGCTTTAGTATATAGTAACGCGCCTGACTGGTGGATAGGACCCTGGATGTGCCAGGAGGGCTGCCTGTGGACAGCCATAAAGACTAGCTGGAATAAATCCTAAACCTGAAGCACTGGTGTGGAAAGGTATTGCTTCTTCAGGAAGGATTTGCAGGGGAAATGGAGGGAGAGATTGTTGCACTGAACATCATGAGTGAGACGCAAGGGAGAAAAGCAAGCTTGCTGAAGACTTCAGAATGGCAAAAGAGGGAAAGTACCAGTTGCAGTGGGGTGCAGTGTGGTTGCAGTTTGACAGAGGAATTTCCCTCTTCTCTCCCTGTCTGTTTTCTGTGCCCCTCAGCATCCTCCTCTGCCAACACAACATCTCTTAGTTATTCTCCTTGCTCTCTGCCAGTGCTAGCCAAGGTACCATGGTATGGATGAACATAGGGCTGGAGGAAAAAATAGTGGCATGTCAATGTGTGCAAATCACTATGGGTCAAAAGAGACAGGGAAAAAGTATTTGAGGAATAGAAAGTTGTGGTAAAAGAAAATAATCCAACATTGAAAGGATGAGCAAGAGAGAAAACAGCAAACAGAAGAGTGTGAGGAGGGAAAGATAATGAGAGATCCTGAGGGAGGGGACATAACTTGCAGGGGATTGAGTGGAAATGGGAAAGTACAGATGGCGGAAAGCCAAGAAGGGAGGCAACAGAGAAAAAGAACAATACTGCTGTCTGGAAAAAAAGTTTGAAAGAAACGAGGAGCAGGGGGAACATGAAACTTAGATAACAAAGGTAATTAAATAGTATGAAAGCTGAGGACTGAAATGAACATTATTAGTTTCTGTTAAATACTCTAAAGACCCCCATAAGAGACCAAATAAAACTCAGTGCACACTCTATACATATGTGAGTAGGGCAGCATTACCCTACATTTACTTCTCTTTTCCAGTTTTACCATCTGTGGTACCATACTCTGTATGCTGTGTTCACATGGTAACAGGTAACAAAACTATATACCTAGTTAGAAGATTTTGTATTTTATATATTGCTGACATAACTTTCTCCTTATAAGTGCTTGTTTCACTCAGTTGGTAAAGAAGTCTGGATGAGTAATGCTGTAGAAATCAAGGATGAAGTGAGGCACAATGAATGCCATCCACCTTAAAAGGTTCAAGAAAAGAAACCTTATGGTGTAGGAAATCAAGAAGGCAATAGGCAGGCATGGCAGAGCAGTGGGACCTTTTCTGTTTGCACTGCACAAAAGTGCAGAGAAGGCACTGAGGGAGAGTGTGTCCACAGAAATTGTGTGGGCTCCCTTCAGAGTAGGTGTCACAAGGGCAAAAGGAATTTCTAGCGAGCAGAGAAAATCTCTGTGGCGTATACAAGGGTGGTAAGCAGAACATGTTGGTCCCAAAAGCCCTGAAGGATTTTGTAACAGGTAAATTTCAACAATACAAGCAAAATAATGGAATAACAGAGAACAAAATGCAAGATCAAGGGCTCCTCTGCTGAACTTCGCCAGAGAGGAAAAACTGCCAAGAGCGGACCTGCAGAGGGAACTTTTTGTGTGGGTTAAGTTTGGAACGGAAAGGGAAGCCAGCAGGAGTTTGGTGGGAGGAAGGCATGTTTTCCACAGGTAATTCCAGCTGACAGCTCTTTAGAGAGGGCTTGATGAACAAGTCTGCTCAGACCTGGGGAAGGGATTCAGTTACCAGCTCAGGAGTGGATTCTCAGCTGGGAGGGATCAGAGGCATTTATATTGGTGGAGGACTTCAGCCTGTACTTCTCTCAAGAACACAACATCCAGATTTGCATGAGGATAGGGAGGCTCTACAGAGAGACTGGGATAGATTGGATCGATGGGCCAACGTTAACGGTATGAGCTTCAACAAGGCCAAGTGCCAGGTCCTGCACGTGGGCCACAACAACCCCAGGCGTCACTACAGGCTTGGGGAAGTGTGGCTGGAAAGCTGCCTGGCAGAAAAGGACCTGGGGGTTCTAATTGACAAGTGGCTGAATATGAGCCAGCAGTGTGCCCAGGTGGCCAAAGAAGCCAATGGCATCCTGGCTTGTATTAGAAATAGTGTGACCAGCAGAAGTAGGGAGGTGATTGTCCTCCTGTACTCAGCACTGGTGAGGCCACGCCTGGAGTATTGTGTCCAGTTTTGGGCACCTCAATACAAGAGAGATATCGAGGTGCTGGAGTGGGTGCAGAGGAGGGCAACGAAGCTGGTGAAGGGCCTGGAGAATAAATCTTATTAAGAGCGATTGAAGGAGCTGGGACTGTTTAGTTTGAGGAAGAGGAGGCTGAGGGGAGACCTCATCACTCTCTACAACTACTTGAAAGGACACTGTAGAGAGGTTGGTGCTGGTCTCTTCTCACAGGTAATTAGTGATAGAACAGAGGGAATGGCTTCAAGCTGCAACAGGGTAGGTTTAGACTGGACGTTAGGAAAAAATTCTTCACAGAAAGAGTGGTCAGACACTGGAATAGGCTTCCCAGGAAGGTGGTTGAGTCACCATCCCTGAACAGGTTTAAGAGTTGTTTAGATGTGGTGTTGGGGGATGTTGTGTTGGGGGATATGGTGTAGGGCAAAACTTTGTAGAGTGGGGTTAATGGTTGGACTTGACGATCCCAAGGGTCTTTTCCAACCTGAATGATTCTATGATTCTATGAACAGACAAATGCTACTCCTTTTTCACTGAGCTCTTGCCTTCATTTCATACCTTTTATAAATGTCTCATCAAGTATATTATCCTCAGATGGCACAAGTGACACTTTGTGAGGTGTTTGGCAGTGTCTGCTAGATTAAAAAACATATCATTACTTGAACTATGATAAGAAGTGACAAGAAAATAGGCAAGATTTCATTTACATTGTTTTTAAAGACCTAAAACATTTTTTATTAAATTGGTGAGAAAAACAACAGAAGATGATGATCAGCCTGACTTGAAGTTCTGTGTAATATTTTATAAATCACACCACACCATTAATTCAGGTTATAAACTACGGGAACTGATGAGAAGCCTCATGAGGGAATCAATACACATATTGTTTTTAATAAGGTCTTGGGAATAAATTAATGATTCTTCATGAAAAAGAAGGTGTGTGGGGCATAGAGGAATGTGTCACAAAGAATAATAGAAAAGCAAAAGTAGAAAGCACTGTACTGGACTCAGAGAGTGAATAGCCCTAAATGTATTGTTCCTTAATTTGTATTACTGGGTAATGGATGGTTTGGTCAAAAATATCTTTTCTATTTCTTTGCCTCCTTTCAGGCCCCTTCCCTGAGCTGAATGAACCAGAATATCAGTGGATATGCTACAACGCCATCTGTTCCTTTACGTGTGAGTGCAGAGAAGCAGAGGGTCTCACTGAGTAGGGTCTTCCCTGCAGAAATTCCTCTGCTAGATGTCCTTGCCCTGTGGAGTCCCATGGCACGTGGCAGTTAGCCAAAGGATGAAGACGCAAAATGAGCTCCTCCTACTCCTGTTACAACCACTATTGACAGATTGCAGATGTTCTTATCAAGACTGTAACTGACCATGTGGTGGGAGCTATCTGTATTAGGACCCAGAACAGCCTTTTCTAATTTTCTTTATTATTTCCTGAGAAGATAATTATACTTGGAACCAGGTGGGGAGAGGGTCTGTTTCTGCAGGCTTCCTTCTCCTATGCTCCTCAAAAGAATATGAGAATCAGAAACATGAGGAATGATGGATGTGTTTTCTGGTTGTGACTTATGGTGATACTGCTGACACAGAGCACATATTTCTCTTCCCTGCAGTAACATCTGCTCTAGAGGTTGAACTCTGCTGAAGTCCAGTCAAAGTGTATTATGACCCTTACAAGATCAACTTTAAGATTTTTGTGAGATTTTAGGTGACCGTGTAGGTCTTCAAGTCAAAGTGTAGCTTACTGTATCACCCTGTGAAGCTACAGGACATGTACACTTCTTTTGTTCCCAATGTACTTTTGGAGATCACTCTTCTCCAACACAGGCTCCCAGTGGCAGTCCTTCGAGCCCAAATCTGACTGGGTTAGGGAACTATTAGTTCTAAGGAAATTTTTTTATGTTTAAATATGTGGAAAATTTTTTAGTATGTGTCAAATGTCAATATTCCCTGGAATTCTTTTGTCCTGAGAAACAGACACAACTATTTTAGGATCCTATGAAAATGAATAAAAATGTAACCAGTTTGGAAATATTAATGATCACTTGCAGTTTCTGTGAAATTGATTTGTTTGCTTGTTCACTTTCATTTTTCAGCTACCGTATGCCTGGAATGTAAATGTCTATGCTTGTGTGGAAAATACAAATAAAGACATAAAGGAAAATCAGTAGTTTTTAATGTGTAGGGTAGGAGAAGCTGAGCAGTATTGGGAGCTGGGTAGTATCAGGAAAGAGAGTAAGACGAATTCAGAGCTTTTGTTGTATATTAGCCAGACAAAAAAAAAGACTCAATGTCAATTGAAGACATTGATTTCAGAAGATATTAGTTCAGGTCTAGGAACACTTGACTTGGTACTAAGGAAATTTAGTACAAAAGTTCACTAGAAACCTTTGGCTTTCTCAAGAGCAATCAAACACCTGAAAGTTGTTTTTTGGGTTGGCTGGCAATATTATATGTTATATTTTTCAAAGACCTGTTTTTGAGCCAAGGATACCGCTCTTCTTGTCTTGAGTTAATAAATGTGCACAGCTCTCCTGAGCACTGCTGGATTTCCCATTCCACATGCACATTCAAGATGTTAAGGATGCTCTCTTTCTGCCATAGGAGAAAATTTACATCTTTCACAAGGTCTTCTGAAAAGGCAGAGAGAGAGAAGTCATGCTAAACAGATAACAGCCTAGTGGTTATGGCATCTCCAAAGCAGTAGATTAGATAAAGGTAGTTGAAATTTGCTGTGCTTGCATAAGTAGCAAATGAAAGCTGTACTCCACTTTTGAAGTGAGTGCCGACCCACTGGTTTATTGATTTTTCTCAGGAGGAAGCAAATTTGTCCATTCTTCCCATCTTATTAGCTGTTCTGCTCTGCACAAAAAATAATTTAAAAAGGCCAACAATACTTTCCCTTTCCCATATTGCTAAGAGAGAAGGATTGCTTAGCTACATCTGTAATCTAGCAAGCATGGGACTTGCCCAGCCTGCAAGAAATAGAGATTCATTTTTCTCCCTCATCTGCTACTATATTGGTTATATAAACTGTTAAATACATTCCACTTGGGACAGCAGGGGGTTTTTCTTCTCAGAAACAATGGAATGAAAGAGTTAAGACTTTGTCAAAATGATATTTCTGAATGCTTATGCCCCTCAGCTCCCTTTTGTCCCATGCAATCCCCTTTCTTCTTCGACAGATCAAAGAATCATAGAATGGTTAGAGTTGGAAGGGGCCTTAAAGATCATGGGCAGGGACACCTTCCACTAGACCAGGTTGCTCAAAGCCCCATCCAGCCTGGTCTCGAACACTTCCAGGGATGGGGCATCCACAACTTCTCTGGGCAACCTGTTCCAGTGTCTCACCACCCTCAGAGTAAAAAATTTCTTCCTGATATCTAATCTAAATCTATCCTCTTTCCTCTATGCTCTTACCTTATCCATCAACGCTGTAACCCCATCATAGCAGGTCATCAAATTCGTCAGACATATTTTGTCAGAATAACCCAAGGCAAAAGCATAAACCAAATTCAGTAAGCTACAGCACAGTAAAACTGAAATACTTTGTTTTCTTTGTACATGTGTTCTTTCTGTTTGTTTGCTTGCTTATACCTTAGTATAACAAATGTGTACAGTTTCAGGGAAAAAAAGATTTTAGTGGAAAGGATAAGTCTTACACCATTGCCCAAATTCAAATATACAGTTAAAAATCTTGTTTGTTTTCTTCAGAAACATAAACATCTCAAAAGAAATCAGGATTTAAAATAACATGGAGGGTTCAGGTACTGTCATTTGTAAAAAAACTTGTAAAATGAGCTTGTTCTGAATTTTTCACCAGCTCCTTATTCTTCATACTTGACTCACAGGGACTCTACTGCTGTCTTGAGAGGAACATCTTGAATTTCGGGAATTGAAATATCCATGCCTTAAAATAGTACAGAGCATTTTTTCCTCCAGACTCCCCAGGATTCATACTAGACAGCTATTTTTATGCCACCAGATTTGCCAGCTCATTCTCCACTTTCTCAGTCAGTTTGTTGGTATTCTCAGAAACCCCTGACATCAACTGAATCATTATAGGGAGGTCTGAATTGCCCAAACCCTCCAGCGTCTTACAGACCATCACTTCCGTAGCATGAGCGTCTAGGGTTTCTGTGCTGCAGGAGCAGGGACCTTCCTGCTGTTTCTGCCAGGCAGTGGAGAGCTCTGACCACCCCGCCTTTGCAGAACTTCATGCTTTATTTAGAAGATGGCATTTTAACTGTTACATTTGTTTGAGAACTCAGTTCGATGAGCTTGAGCCAGCCAGTCTGAAACACTAACTGTGCAGAGCTAATGAATTCATGGGACGCCACCACATAACACACCAATTAGAATTTTATCTAGCAGAAAGTTCCTTTTTTTTGGCAATGGTCACTTGTGTGGGACACAGACCAGTCCTGATGAGAAAAGACTGTCCTCTAATAGATGGAATTCATTAGATAAAAACACAATGGTGCCAAGCTTAGCAGTGGCAAGTCCCCCAATGCCACCAGCTGGCTGAGTGACCTCAGGGACCCAGGAGTCCTGTCCTCCAGAGCTGTGTGCACCCTCTGCCACATGCCAAGCACTGTCAGACTCTTCATACACCTTTTCCAGATTTCTTAGTTCTCTGAGGCTGGTAATGCCTCTGCTTACTTTGGTAGTTGCATTTCTTTCCCAAACCATTTCATTCCTGTCATTATCTCATTATCTTTCCAAACACACTTTCCTCGGCCACTCATATCTTCTTCTGCTTTGTGCAGAGAATCTAAAAATCATGTGGTGGGAGCCACTCTTCTTGTTATTTTGGGAGAGAGTCATAGGTTACCAGCATTTGCCAACTAGTTGGCAACTATGGGCTGTTTAGTCTAACTCACAGACCAGATTGCCATTGGAAATGGGATTAACCATATAAAGATTCGGGGCAATCATCTAGCAGTGTGTGGCTTGAGAGCTTCAGAGTGAGACTTCCCTGTGAAGAATGACTGAATATGTGAAAAGCAGATGGAAAAGCTCATTATTCTTCAAGAAGATGGGATCCCACACAGTTTATGCTATGCAAGGATGAGGAGCTTGATGGAGCAGCCAGCTGTGAATATGGTGCTGGAATATGTCATTCAAAAAGTAAGGTCTGCATCAAATTAAAAGAGCTGATAAAGGCATCATCCTTCTCACCTCCTTCCAGCTTCCAGAACCTCTTACAGGGAAGATGACTCAAAATCTCCATTTTCAAGAAAACCCAAGGGGGAATTATTGTGCTCAGACTGCACAGAGAGAGAGAGCTTTTGGAAAATCTGCAAGTGCAGAAAGGTATTTTCATGTAACTACCTCTTCAGTTTCCAGTTATGCAAAATATATGCAGTGCAAATCCATATTGTGTGGCCTTCAGTGGGCAGCACACATGAAAAATTAAACACTTGAAAGTATATAATCTATGAGTATGTTTCTGTCAATCAGCTGAGCTGACTTTAATATCAACAGTAGCTGAAGTTCTCAGAGTTCATAAAGGTCAGCAGGCACTTGGCAGAAAGTGCTCCAGACACTGATTTGGAAAGGACCAGTCTTTAGACTTGGACCTTTGTGTATTTTTGTAGTGGTATTTTATATTCTTCCATTGATTCAAGGACTAGGATAATAATTCTCCAAGGTGAAGTATTCTCTGCTCTTTTAAGTTACCCCTCCCATGGTATCCCTGTTCCGAGACAGACTGTGTAGCATATCCTGAAGGGATGTGCAACATGCAAAGCTCTTTGCTTATATGGTGTGAAGTTTCCTAGGCTGCTGTGAAATCTTTTCCAAAAGTCTTTAAATCAAATAACGCTACTTTTCCCTCCCTTCCTGTTGTGAGAATGACATTTCTGCTTTATCTTATCTTTTCTTGTGCCTGTAATGATAACTTAACTGGAAGAAATTTCTCTGTACTAATTGGCTCTGTGAAAGCAGTTGATGTACCAACACGCACCATGTCGAGTATTGTCAACTGGGAGACAAGAGAGTTCAAGGAATCAGTTCCACAAACTTCCCAAATACTCCAAACCCCTAAATTTTAAATAACTTTGCTGAACAATTTTATTGTTAAAAACAGTGGGCAAATAAAAACAAAAGCAAATATTGCATCAAAAAAATGGATATGCAGTGTAATTTAACAGAAAAATCCCACAGTTTTAGTAATAAAGTTCATATACATTTTAAGTTCTTAAAATACAGGCAAGCCTATCAGGGATAAATCTTGTCCAGACATTAGATTTTAAGCACAAAGTAGCATGGTTTCATTTTACCCGCAAGTAAGAACTTCAGCCTGACCCTGAGTGCAAGGCCAAAAGAGCATTACTCAAGGGCAAAGACCTTCTTTCATCTAATCACCAATGTAACTGCAGTAGTATACGCTCTATAAAATTACCTTGCAAATTCAGAAATTAAAAAAGCTTAACCTTGTCTCCAGACAGAATGGATCTAACTTTTAACCTTCATTTTGTGATGATATTCAGTAGCGTGTCCTTGCTGAGAAGGTGAAAAGCTCTTCTTCTCCACAGCTTCTTGTCAGTGGCCTATACCTTACCTTGTAAAACCATAACTTACACATTCTCTGAGCCACTTAGAATCTGCAAAAGTTTACCAGTGTACCATATCACCTCTTTAAAATGGCCTTTTCTAAACACACATGTTACTGACTTGTTAGGTCAGGAGCTGTCTTCTGTGTGGGTACAGCCTCCAACAGTACAGGGCTCCTGGGTACCACTGATGATTAACAATTGCTAACACAGCTAAAAATAACCTGATCAGGTTTGAACTCTGCTTCATTGCACCCACCTGCATGCAGCTTAGGTGCCCAACCTAGGACCACAGGCTTGTTCGGGTTGCCTCATAGTCAAAGGAGAAAGAGGGACATCACCAGAGAGGACCTCAAATCCTAGCTGAACCAAGTCACCTGCAGAGGAGACCTCTTGCTCTTATAACACTGTAGGATGGAGAACATCTGGCTTCAGAGCCTCATTTTGCTGCTTAGCAGTAAGGAATGAGCCTGACCCTACACCTCCCATGGACTAAACCCACTTATCAGGGCTCTGCTACACTGAGAGTTTTTTTCCCTGCAAGATGGTCGTTCATTCCAGGAAATAAGAAGGTCATGGGTTGAATCATATTTCAAAGTACTTTAACACAATGTTCACTATTTGTACAGGCTTTTGACGTGAATGCTGAGTGCATGAAGCATTTATCATAGCAGCTAAGGAACTACCCTAAGAGCCGACTGCAGAATGAGTCCAAAAAAGCAGAGGAGGGTTGAGCAATATCTATTTGTCATATCTGTGGACAGGCGACTAATATAGCACGATTTGCTGAGCTGCTGCAGTGTGTTTGTGTGACTGAGAATGAGTTTAAGATAGCTGTAAAAGCTAGCAAGCAACTTGCGATGGTAATCCGAAATGCAGCACTGCGTGCCACTGAACCTAGACCAACTCCCTAAGGTAGTGTGAGAACAGGGCAAATGTATGGAGTACGAGTTATTTCCAAGCACAGCAGTATATGATCCTCCTTACTTGTGTTTAGGTTAAAATTAGTATTGTTAAGGCTGTTTCAGCCCAGCAAGAAACTCAATACACATCACTGAATTTGGGGGCTCTGGGCATGCTGGGGTACCAGCATCTGTGATCTTTGTGTGCCCTGTGGTTATAAGGGCCTTGTAGCATTATACTTCTTCAGACGAGAAAATTCACCATTATAGACAGTCACATAATTAAACTTTGCAGACCAAAAGTTTGAACAATAATGAGAACAAATTATCCACCCAAATGGAATGCTTTTTTTTTTTTTTTTTTTTTGCAGGAAAGGCTGTTACCCTGACAAACGCACTTAGCCATAATGGGAAAATTATCTTGCAAATGTCTAATAAGATTACATGTATTTAAATTTATGCTGTATTTAATTTAGTTCTGTTCAGAACTATTGTTGTGAGTCATTGGAAAGGTACTTATATGTGGGAAATATTTTGTGTAATTACAAGAGCCAACAATGCAAAACCCACAAGTCCCAGACTCCCTTGCAGCTTAAAGCCAAGTCCATGTCTTATGGTGAATATTTCCATGCTAGTAAACCATGACATCACCCTTGGAGAGCTGCAAATTAGCAAATTTCTCCCAAATGCTACCTCCATAGAAGCTCGAACAGTGAGCCAATCAGTTAGACTGCAGCTGGCATCATTAGCAGTAGCTAATGCCATTACCAGTGGGTACAGTTTTACAACAAACTTTCCCTTTTCATCCTGAAGGGTACTGGCTTAATTTGCAACGATACATATTTCCCAGCAACAATCAAGTGCTAATTAGACAGTGGCATCATTGATAAAGAGTTTAAAGGAGCTGGTCTTCCTCTGTTGGTCCATTTACTTGTCCTTGTAGCCTGAAAGGTATTCTTGTTATAGACAAGGGAATTCTTGTGCAGTGAAGAATGCTGACTCCAAGGCAACAACACAGATTTGTTTCAGCGTTTGCTATTAAAAAGTGCTATTTATGTTCCACTTCTACTATTTTCCAAGAAAATTCACCAGGTAGATTTCTTTCCATGTTAGGCATAATTCTCCTTCAAGACTTTCATTATACAGTCCTCCAGGCTTTTCTATGCAGCTAGAAAATGGGGTTTGATATCCTAACTCAAACCAAAGTCTGTCTGGTTCTTGTAAGGACTTTCACAGAATCCAGTACCAGATGCTTCAGAAAAATAGAGAAAAAATACTGAATAATACAATCATAAGAAAACTGTCCTCTTCAAGTCTGTGTATGTCATACGTATGCACAATGTATATTAATAGATCAGTGTTATTCTGTCACATAAGTAGTGACTGTACATAAAATTGCAGCCTATATAATTGCAAGTCATTGTTATCTTGTAAACCAATAATTCTGTTTTCAATTTCATGCAAGTCTTGGACTTCCAAATAACTTGTGGGAATGTGTTCCCCTTTTTAATTATGCTTTGTATTTGAAAGTATTTAATATAGCTGATTTGAAAATGTGTCACCATTTAGTTCCAAAACACAGTGAAACAGATTTTAACATTTGCAGGCTTTGAACTTGGATCTTTGTCTTGCTGATGAGCTTTTTCACCATGAGGATGTGATGTAGAAGTATATAAACCACCAGATATCACCATTACTGAAACCCACCATGATTTGCTGAAAGGGCTGCTCCTGTTGGAGCGCATGAAACAAGCTGAAAGCCTCACCGTGCCTCTGCACTATGTGAAGAAAGGTGGGGGAGCCCAGTGTACTTTTCCTCTGTCACTAAATGTGCTCATGTTGTGGCTTCCCCATGGGACGGGAGCTGGGTGAAATGTGCCCAGATCTGGCCTTTGCACAAACGGTGATGGCCGTGCTGTCCTGAATTTGCAGCTGACTGGAGAGAGGGGTTAGCCAATGCCTCCTGATCGCCCAGAGCTCATGCCTGACGAGGAAATACTCACAGATGAATTTGCACTCCTCCTGAAGCTGGAGCTGGTTCTCCATAGAGGTACTCATGGTGTCATGCAAGACAGCCAAGAGCAAACCCAGAGTAAGCCCTTTCTCAATTCTAGGCCATCAAACTTTTCTGTTTGTCAGTAAAAAAACATTAAAGCAAGATAATGAAAGGCGCTTAGGACCAACTGTGGCTCACATGATTCACAAAGTGTTTTGTAGTTTATGCCATCTTATTGGCGAGGTGGCATTTGTGGCTTCAGTCAGAAGTTATGCTGCCTCTGAGGTACAATCCAACGGCACTACAGCCCATGCTGGCTATTCAACAGCAGATTAAAAGGTACATCTTCAGAGCAAAATATAGGTACATCTTAGAAGAATTGTGAACCTTGTTTACTAATAAATGACTCTGTTTTACATAGGTAAAAATGGGGAAAGATAGTCTTTATTAGAATAAATTGCATTAGTTCATATATTTGTAGAGATATGTTTCTTTTTTTCAGGTGAATCAGCTTTAGAAAGGGAAGTTTTCTTCTGGTCACTTATCCATCTGCCAAAATCCAGTGAGCTGTATTTTCTCTGAATGTTTTATTAAATGATTTGTGTGTACATAGAGAGGATTCTCTTAAGTCCTGCAGATGCTTTGAAAGGTAAGCCTCCTGAAAACTCCACCTGCACTGAATGTAAAACCTCATCAAGACTGGAAAATCTTCCAGAAGACTCACAATCCAATTTCAGCTACATCTGTGCTACCCTACTGATTGCTACTATGCTTTATTTTAAAATGCTTTAAAGATATCTTCCTATTATTTGTTTCCAGAAAGAAAAATATATCCTGATGCTGTGACCAAATTTTCTGAAAATGTCTTTTTCACTTTTCTTCCAAGCTCTTCTTATCTGCAGAGGTGCCCAAAATCCAAAATTTTTGTGTCCAGATCACTAAAAAAATGTAATGAGGATTAAACCACTATTTGGTTTTTTGCACCACTGATAGCCTTTTAGGAAACCAGAGAGATATCGCACAGTATTTTTCAAGCCTTTTCCTCAAAAGTGTAAGCAGAGTCATAATCCTTAAATTATGTTTAGCACCAATCATTTCTTTCAGCCTATAAAAATAAACTCTCTTCATGCCCTACAATATATTTTAAGAGATCTATTCTCAATTTCTGCCTCTTCTCCTGTCACCCCTTAATTTCTTCTGCTACTTACATAAAAGAAAGCAACAGTCCTTCATTACCCTTTTCTACCCCTACAGAGTCTGAAATTCTGTTAGTAAGAAAAAACCCCAAAACAAAATATGATTGTGTAATAGAAATAGAACAAGGCTAAGTGCTGATCTACCAAACTGTGTTAGCTTTTCCCTTCTCCTTGTGTGCTTTTTCTACTACAAGATCGTTAAAAGCAGAACAATGTCTTCCAGTGTATTCTTTCAGCAGGTACTACAATGAGATACTGACTATCAAGAGTAATTCTGGACACAAACATATCAGGTAGCTGCTAATGAAGGTCTTTCGAGGATCGTTGCTCATGATCGTTCTAGGGTCTGACCAGGATTTTTTAATCCTCCAGTGCCCTCACACAGTTCATGAGTTGCACTACAAGTCATTCATGCAGAGGTAATCCAGCCTGTTTCTTCTCCATACTCTTTTTACCTCATTCAGTGTTCGAAATCTTTTAATAAACTGGTTTTGACCTCATGACCCAGTTATTTATCAATAACTATTAATAATCCCCGGTGGTACAACTGTCCTAGAATAATCAAATCACATGGTGTAGTGCTTCACACTCCATGAATATTTCAAGATACTGGACAAGAACTACGTCATTGAACACAAATTTATATTTTTTATCCAGTGTCTCTCCTACAATTACAGAAACTTTGCCTTTTAGAAATTTTACCTACTGCAACCAAATCAACAAGCAGCAATGGTAAAGAACAGATTTTTTTCTTTTTTTTTTTTTTTCTTTTCTGAGGAATATGGATTGAATGACAGCCAATATCTTAAATTTGGAAAGACACCTTCTAAAGACAAGGACTTTGGAGAACCTGTGCAAGGGTAAAAAACAATAAGGATTATTGGCTAAAGATCTGGAAAAGAGCACACGACAGGCACCAGCCTTTAAAGGATCTGAGCAAGAGAAGCTGCTTGGATTCCTTACAAAAACAATGACAAATGGGGTGGTTAAAAAGAGGAGTGGGTTCTTCTGGGAAGGCAAAATTATGAAGTATTTTTTAAAAAAGAAAAAAAAAGTGAGGAAGGCGGGAAAGCAATTATTTCCAAAGTCTGGATGGGTTGGATACCTCATGTTAAGCACAAATCCCTCGAAGCTCTGTATTCTTTTCAGTTTCTCCAGGTCTTCAAAGTGGTGACATGGCAATGGTGACCTGGAGGGCTACACAGATCCTGTCTTTTGCGTCTCTTATGCGAGACACCCCCCGCCTACATTTAGATACAACATTTTGTGTCAGACTTTCTTACACACACCCCTGAAAATAAAGGCCAAAGACAGTGTCTGTTTCTACATTGATTATCTGCCGTGGTGAGACTAACTGACACTGACTAACATTTATTTGCTCATGCCCATAACCTTGAAGACCTCAAAGCAAATCCACTACTGAACAAGGCTCATATTGCAGAATTAGACTTTCATCCTTAAGGACCCATTTGTTTAGGACACCAGGGAAACGATCATCTCTTCCTTTCCTAAAGATTTGAGAACTTCCAGTCTGTTTTTCTAGCAACACAAGTATGAATCAGTTCCTCCAGCTATGCAGACATGTCATTCTGCTGCTGTCACACTGTGTATCAGAAATGTAACTAGACATAGAGTGATGTGTTCATGGTCCTGCTGACCTGTGTAATTCTATCATGAGCCTCCCTGATATTTGATGTCTTTATTAGGACTCCAACCTGTTTTTAGAAAGATTTTTTCTTAATATTAATCCTGCAATTTTGGGGTGCAGTTTATGCCTTTCAAATAATAAATGCCATGATCATAGAATCATAGAATCATATAATATTACAATAGTTTGGGTTGGAATGGGCCTTAAAGATCATCTAGTTCCACCCCTGCCTGCCATGGGCAGGGACACATTCCACTAGACCAGGTTGTTCAAAGCCCCATCCAGCCTGGTCTTGAACACTTCCAGGCATGGGGCATTCACAGCTTCTCTGGGCAACATGTTCGAGTGTCTCACCACCCTAATAGATCACCATGTTGATGAGAAAACTTCCAGAAGGCATAAATTAGAAGTAAAACAGGATTTTGATGATGACACAGAGGTTGTGTTAGTCCTTATGAGGCAGTTAATACCCTGTTGACTTGTACTGATCAAAAAGGCCAAGGTAAATGCCATGTTATCTAGATTGAAGTGTGGGCACAGTGTGATGTGAAATTGCAAACCCACGCACTTCAGCTGGTACAGGTGAGCATGTGGGTACACCTCTTCAGACATGATCTTTCCATAACACAAAAGGCCAAGAAAACTTCTAAGCAGATTTCCCTGCTTCAGTATGCTGTCTGGAATTATTGTGGAAAGGAAAAGTGTATGAGGCTAGAATAGGAATTTTGTTCTGCAATGCTACAGCTGGAACGCTGGAAAAGTTGCCTGATGAAAAGAGGTTCTGAAAAGCAGAGGTGACAAAAGCCCTGGTTATCTATTAAATGCATACTATATAAGCCCAGTGAAAAAAAATATATTGAAGATGAATCCAAACTGAAGTTCTTTGCCTTGTATCCTGTTTCCTGGCTTGTTCCAATAAAACAGAATTGCCACCTTTGATGTTTCCTTTGGAATTTTGCAAGACCTCATCTTGGTTTTCTTGGCCTGTTCTGGTAAGAAGCCATCCATATAATTTTGCTGGATAAAAGTTGTAGTGGCTGCCAGTAAAACTGGCTACCAATTAGCAAGTCAATATCCCATGAAATTGGTGGTGTAACTGCAATACTGTGGGCAAATGCTGATGTTCTAGTGTGGGTCATTGGCTCCCATTCTCAAATACCAAAACACAAAGTAGAGACCTTCCAGAGTTCACAAGGAAAGGACAGGAATTTGGCTCCTTGCAAAGCAGAGTTGTTTGCTATAAAATGCATATGTGTTAGAATTTCCAGGATAACAAAACAAAAAATGCAAAATGCTTGTAGTGTGATTGACAGAAAACACTTCAGCAAAATATCTTCTGAACCCAGTTGTCCTGATGATCACCACATTTCTGCAGCAAAGAAAAGTAAATGCATATATAGAGCAGAATAGGTGGGAGGAAGCTACAGGACACTGCTTTTCCCTTGTTGTTGCATACACCTCTGTACCTACCCCAACACAGAGAAATTAAAATAGTTGTGAAATGTTGGTTAAAGAAAAGGAATTAAAAGCACCCATATATATTGCTTGTCACAGTCACTCACAAATTAACTAGCAACTTCACGTAATTTTCTTGCTGCTCTTTGCGATATGAAGTTCTACTCTGGTTTGTCCTTCCCTTGGTGATGTAGTAAATGTCCAACCCTAAGACAGTTGTAAATCAAAGTATATGCCTTCAAGGTTGAGGGAGAAGATGCTGCTGAGGTCTTAGCCCGTCACACGGATGTCCTGGGCCAGGATTCCCAGTGTATTCTTAGGCTCTGCTGGACTGTAGAAGCCAGCCCTGTGCTTTTGCTTTGCTACTATTTAAACCTCCTCCTGACTTGGAACAGAAATGGCCGCTTGAGTCACTAGAGCTGTTCACCCTTCACTGGTCTGACCTGAAATGGCAAAGAAATAGGGTGAGAATTTCCATCTGTGAGGAAATGCATAAGATAATGCTGAGAAGTTTTCATTTATAAAACATAAGCACCAACAGTTCAGATCTTGTAATTAAAATCTGAAAGTGAAGCATCTGAAGTGAAATAGTAGATTTCTGAGTCACCAAAGATAATGAAGATCCCTGTGCTTAAGGAAACATTGCTGAAAACTGCCTCAGCCCCAGTTAATCTGGAGGAGGAGCCCTTTCATACCAGTGATGGTCAGTAGCTGCCTCCAGTGCTCTACCTTTGGTCACAAGCAGGAATGCACTTTCCCAGTGCTCCCTCTTCCAGATCCTCATCCAGCCTTCAAAAGAGAGTGCTTTCAAATGCCTGACCATGCTGCCTGTGGTGTCTGGAGTGGGGATCTGCAATCCTCCTTTTTTGACAAGATCTTAGGTTGCAACCATGTTGCATACCAGGCTGAAGAAGCTGGGACCCTGTCTGCACTCCAGGAATCTGTCAACATAAACGGCACCAGATTTACTCAAAACCAAGCACAGTTTATTTGTCAAGAGGAATGGGGAGAGATGAACCTGTAATAGGAAATCAATGTAAGTTCTGTCTAATGTCACATTTGGCCTTTCTGCAAGCTTCTTGATGAACGTGTGTTGAGTCTGGGTGTTTCCTCACCCTCTGAGGGGCCAGTTTGTGTCTTTTTTACCCATAAATCTTGATGCCATCAGCCTTGAGCAGCTGTCAGCTCGCAGCTTATTTTGTGCAAGGAGTACTGTAGCTGAACAGTTTGTTTGATCCCTACAGTCTCTCTTCGAGAATGTTTTCATAACTGTTGTCCCGCCTATCATATTTGTTAGTTCTGCTCTATAGATTGTCTTTGATATAATTCCATTGCACTTTGAGGAATGTCGTGGATTTGGATGTCGAACCACATTACAACAGCATTCTTGGTCTGGTAGGACATGGTAGAAAAGGGCATTAAAACAATACCAAGTCACTACAAAGACTGTAGAGGCAGTGTCTGATCCACACCAATGTTAAGCAGAACAAGGACCACATAGGTTACAAGGCTGTTACTTGTTCAGTAGAAAGCTAAACCAAAATATGACCAGCCTGGCAGGGACAGAACCACAGTGCCTTGAAAAGTGGCAGATATCAGATAAAGCAAACTTAAAAAACTCTGTGTTGTCTGGTCTCATGAAAATGATGTTGCCCCTGTGTCTGATGACAGATAATGGTTGCAAACAGCATGGTGCAGGAGATCTAGCTGAGGTCACAAAACAAATTCCAGGGGGATACACATCACAAAACATATAGGTGGCTCTCATCATCAAACTTTAAAGGGAACAGAGATAAGAATCAACAATTTATTGGTTTGTTTGAAAGTCTCAGAGAAACAATATGCATAGAAGGGCTGAGGTAACTGAGCCCTAGTACACGGCACAGCCAGGTACATTTCCAGTACTGCCTTTACCAGTGGTAGTGACACCCCTAGGGGGGAAGCATGGTAGTTTACCCAATGGTGAAGGGAGGCTTATAGACTAATTAACCACTGCTTTCTTCAGTATGGTGTGTTTAACTTCCCTATTATGATTATTATTCAAGCATGACACTTGGGAAGGCAAATGTGGGGAAGTGCTCTTGGAAAAGCTCATGCATTGGTGCCCTCAGCGCTGACTGTTTTGTTCTGTAAATGCTCTTTATCAGAAGCTCATGTGGATCTACAGAATCCATGCATGGTCCCTGTCCTCATACTGCATGCCAGACAGGTCTCCTGGCTATTTTCCTCGACTGTTTCATCAGTTCAGCTAGCTTTTTCTTTCAGGCTGTGCTGGATGCCACATAATGGTATGACTAATTGGAGTTGTTTCTTTCCCTCCTCCTCCTCCAGATCTCTTGATTAGTATTTTGTTGTATACCTTAATTAGCACATTTCTGGCTTCTGGCTGCTTGTATCTTTTAGAGTTTTCTGAAGAGACACTAGTAAAACTTTACACATTGTATTATGACAAATATTGCAGACGCAAACTCCTTACTAGATTTGTAATTTTATCATGCCCACAGAATTCTATTAAAAACACAGCATGACACGGCAGATGGAGAAATGGGGAATGGGCTGCTTCCTGTATGCATGGAATTAATTCTGGTAAGTCCCATCATAATCGTGTTACAAAGTTAGACCATTAAAAGGAAAATAGCAATTCTTAGCCTTTCTAATACAGTTTGTATTTTCCAAGGGTTTTATTTTAGTGGCTCAGTTTCCTGCCTACTGAATAATGTTTTCAAATGGGGTTTATACACAAAGTCACAGAGGAAACCGGTTCTGCCTTTAGTTTTCCCGTGAAAATCATTAGTATTAGACATAAGAAAGAACCTTTATAATTTCTCTTAAGAAGCTTAAGATGTCTTCAACTTCTGCTTTTGGCCTTGCTTGCATGTAAACTTATTCCCACCGAGACCCAAGACATCTTCATAATGGATGGGAAAGTTGCAAGTTTTGCACAGTTTTAAAGAGGGTTAGGAGGAAGGTGAGGTCTCAGACTTGGCCATCTATAGACTTCTCTTTAGAGGCAACAAAGCCTGCTGCAATTTTGTGCCTCTTGATGTGAAACAGATGAAAAGGCGTTCCTTAGAGACTCTGTGAACATGGCTACATAAAAGAGTGCCTACTTTAAGCCCTTTTCATACATTTTGCCTTCTGTTGGAGGGAGGGGGTACACAGAGCACCACTACTACAAATTCGTTTGATACAATCACTTTTCTTGAATTAAAACTATTGCTTTAATACTTTAAGTTGCTAGTAAAAGTTCATATTTTCTGGGAAAGGGTAAATTTCCTGTGTTTTCTGTGGGGATCTGGCTATACAACTTCTATTAATATTGGGATGAACGCATGCAGCTAAATACCTGTGAGCAAATATGACTCTTTCATATGCCAAGACTTGGCAAATCAATTTCATTTCCACAATATGGGGAAAGCAATGACGCAGAAAGACAATAAGCTAAATCCAGTGCTCTGGGCATGTGATCCTTGAATGAATACTTATTTATTTTATTTATTTATTTTTAATAGAGTTGCAGGCTTCAAGCATTGCATCACTTGCTTGGAACAGGGATTATGGGAACTGAGATTTTACCAACATCAACCACAATAATATAAAACATCCACCTTTATGAAAGAAGAAAGACATCAGTAAGTGGAACAAACGTGCTTGCACTCTTCCTGCTGAATAAAGCCTGGTTTTGAGAAAAGATGCTTCAATAGTGCACAATAATCATCTGTCTTTCTATAGAGACTGTCACTGTGTCTTATAAAAATTAAATAAAGCAGGCATGTAGAGGCAGATGGTTATTTCCTGTTATTAAAGCTTTAAGGGGCAAATTAATCTCTGTTGTAACTCCATTGTCTTCAACAAGGTCTCCATTGACTTGAGTGAAATTGCAGATGATTTGGATGTGGATTCTGGAGGATGAGGACCATTTAGGGAGTCATCCATGTTCATCTTCTACATTACATTTGACTGTCGTGAGTTTTCTGTATCTTTGGATATAATTTCATCGTGTAGTTCCTTGTACTACTAATGGAGCAGATTTTCACCATTCTGTGGAGCACAGTGCTTGGGTTTTGAAAATAGCATAGCAGACATAACTGGAATAAACAACTTCGGTGCTTAACCAGCATTAAATTGTTGCTGGGTTTGGAGCAAGCTCAAATATCTTTGTGGAATTGCATAATGCAGATGTACCCCAAGTTTAATAGTTGTCTTTTACTCTATTCTTACCTCCCTTTTTCACTTGTGTGTCCATTTAATAAAGAGTCATTGGTTAAGTGCTACGAACAGCTAAGTCAATCCAACAACAGCAGACCAAAGAAGGAAGCAGCTTCATCTTACCACTGAAGCTGTCCTACCATATCGTAGTGCCACTCACCTGCACTTTCATGTGGACTGGGAAGACTGGAGGGACTGGAGGGAAGAATGACAGAGGCTTTGAAGGAAGCAGGTACTCTCTGACTGGATAACAGATACTTAAGGACAAAAGTCATGAAACACTGGCCCAGGTTGCCCAGAGAGGTGGTGGATGCCCCATCCTTGGAAACATTCAAGGTCAGGTTGGATGGGCCTCTGAGCAACCTGATCCAGTTGAAGATTTCCCTGCTCATTGCAGGGGGAATTGGACTAGATGACCTTTAAAGGTTCCTTCCAACCCAAACTATTCTATGGTTCTATGAAAAGTACTTCCTTTTAGGAGAAGAATGATCTGTCTAACTACTAACACTAAAGGTTGTATTATGTTAAATTCAAATGTCTAACAATTGCATGTCTCGTCTAAGACAACCATAACCTCTTCAGACAGTGGAGGCAGGCACCTCTCATGCTTAATATATTCCACCCTAAATCTTGTGTCCGAGGAAAATGAGATTAATTGCTCTCTGGAGACAGCTTTGTATTTCCATGGCCTGTAAAGGGAACCTGCTTTTCCAGCACTGGCTGTAAGGCAAGTGAGATGAATCCAGGTTGATCTGGGCAAGGTCATTCCAGGCAGAATGTTACAATTTAGTACAAGCTTCTTAAACAACCTCTTGAAATGATACTGCTTGTTCAAAAACAGTGCGAGAATGGATGCAGATCTTTCCTATAGTTCATGCATTTTGTGTCTGCTCTGCTGCTTATATTTTAATGACATTGAAATGGATGTTTACAGAGTTAGCCATCTGTGTGCTGTTCTGATTATTTTAGGTAAACCTACTTCAAAGCACTCAAATAAATCTAGCAGGTTTCCTTCAAGAGTCCTGAACTCACAAGGGTGGTTTTGGGCTCCTAGGCTTGCTCAAGACATAGTAGGAAGGAGCAGTGCTGATCTGTATTGAAAGTTAGCAACACCTTAGGCATTAAATACACAATAAATGTGAGACTTGGTCTCACACCTAGAGCTGTAACCTCTAGGCGTAATTATTTAAACTGTGTCCATGGGTGGAAAAAAAGTTACAGTCATTGGTCATGAAAAATCCAGGGTGGGAGAATATCTTTGCAGTTCAGTGATTAGAGAGCAAGGCAGAGATGTGTATTTGAGTTCATTCACAGTAGAGGAGGGGGGTCTAACTGTTTTTTACTGTTCCCTTGATGGCTGCCAGACACATCTATTATCATATAAAATGGGAGCAGCTCCTTCTTCAAATACACCTTAAAGAAAACAGTGAGTCCTGACCAAGTTGTTAGAAGAAAGACTACAGTCAACTATTTTTAATTTTCTCAATCCCAGATGTGTGGAGGGTATTCTCCAAGGCCTTGAAAGGTGCATCTGAAACATTGTTCCTTCTCCCAGCATTTTTTTTTTTTTGGCCTTGTACCTTTGGATTGTGTTGTGCTCTGCTTGCTTGTCTCTGTAGACATCCCCAGAACAACTGGGCTGGGAATTATGTAGCCCAGTTTAAGGACCCTCCCTCTCTTTGTACCTTGTAGTAGGGAATTTGAACTTGTGAGCTCCAGCATCAGAGACAGGTGGCTAAAAAGACTCAATTTCTCCCCCTCAGAAACCATCACTCTCACCCAACCTTTTGTTCACAAATATGAGCATGGTTTCCACCAGCTGATTTCAAGCAGTCAGGGCTGCAAACACCCAAGCCAATGTAAATAAGATGACCCAGCAGTGCCGAACTGAACATGGTGCAGGCTTTCCTGAGCAAAGAAATACTGCGTGGGATATTCAGCTGTCATTTGGCGTGGAAATAACACAGCCATTCTGCAGAGACAAAGAATCTCTTCAGGCTGGGTCCATAAGGGAACACACTGGGCATTTCCTACCCAAAAACAGGCTGCCTGCTGCTTGTGGTTCATTGTAGGCAAGGAATTGGACACCGTTGTCTAGGACTCCTAAAATCAGTCCAGACGAGTAAAAAGCCTTCAAGATAGCCTGGGAAACACACCAACTACAAGGACTCTGCCTCATCCCCAGCTCTCACGGTCAGCTGGTCATTTGTATCTTTTGTAGAGACAGAAGCTTGTCACCCTTTGGGTTTCTTAACTGTGAACTACATCGGTGAGTCTGCAGGTAAATGCAGTCAACCCTGTCTTGAAGAAACCAGGGGCAAGTGCGTTATAGCTGGCAATCTTTTGGCAGCAGTACTCCCAAGGCATATTCAGAAATCCTGCTAACAGTGGTAGTTTAAAGGAAGGTCCCAAATCCAGCTGGCAACAACCCATCAGAGGTTAGTAATGGTCTAGTGTCTAGGGCCTGGGGTCTTCCAGGCTAAGCCTTTCTCAAGCTCTTCTTCTGAAGCTGTGCCATCTTTTGTCTAATCATCAAATATTAAGAGAATAAAGGGCATGAAGTTTATTTTCCTGTGACCTGGGGAAATGATGTAAAGATTTTGCTGGTTTTACATATGCCAAAAAAGCCAGCATTTAAACTACTTCAGCACTGGTAGCTGCAGAGAGGGGTTTTGAAGAACCACAGGGTTTGAAGAGCTGACGTGCACCCAGTGCAGCTTTATGCTCTACTAATCCCATTCTGCTGATGTTACAAGAAATGCTAATGAAGGATGAGCTGTACAGCTTTGACCAGCAGGCAACAAGCAAATCCCAGCACTGCATACTGAGGAGTTAGCTGTAGTTGTCAAACTCTGGGGCTTTTTCCTCATGAAATTCAAATACCAGGGATGTTAAAATAAATCAGATGGTGAAAGGATTCCAGAGAAAAAAGATCCCAGGGTAAGAAATTGTTCTTAGTATTTCAGTGTTCTTAAGTGTTTTGGTTTTAAATCAAGCTTGTTGTTAAGCTATTTATTAAACATTTTAGGATATTAGGGCAATTTATTTGGGAACATCAGATGCCAGCCGATTACTTCTGAATGAGACAGTGAGGAGATTAAGGATAAAAAGACAGTGACTTCTACCCCAGGGCTTTGAAGGGCTGTCTGCCATGAGAGATGAGAGATTCACTTTAGTGAAGAGGTGAGACTTTGTGACATAAACTCCAGGAGAAGGCTTTGCCCTGCCCCTACCACTGCACTGGGGTGCTCTGGGCATGGTCCACGCTGCACCCCAGGGTGCAGCCAGAGGGGCTGGACAGGATCTGACAATTCTACCTCCGCATCTGTCTCTCAGCATGAGCAACCAAGCCATGATCCACCTGGGATATTTCTAACTACTATGGTCTCTAATGCTATAGCCCAATGGAGAGAATAAACCTCAATGTAATGTGGGAATAAACCTACATTAGTGAAGATCTGTCCAGATAGGAGCACAAAAACCTCACAACTATTTTTTTATACAAGACAAAACAGTGCTGCCTTCCACCAAGAACATAGGCCATCCTGTATTATCCAGGAATGCCAATGTCAGAGCATGTGCAACGATTTGGAAGGGAGATGCTAATAGATGAGTATGTTTTTTAACCTATTTGCCCACCTCTTTAATGAGAGGGTGTTTCTCTGGTTTTAATGAAGATGAACAACTTCATGTCTGTGGTTTTCTCTACTCTGGAGATACTAAGAAGTGGGGAACATTATGATTTCTAATTCATTTCTAAAAATGTTTGCAATATGCTGAATGAGTCCTGGTAGAAACAAAAGTGACAGGAACATAAACCACGGAAGGAGTTCAATCCATCTTGAATTTGCTTGGCTTGGAAATAGTGCAAATTGTGGCCAAATACAGTCATGTGCAAGCAAAAATATCCTTACCTTCCTTAGTTCGCCTGAACAAGTTATTTGAGCACAGGAAAAAGGCAAGAAATTACCTTTCCCTTTACCACTTGGAAACAGTGCTGGTAATCAGAATAGATTTTGCTTATCCACTTACAGCACCTTAGTGCTTTACTGGAAGCTCTTATTACTGTTGAATAGAAATGTTGGAGGCAAAGGCATTAGCCACTGCCTGAATATGCTGTGCGTAATGCGCACTGGTTACAAATAACTTGGGGAAAATTGAGAACTCATTAAGTAGTTGGCATTTAAAAAAACAACAACAAAAGCTTCTTTATTGAGCCTGAACAGCTGCAGTTATATATGTTTTTCCAGGATCAGTAAGATAATGAATTTTGTTATTATTTCCGTCTGGATGTTTTTTATTTAATTCTAAGATATGACCTGAATGTAATGCACTTTGCCAATGTGATCAGACTGCCAACAATCAAAGTGAATGCAAACAATACAAATAAAAGATGTAGGAATCTGACACTTACTTGGACTAAGATTTTCAACTCAAGAGTTCAGGGTTTAAAAAAACATAGGTCTTGAGCCAAATTTCAGAATTGTAGGTGTACCACTGGTTAAAATATAAATTTGCAAACCTGAGGAATTGACATTATGTTGGCCACTTAACTCAACAAGGGATTCAGTGTAGCACAAGGAGGCCATTGCAATGTAGGTATTTGCCGTACAGAGCTGTGTGGGGAGGAAGAAGGGAATATTAGAAGAGGTGAAAAAAAGTTGTTCTTGGCTTGTTCAGGCCATTAACGTGACTAATGCCATGGGGTGACTAACCTCAGGCCCCTTAAGAGATGTTATTTTTTAAAAATGTTGGAGTGCGCAGATTTTGAAAGTCACAACATTAGAAATATATTTCCATTGCTGGTGAAGCACAACGCAAAACTTAACTACAAACTCTCAGGATCATATCTAAAAGTCACCCAAGCCTGACTTCTAGCATGGAACAGCCCAGACTCTCATCCATGCCACCTGGATGCCATGTGAGGAGTCAGACCCCAGGCCACAGTATGTGGCTAAGTGCAAGGGAATTATCCAAGGCTTCTTTACAAGGGGAAAATGGATCAGGAGGATTGCCATGGTGAAGAACAGCCTTTCGCCTGTGCAGTGCCTTGCAATGGAGGCTTTCCTGGCAGCCCACATGAAGTCACCACAAAATGCAGAAACTGAAAATTATTGGTCATTTTGGGACACCTTGTATTTTTTTCACATCTACTAGAGAAAACATGAGCTGCAGAATATTGAGGGGATAGAAATTCCTGTCATCCTTCTGTTGTTAGGTCCTATTTCTACTCTCTTCCTCATGACAGTTTTTCTAGTGCAAATGATGGGATATGACAAATAGGCTGAACTGTACTGTTTGCCTTTCTGAGATATAAGGATTAACATAAGATATTCTTTACTGTGAGGGTAGTGAGGCACTGGAACAGGTTGCCCAGAGAAGTTGTGGATGCCCCATCCCTGGAAGTCTTCAAGACCAGACTGGATGGGGCTTTGAGCAACCTGGTCTAGTGGGAGGTGTCCTTGCCCATGGCAGGGGGGTTGGAACTTGATGATCTTTAAGGCCCCTTCCAACTCTAACCATTCTATGACTCTATGATTCTATGATGGCTTCTCTATGGTCCCGCAAAGTCAAGCCTTGGCATCATAATCATAGAATAAACATCAACTTCCGCTGCAAAGATTTTCCCTGTGTACCTCTACAATGTACCACCATAGCACTACAATAAAGAGTACAGACTGGTTGCAGAGCTGTTTTCTAGTGACTCTAACATGCATAGTTCATTGAAATGTTGCACTAATAATTCTATATGAATGCTGGCTTTCCAGGAACTACTCAGGAGTCAAGAAATGGAAGGTAAGGCTACTCATGTTTAAAAAATCAATTCTTGCATTTCGTCTGTTTTGATTATGTGGTCTGACAGACCAAAATACCTTTTGAGAAAAGTTATCTGAAAAACATTTCCAGAACGATACATGAGAATCTTTATCCACCTCTTTTCTATCACCTCAATATTGTTTGCAAAGCATTTTCCACTTAGATGTACATAATTATTGTTAAAACCGTCCAGAACACCTTTCTTTTCTGAGATGTGTTAATCTAATTTTAATTTTTCTTAGAATATGCCTTGAAACAATGTCTGATGCTATGCAACATGCTTTTTCCCTTCAAATCAACATTGCCATACTTGGGTGCAGTTTGGGGACTGGATTAGTAATCTGTGGGTGACTTAACAGCTCTCTGGTAAAGCCTACACTGTTTTCCTTACTGTGAAATGTTTATTTCAGCTGGGCACAGGGACAACATCCCTCACAGTGAGAATGATGAAGCACTGGAAGGGGGAATCAAAGAGACTGGAAATCTGCATCCTTGGTAGTTTTCAAAAAACTTTACTGGGCAAGGTCCTGAGTAGCCTGACTTGACTGAACTTTGCAGTTTGCCCTGCTTTGAGCTAGGGAGCAGACCTGATGACTTTAGAGGCTCCTTCCAAACTACCTTATTCGATGACTGTATTCACACAGAAGGTTTTCTGTGACCTCTCTCTGACTTCTCTGGAACGAAAAAAGGGAACTACATTATGCATGAGCATCAGTGATTATACCAAAGCTAACATATATATTCGCAGGAAGATCATTACCAGAGTGTACAGATTCCTGGAGTGCATTAGGAAAAGTTGTTTAAAATTCAGCTTGGACATTCAGACCCAACACAATGAACCTTAGTGCAGTAGAGCGTGCACTCTACAGGTTGGACAAACAGAGTAGCTGCTTTTGCAATGTGGCCTCTTATAACAAGTTTCTTTGAGGGTCTATAATATGATCTTTGGGTAAAACCTGTCTTGAACTCTATCCTGTAATGAATTTTTCAGGTGTCCACAAAGTAAGAACTTCTGACTGAAAAGTCAATTAGTATTCTTAAACATTTTAGAATTGCATAAGTACTGATGGAATACCATTTAGATTTTTTTTTTCCCAGAATATCTTCAAAAACTTAATGTCCTCTGCAGAGATCTTTGAGCTGGTCTCTGCAGATGTCATGGCAGGTCTGTTGCACAGTAACTGAGTCCCATTTTTGCCCTAACAACACAAAGTCCTGTAAAAATCTGTGCCAAGATATCCCTTTGCCACTGGTGCAACTTCATACAGAACCAATACTTCACCTCAAAAGGGAGTGGGCTGCACTTTGATTCTGCATTTCCTTTTCCACCATGCAGGCTCTCTGGGAACGGTTGGGTAGGAGCTGGGGGCAGAGATGAGGCTCTGTCCTTGGCCCTGGTGGGTTACCAGCTTCAGGAGGCATTTGAACTCTCTTCAGATCTGCAGCAGCTTTCCAAGGTGCCTATGCAGAGACCCCAGTTGGGCAGCCAAAGTTAGAGGGAATTAATCTTTCTTCTAATTTCCTGGGCTGAAGGCCAAGATGAGAAGGTTTCTTTGCTTTCTGTCTATGCCAGCTAACTTTATTTGTTGGTAGAAAAAAGCTACCAATTTCAGGGGCTCGTTAGTTCTTCTGCTGTGTAATTACACTACAGAGAACTGCCCATGGGTGTTCACTTGCAATGAACTCCCACCAGACCAGACTACATCCACATTTAGACAATGACCCAAAATCATAGGTGTACACTCTTTTACTTGCATGCACAGTCACACTCCAGAGCCTTTCCCTAGCTGGCTACCTCCAGCACCAGTTGTCATCCTGTGCTGGGTTCAGGGTGACACTGGTCAACATTACACAGGAGCATCCTGGACTCTATGATGGATTTTACTTTCCCTGTCTGTTTTATAGGGTACTAAGCCAAAATCTTTCAAAATTAAAGTGCCCAGGGATGCTGGGGATGAATGAGCAAACCCACCCCAGCTTCCCAGGATACATGTGGCATTCCTGTGGCATGGATGCATTCCCCTTAATGGCTGAAGTGTTACTGCAGATAACAGTCATGTTGGCTTGTGCTGTGTGTCAGGCAGTGCTTTTCAGCTAGGAGTAAGAAAACAGTCAGAGCAAAGTTGAAAATTATCTTAACTGGACAGAAGTTAGTTTGGTTGTCAGGCTTAGGAGTGGGATTTCCAGGATGTCAGGTCACAAGAACAGACATTTTCAAGGGGTTCCTTGCCAGAACTGTAAATATTGGCACACCAGCTTGCAAGTGTTCAGGGCATCCCTTTGTGTGTGTGTAAATATCAAGAAAAACACCTCATATATTTATACTACAAGCACTTTAACAAAAATTAGAAGTCACTAGGATGTCAAACAGTACCCACTCTATTGTTTTCAATGGCCTGTAGCTGATGGCTAAGTTAGGTGCTGTCCCCAGGAAACCTCACACTTTGGGAGATAAAATGATGGTTTTTTGCTCTCAGCAAAGCCTTAGATTGCTTTTTCTTCAAGTCTTTCATGAGAACACAAAGCAAATTGTGAAAACATTAATTCTTTTTAAGTTGAGGAACAACTCAAGAGTGAAGGAAAATGTGTGCTTTGGCTAAAGTAGCATCAAGTTGTTCACCTGAACCCTTCAGTGCTAAAGCAGTAGGAGAGAGGCAGCACCAGCCAAATCCTAATTATCTTTGGACTCAATGTTTTGAGTCTAAACTGAACCTTCTCCTGTAAATGTAACAATTACAATATAAAACACTCAATGACAGAAAGAGGGTAGATTTAGATTAGATATTAGGAAGAAAATTTTTACTCTGAGGGTGGTGAGACACTGGAACAGGTTGCCCAGAGAAGTTGTGGGTGCCCCATCCCCGGAATTCTTCAAGACCAGACTGGATGGGGCTTTGAGCAACCTGATCTAGTGTAAGGTGTCCCTGCCCATGGCAGGGGGGTTGGAATTAGATGTATTTTAAGGTCCCTTCCAACTCTAACCATTGTATAGTTCTATGATTGTATATCCAATTCCACATTTGTTTGCTACAACAAATAAAATATGCGGAAAGGTTTTTCTCTTTGATTTTTATTTTTTTAATGCTAAATTTCATCATGGATGTGCCCCAAAAATCCATTGAGTACTCACTGATAGAATTCACCCAGAAAAACTTTGAGCTCTTGAGTGGCATAACAAGAATTGTGGTTACTTCAGTCTTTCTAGTTTCTTACTCTGGACATGTAGAGGTTTGTTTTGTTTTGTTTTTTTGTAAGAAAGGATAATAGGAGCTTAAATGACAAAAGGACAGTTTGATCCCAGTTCCACAAAGTTCTTCGTTATACCCATGCTTGTAGGCCTGTTCACTGTGATAGGATCCATCAGAATTTTCAGCTTAAATTAAGCCTGTGCTTTGGAGCAAGGCTCAGTGAGAACTTCTCCAATTCAAAGCCTTAAGATTTAAACATATGGCTTCATAAAATATCTGGATCATAATTTTCCAGTGTGAGTGTTAAGTAGATTTAGTTGGCAGTATGCCAAATTAATTTACAAGACAACCATAAACACTAGTCTAGACATAGCTGCAGAAATTATTTCTCCTTTTACTCATATACATCTTGTCTTCTGTGTAGGAACTTTTTGTTCCTCCTACTCAATCCTTATGAAATCCATACTTGAAATAACATTCAGGCTTGCGTTTCCTAATGCCTCCTACTCCCCTTCACAGCCTAGTGATAATGAAGAGGAAGTTTTGTTCTGGGCTCTTTCTCAGCTTCTAGAGCACCCACATAATAGACACATGTGAAAATGACTCAAAAAAGTGATGAAAAATCTCACTACATCTGCATCTTGCTCCTACTCTCACATTTTTATTCATTGTTCAAATTGCAATAACTGTCTGAGTCCCAAGATCATTACATCCCTTTAAATATCCTAAATAAGAGTTACTTTGCAATATTAATGTTGTTCATTCAACCACAAGTCATATTAAAATGGTTTTATCTTAAGACTCTGGCAGAGAAAGAACTATCAAATTAGAATACTTTAAGAAAAAAAGAATTAGCAAGCACCAACCACAGGCCAAATCTTCAAGACAAGGGAAACTGCCCAGTTTTCCCAGTAAAATGAACATTTGCTAATGGTTTTGGATCATGGAAAATTATGTTCTGATGCTCAGCTGCTCAGCTTGACTGCAAGGACAGGACCAATGAGTATTGTCCTTTGACTGTAGCTGTTCTGTTTTCTCAGCCCAAAAATATGGATTTTGTCCAGTTTCTGCCCTTGCAGGAGGTACTTAAGTGTCTATCAAGATACAATCCCAATGTTCTCCCATTATTCTAGCCTCTTGTTCTCTTACCATTGCTCTGCCAGTTACTTTTTTGTCAGCTCAGGTTTATGAAATGTCTTACTGCTTCACCCATACCTCATTCCTCCATTTACTTTGCCTCTGCATGTCCTTGTTTTCCTCTCCATGCTGTTCTTTTGCCCTCTGCCTCTCATTTACCCATCTGCCACAGCACTTGTCCTTTTACCTCTTCTTAGGTTGTTCTTCCCGTTTGTTCTATCTTTAATTCATTCTTCCCAGAAGATCTGGCAGAATTATTCAAGGAAAAGATCTGCACAAAGCAGACACAAGTAATTTTTCTGCTGCTCTGTTTAAAAAGACAAGAACTAAATATGTCTTAATGTGAAGAAAAGTGGGAATCCCAAAAGTTCCTGTATTAGACACTAACTCCACATTCTGTTCTCATCTCATACTTATCAGTGAATCCTCCATTTGCCAGACAGGTAGGAAGTGTGGGGGCTTTGGGGTTTAATTTTTGGAACAAGTCCTTTATGGTGGGTTACACTATGTTCTGCTAACTCATAAGGCCTATGGACTATGAGCATGCACTGGCAGCAATGACATTTCAAGCTGGGGGAGGGATGAAGGGGACGTCTTCTTCAAAAAGATTGACTCAATTTTTTTGCAGACGTCTGTTCACACCTCTAATACCTGGTTGGGAGTTGCTTTTGGAAGATTATTGTCATCCAGCTGAACTGAAAAACTGGTAAATCATGATGACCAAGCCCTGGAGATTTTTCATGAAACACTCCCGTGATAGAGCGCATGTGTTTTCGCTGAGTCCTTTAAGCATTCCTGAAACAGCAATGAATTAGCTGCTTTTATCCTTGTGGTGCTGAAAATGTGAAATCTATACCACAAGAAACTCAGGAACTACACTGTAGCTCCAACTTCATTTTTTTCTTCTCTTTTGTTTTCTTTTTAATCAGTAATCTCACCATAGTCACTCAGGGATTTCAGATTTGTTGAGCTGTAAGCGTGTTGTGCTTTCCAGATGGAGACTCCAGAGGCCCATTAGAAAATGACAACTTGATTATTAAGTTAGATTATTGAATTCAAAGTGTACATACAAAAGAACATCCTTGCTAAGGACTAGCTCACTTTCTAAAACTGTTTGGACCAACAGCTCCCAATGCCTTGGCTAAACAAAACAAAACAGATTTTTTCCCTATGTTTTCCCAGTGTCAATAGGCTAGGAAGTAAAAGTGCCTTCTTTATTTAGTATTGGTACTTACACTGATGCTGAGTGCTGAATCAAATCTCATCTTGTCCAATACACCTCTACTGTGACGCATTCCGCTGAGAACTGATTGAAGATTGAGTTCTTCCTTCCTTCCTTCTTTCCTTGATCTGAACAATACTAAAACCATTAAAACTTCTTATTTTGCAACCTGGAAATTCAGATAAAGCACAAGGGATTTCTAAGGGAAAAATTCTTTCATGACCATATGGCTGCTGAGTACTCTTGATGAAAAAGCAACTTCATGGTGAACACACTGAAGCTATAAGGTTGGTGTTGGTTGAGATGATGGGCGAGGAGAGATTGGGTGGATTCTTCTCTTCACAATAGGCAAGGTCAAAGCTCCTGGACACTTCGGTGGTGCTGAATAACAGATGTTGAATCATTACATCTGTCTTCCAAAGTCCATCTAACATGACATGTTTGGAATAAATTTTAGGCTCTACAAAATGATATTTTTCTGATGGAAATCTTGGAAGGTATTGACAGAATCTAATTGAAGCACATAAGTTGGGTAATCCAGGACATTTCAATAAACTCCTTGAAAAAGTAGTGCAAAGTGCCTGGCACATCTAGAGAGTCCTTCAGAGCAGAACTGTAACATACAGACTCTGTGTTGTCCTCCTTAGATTTCCATATCTCTCTAAAGACTCCACAGGGAAAGCAGGGATGCTGTGTTCCTAAGGCAGGTGCCTGAACTTGGTGACACACTGCCAGGGACAGCTTCTTGTTTATTTTCTGTGTGAGTTCAATAGCTTGGAAGCAATGCACAAGGAAGAAAACTGTTTAAAGAGCAAGAAGGCAGAATATAGCTGTATTTAAGTAGTGTAAAGAAAAGGCAGGGTTGCTTTCAGTAGCTTAAAAGCTGGAGAAATCTCAGACACAGTGAAAGGATGAAGCCAGATGAGGCATTTTCAGGTTTCTAGTAGTTTCAGAGTAAAATGACTGACATTAAGATGTTGCATTGCTAATATCTAGGTCCGTTAATGGGATTAACTTGGATCCTGAGTGTGAACATAACCCAAGGGTGATGGTGAGAACATGCAAATAGCTACCAGCTCCCTACAAGGCACCGTATTTAGGATCTGGGGAAGTCTGAACTTCCAACAAAGGGCTCACATTAAAGGCCTGAGCCTATGTGTGACCACAACTAGATACAGATACTAGATCTAACTGGCTTGGAAACACGCATAATATTATAGTCGAATTTATCTGCAAAGCCTGGGTAGTATTAGCATAGGCTTATCCATGAGAACACAGTGTAGGGAGCACCTTATACCCATAAAGTTCTCAGCTAATAAATACTAGACAATCTGAAAGTATAAGGCCATACAGCACTCCTGGAAGCTGCCCAATGTTTGACCTGTCATGAGGAATAATTCTTCTTTCTTTAGTTGTTTCTTCTTGGACTATCCTACCAGCCTACCTTTAAAACCCACTGCCTTTTCAGTTCTGTGCAAAAATAACAGTGATTTTTGATTTGTGGCAAGTGTGGGGTTTTTTTGTTTGGATTTCTTTTGGCTTTCATAATGCCATATGTGAAGAGGTTTATGTTCCAAAATTAGCAGTGACACAAGAGAGGGGAAATTTCACCTGGACAGCAACATCAGAAAAGAACGTTACAAAAAATACTGGGAATAAAAGATTGTTCAGACAACTGGAAGAAGCCTGAACCAAATTTATAGCTAAGATAGATGAGTCTGAGGTTGCTGGAGTTTCCACTAGAGGAGGATCTATTACTTTTTGTAGATGTGTTTGGATAGACAGCTGTTTAGTTTTTTTAACTAGGCACCAGTGACATTGTAGTCTCTAGTGTTGCAAATGTAGAACCTCTTGCTAGAATTCTTTTGCCAACTTGCCAAAAATGACCTATTCCCTTAAAAAAAAATAAATGGAGAGTTTTTCCTTGTTTTTGGAGGCAGGACCATATTAAACAGTAGGCACCGCCAACAATTCAGTGTTTGGTTCCCACAATAAAAGAAGCACAGCAGAAAGAGAAGTGAATCCATGTAGGTCATCCTTTCCAGAAAGAGGGGGAGAAGTGCAGCATAGATTCTGCCAAGTACAGAGCAAATACTGCATGCAGCATTCTACTGGGTTCTTCTAAATGAGATTGAAAACAGCGTAATGTTTGACAAAATGTCAGAGGAAATGTACCAGAACTGGAATACGTGATATTTGGATATTTCTTCCAGAGCCGAAATTTCCAAGTAATTTCTTACAGAATTCATTCGAAATGCAGGACAGAAAAACAACATCCATCATGCAAGGTAGAACCTGTAATTCTAAGAAACCCTTTAAGCTCAGAGACACAGAAGATGCTTTAATCCTTTGTTGAACATAGAGGCTTCAATAACAGCCAAGAAATACGTGGCTACCTTTCTAAAAAGGAGCATGTAAACAAAACTGGGCATCTTTTTGCTTTGAAAAACTTTAAAAGATACTTAAATTTTAATGTACATCTTAATGTGTCACATACTTGCAAAAGGAAGACCAAAATTCTCTTTAAAAAATGTAAGAACTTAAAATCAACAATATCCCAAGGGGTCCAAGTGGATTCTGAGTGTTTATAATGTCTCTGAAAAAGTATGTTGTACAGCTAAACATGATGTAAAAAGTAAAATGGAGAGGATTTAAAAAAAAAGAGGTTTGACAAAGTGAAAGCTTTTTTGAGGTTCTTCTAAAGTGTTCTGCTATTCTTTACACTATCCTCTCTTATTTTCAGCAGAGGAGAGCATAGTTCTCAGGCAACACAAAGGAACTAGTTTAATAACAGCAATTATGCAGAACATCGGAAATAGTGGAGTAGAGAATGCTCATCTTGTTATTTCCAAAGTGTGATGTAGATGTTTCACTTGTGGTAGCGCTCAGATCCCTATGAAATAGGCAGGAGGTGGGGCAAAAGCTTGGTGAGGAGTCAGCCAGAGTGTGCGAAGGAAGTAGCACTCAGCCATAACTTGCTTCAGAACGATTAAATTCCAATCAGCCTCTCTTGTTTGCTTACGCGGGAAGGATGTTGCGAAGACAGGACTTGTATTCAGCCAGCTCCTGAGAAATGGAGCAGTGGGAAGCATCATTCTACACTATTCTTAGAAGTGTTGCTGAAGTCAAAGAGTACAGTCTGGTTCAGAGTTGACATTTCATATTATTTATTAACTGGACAAAAGGCCTTTACTAAATTACAAACTCTTTTCATTAAAATGTCTCCTTCCTGCCATACAGACGTGCTGTTTCTGATTTCTTGATCTTTTCTTTTTCCTTCTGGTTTTTTTTTTTTTTTTTTTTTTTTTTTTTTTAATTCGTGGTCCAACACAGACACCCTTAATCTCAGGGGGCCAAAATGAACGTTGCTCTGACATGCGTAAGTAGCAAAAAAATTTCCTGCTGGGACAGTTTTCTGCTGGAATTTCCCCAGTATTTCTGCTGAGCAGCACGGAGGCCAGCAGGTTGCCCTCTGGGCTGCCTCCTGCCTGCTGTCCTGCCTCCCTGTCCCAGACCGTACTAGTGTGTGAGCTGCCAGGACATGGGAGCAGCCAGGTCACCTGCATTAGTCTCCTCTTGAGCTCTCCATTTGACAATTTGTGCTCCCAGAGCCTCCTAGATGATCTGAGATCTCCATATTCTGAGTCCTCTGTGCTACACTGGGGCCAGATCCCTGCTGTGGGGTCACCATCAACCTACTGGAAGTCCAGGTTCAGAATGAAGAGAACATGTTTTTCTGGAAATTTTCTGCAGCTTATCAGTCCAAAATCCCTCATGGTGTAGGTTTTAGGGGCTACTTTTACTTCCCAGTTCACCACATGTTGGGTACTGGTTAAAACCCCACAGATGAACACAAGTGGTCTCAAACTTTTATACTGAGAAAGGGATCAGATCAACATTATCTACGGTTTAGTTGTTCTATTGATAAAAAAAAAAGTAAAAAAAAAAAGTAAAAAAAAAAAAGTGCTGCTGTCTTCCAA
The DNA here is from genome assembly GCA_002844005.1 of Limosa lapponica baueri. Classification (NCBI taxonomy): domain Eukaryota; kingdom Metazoa; phylum Chordata; class Aves; order Charadriiformes; family Scolopacidae; genus Limosa; species Limosa lapponica. The sequence goes on along the minus strand of KZ506091.1, from coordinate 170,381 downwards.
ACTTCAGAATATCTGGAAATGAAAGACTCTTGTCTGGAAGTAAGGATCTCCATAGGTGAGTGGATCTAATAGAGGATTTTGCTAGTTGCACTATGTAATGAGTAATGTAAGGAGTTTCAGCAATTTTGGGCTGTAGATCTTTCATTAACAGTGCAGCTATATTTGTACTCATGAAAGTCATCTCCTACAGAAGCCCTAAGCTTGCAAAAAGTAACAGAACCTGAAGAAAGCAAATTATAGTCATGAATACATGGAATCACTGTATTCAGTGCCCTATACAGTAGATGCCTTTATGGATCCGTTGTGTCCTTAACAGGATTCCTCAGTGTTCAAGATATATTCAAATTGGGTTGGCAAACTGTGCATGCAAAATCACTTAGGCACATAAATGACAATAATTACAGCTAATATTACTGTGCTGTGGATCTAATTCTCAACTGTTGTAGAACAGCAAAGCTCCAGTGATGACAAATCAGGGGAATTATGCTGATTTATTCCTAAAGCATTGGTCTGTATTTAAAATGATGACAAACTCTGACACACATTAGCCATTTCCCTGTGGTGTATACCTCAAAGTGCTATCCTCTTGAGAAAATAATTATTTCTGAGCTATATCATTGCTCATCCTTCACTGGATTTTATGCACAACTGTGGTACTACAACATAAGAGAATGAATTTTATTCAGAACCTTCTCTACGTTAGCCATTCTACCCTGTCTGTCATGAAATATTGCCTATGTAGGATCTTTACAGGAAAATGGCAGTCATCATCACCACTAAAGCCTACAACAATATTTATTTGTGAGACCGATACAGGATAATGGAATGTATTTGGCCAAAAACCCAGAAACCAGTCCAAACCTGTCCCTGAAGAGTTCAATTGAGAACACATTAGGGATTAGTTTGTCTCCATATTTTAAAATTAGTGTTCCAGTAGCTTTTCCAACTCAGTTGGATCTTGGGATGGTTTTATTGAATGAAGCATATTAGCCAAAACTCCAGCATTAATCTTTTCTCACCTACACTGTCTTGGAGTTGAGCAGCAATGTGCAGGGCTCTATCTATTGAAGACAGCAGGCCAATTTCAATTAGAAAATAAGGCTTTGCATGTGAGCAGGGGCAAAAGAGCTCTTTGGATTCTCATCTGCAGAACGGACTGAGGATATATGACAAAACTGGTTGAGACTGTATGCCTCAACCACTGGGTATGCAAGAGAGTGCAAATTTAGATGAGGAGACACTTCAGATTTCCAAAGAAATTAAGCTATTGCGGCTAATTGAATTACTTGCATAATCACGACATGTACACAGGAAAAGCAGAGCTCTCATCTGGGATCATCCTGGAAAACCCTTTCATACCATTTTCTCTCTTTGGGAAAAGTGCTTGGTGACAGGACCCAAAACCGAGGAAGTCAATCAACAACTAGGTGCTTGCAGGAAAAAAATAGTTATTGTAATCAGATATCCAATGTGTTAAATTTTCAAAGAAAGGAAGACAAAGAAAGGTGTGCAGAGATAATGCTGCTGCTGAGGCTACATTATTTCAGGGTGTTGGAAGAATATCCAGTCCGCCTAGCTAAGTACAGAACTACCTAAATTGTGTTGAAGGAATCTTTCTCAGTTTTGGAACTTCACTTCACTGGGACAGGATCTCTCTCTGGATATTTCCATAGGCACCTCCCTCTTTTTGCACTTCTTGTGTATATAATACTGTTGCATTTTTTTCAGGCAGATTGTTTTATTAGCCACATGACACTTGCATGCAAGTTAGAGATATTGGAACCCATCATCTGTCCTCTTTGGTAAAGGTGCAAATGTTATATTTAGACCTGATTAAACATCCTCACTGAAATAGGGACATAAAAGAAGAGCTGGATCATCTCAGGCTGTATGAATGTCCTTTGTCCAGGTCCTCCAGTACCATTCACCAACATGAGCTACCTGTAGATGCTTCCTTCCCAGCACATAAGGAAAATTAGGTTTTTAGAAATGGGTTTCCCAGCAGCTAGCATGCAGATCAGGAAATGGTGGACTTAGGAGTCATCCAGTCATCTAGAGATGGGACCTGTGGAGATGCAGGGACAGTTGCACCACTCTGCAACTTCTGACTGGGGTGTATAACCAAGTTCCCTTTCCAGGGAACCCAGGGCATAGGAAGGTAGGACTGGTTGTCACCCAGATCTCATTCTGCCAAGCAGCTGGGACATGACTGACATTTGCACTGAGATGGGATTGCAAAAGGTCTCTCAGTGTCAAGAATACAGACTAATGGCAGCACCGTCCTGCACCCGTAAAAGAAAATGGAGGGAATAGCTTCAGGGGGTTTATTTGCAGAGAGGGGTATAAAGTCACTATAGGCTGTCTTTGTACTCACTGGAATTTGTCATGGGCAGCATCAAGTCTGGGATCCTAAGATCATAGAATAGTTTAGGTTGGAAGGAACCTTTAAAGGTCATCTAGTCCCACCTCCTTTGCAATGAGTTGGGACATCTTCAACTAGATCAAGTTGCTCAGAGCCCCTGTCAGAGCCCTGTCAACCTGACCTTGAATGTCGCCAGGGAGGGGGGATCTACCACCTCTCTGGGCGACCTGTTCCAGTGTTTCACCACCCTCATTGTAAAAAATTTCTTCCTTATATCTAGTCTAAATCTTCCCTCTTTTAGTTTAAAGACATTACCCCTTGTTCTATCACAACTTCTCCAGGCTGAACAACCCCAACTTTCTCAGCCTGTCCTCATAGGTGAGGTGCTCCTACTCTCTGATCATTTTTGTGGCCCTCCTCTGGATTCACTTCAATGGGTCCATGACTTTCCTGTGCTGAGGGCTCCAAAGCTGGACACAGTACTGCAGGTGGGGTCTCACAAGAGCAGAGTAGAGGGGCAGAATCACCTCTCTCGACCTGCTGGCTGCACTTCTTTTGATGCAGCCCAGGTTATGGCTGGCCTTCTGGGCTGCAAATGCACATTGTTGGCTTACATCCAGCTTTCATCCTTCAGTACCCCCAAGCCTTTCTCAGCAGGGATCCTCTCAATCCCTTCATCCCGCAGCCTGTATTGACTGGGGATTACCCCAACCCAGGTGCAGGACCCTGCACCCTGCACTTGGCCATGTTGAATCTCATGAGGCCCACACAGGCCCACTTCTCGAGCTTGTCCAGGTCCCTCTGGGTGTCATCCCATGCCTCAGGTGTGTCAACTATATTGCTCAGCTTGTTGTTGTCCGCAAACTTGCTGAGGGTACACTTGATACCACTGTGTCATTGATGAAGATATTGAACAGTACCAGTCCCCATATGGATGATTGAGGGACACCTGTACCTTGAGCTGTTGACCACTACCCTCTGTGACCATCCAACCAATTCCTCATCCACTGAACAGTCCACCCATCAAATCCATGTCTCTCCAATTTAGAGAGAAAGATGTTGTGCGGTACTGTGTCAAAGGCCTGTTGTCCAGATAGACGACAAAGGATGCCATCCAGATAGATGACATCTGTAGTTCTTCCCTTGTCCACTGATGTAGTCAGTCCATCTAGTACCTTCAGTCAGGTGTCTTACATTAGATGAGAGAATTTAGATTTTAGGTGCCCATGCTGCTAGCTGCTCCAAACAGTATCCAGAGGTAACCAGAGGCTTGTATGCAGACCTAGAGCCTCTGCACATTTTGCTGGTAAAGTTATGCTACTGTAGACATAACAATAAACAAGAGTAAATTAGAATAAACAAAAAACCTATAGAAACAGAGTATGCTTTCTCCATGTTGGACAGCTAGCCAAATTTCATTTTCACTGATTTTAATATCAAAAATTCCTTTATATTCACAGGAATTGCTTTTATTTCAGCTTGATATAATTATAAAATAATTTGTCCTGTTCTCCAGGGTCTATTCAGATTCAGAGTTTTTAAAGAAATCAGGAGTTGCCATTATAATTTTCATACAATTTTCAACATGATACACTATGCTTAATCTGATGAAACTGCATCATTACAGTAGTGGGGAACAACATCGCAAAATTATGTCTTACACAGCCTTGCAAATGACTGATTACTCTTATTATTGGGACTTGAAATGATAAAAAAGAAAAGCATTCAAAATTTTGCAAGTAAATCAAATAGAAACTGACAGGTATAATTATTTTATATACTTGAAAGGGATTCAAAATCTCAAAAGTGAAGAGTTCTATAAACAGAACAGATGTTTTAAAAAGAAGAAAATGAAGAAATCTGCTTCTTAACATAGGAGCAGCTGGTGTCCTGCAATTACCCTCTACACATTGGATTTTGTGAGTGTTACAGCCTGCTTACAGATAGTTTTATCGTTGTGTAATTTGTGTTTAATATTCTAGCATATTTTTATTTTTATATTGCAAAAGGAATGTGTGAGCCGAGACTCCAAAGCTGAGTGTTCGTGCTAGTGTGTGCAGACATCAGAAAAAAGCATTCCTGGTCTTTCTAAGAGATATCCAGACTGCTTGAAGATATAGGTCTAAGATCCAGAAAAGCTGGATGCAATTCCTTTGGACTCCTGCATATTATTGGGACACTTTGTCCAAAACAGAGATCCTGAGGGTGGTTTGACCTATCTCTGCTTTCGATTAAAGCTAGTTAATAGTAACTTTGCTAAATTCTGTTTTCACAAATGAGAATCATCTTGCCTTGACTAAGTTGCTGACAACTCAAATGTGTGGTTCAACCCAGGTCCTCATTTTCCTTCTGTAAAATCAAAACATTACTTTTTCAATGAAATGTGCATTACACCTTTTTAGGTTCCAGTGTTCCTGAGGACTGTTTGCAGGCATATTTTTAAGCATCTTTGTGTGGGAGCTAGGCTGCAAAATTTGGGCACTTAACCTGTCTCTAAAATTCAGCTATGCAGTGGAGCACATTTAAGAAACAGCTGGTGTTGTTTGCATAGACAAAAGAGCGACGTAGTACTTTTGTGGGCCTCCAAAGTTATGCCTAATATGGATATATAAACCCTCCCTCTCAAGGCCTTCAGGGTCACCTGCCATGGAGGTAATTGATAAAGTAGGTATTTACTTCAAGAAAAAAAGCTTCCCTGTATTTTGGATACACGCTAAGGTCCTAAGTCAGAAGGAGTGAATGGCACCCCCTAATTCAGGTGTGCTCAGTGCCCGGTGGAGCAGTTGTGGGCAGCTTGTACCAGAATCTTTTTTTACAGAAAGTTGTCCCAGTTCAGTTTTTGAGGCTGTCGGATTCAGCAGGGGTCTGATCTTGGTTTGGGGCTGCTGAGGTACAGCAATACCAACACAAAATAATTGTTCATTTTGGTTTTGCTCTTCAACAGGGAGAGTTAAAATTAGTTTAGGAAGGCTTTTGATAACTTTGAAAAATTAATTTTATTCATTGTGACATGGAGGCCAACGAAGAGTGTGGTGACAGCCTGGAAGGCTGAAAATTTGGCCGACAACTACCAGTATTGCATGTAGTGTTCCTTCTTTTTCTTTCTGGAGTGGGTGGAAGGCAAATGTTAGACTGGCCCGTGACACTCTCTCATGAATGCTGTGAGCAGTGGTTCCTATGTACATCCATCAGTTTCTTCCCATCACAGAAAATCACAGCCAGAATGTCCTGCCTGTGCTCTATGGGCATAGGGCTCCTCAGAGAAAAGGATCCAAAATGCGGCAGTGCTGGGGACTGGTGGGGAGCCAGGAGGTGGGCAACTGCAGCCATTCAAGGGTATCCTTAGGAAAATTTGCTATAATTTCTGAAAAGGAGGAATTCTACTTTCCAGAAATAGTATAAACGTTATGTCAGTGACGTTTATGTGTTATTTAGACCTTTCCATGTCTTGCTCATTCCGTTGCAGAGCTGGAGGTTGGTTCGATTATATAGTGCTATGTCAGATGCTTGCTCAAATAGTAATATTGAATTCATATTGAGCTCCTGAAGTCTCTACAATTCCCACTGCTTTGACATTACCCACCCATCAAGAGTACTAATTAGAGGGAAAATATAGCTCACACCAGTCATTTATTTTTATACAGCACCCCTCGGCACAAACTTTCTAATGTCCTTTTCTCTCATTAAAATCCAATCAACTAAAAGTATTCTTTATTAAGTGGCCCATGAAATAACTTTTTAATTTTAGAACATAAGGATATGAGGGCTATTGCCTGTCTGAAATACTTCCTGACAATGCACTCTGGAGAAAGAAGAGATACATGTATCTTCAACTCACTGAGGAGTGAGAAAAATCTTGAGAAAACAACTCCCCAAATGATAGCTGGTATTTCATTGCCTCAGGACCTGCTCCTTTTTTTCCACTCTGCCATCTCCACATTAATGATTGTAGCGTTGGAAGAAGAAAGTGAAAATAAAAGACAAAATCAGTGAAAAGAAGGAGAAGTATATTAAAAATAAAAAAGAGATAACATGGAAATAAGAAAAAATAAATGAGTCTTTGCTGATACCAAGTGCAGTGACAAAGTAATTGTTTCAGAGAATGCTCCTGTCAGAAAAGCACTTTGCTACAAAGGAAAGGAGAGTGGGAAGACAAACACAGTACAAGCTGGAATATTTGCAATCTTATTTGTCAAATAGTATTACTTGTTTTCACCTATGTAATGCATTAATTTAACCCCAAACCCTGTTGTAGAAGTGTGCAACACGTCAACAGCTGGAAGCAGCAGTAGGACTTGGCTTGCCATTGCTGGCATGTCACGCCAGCACTTCAGAGAGGTGTGCTGGCACTTGTGTGGTCACACAGTGAATAGGACAGTAGCATGGAAATGCTTCCCCCCAAACTGATCCCTGTAAGTCCCAATCTGTTTCCTTAAATCCCCTTTGAAATACTGATTGCAATCTAAAGAGGGGTCCCGTTGAGTGAGAATGAGGGTTTTCATGTGCATGCTGGTGGGACCAAAGCCGTTCTTGTTTGGGACTGGGTAAATTTACCTTGTTTTTCCTTCATGTGCATTCCTCTTTGGATCATTAAAAGCTTCTCCCTGGCCTGACTATCACCTGGGGGTGTCACTTGTTTCAATAAACAGCACATAGGCCTGGTGCTGGCTCAGTTGCAGGAAGGAGAATACAGCTGAACTGAAATGCCTGTCTGTGTGGCCACGTGTACCAGATAGCCCAACAAACAAGGTCAACTATTAAAATCAGAAAAGTCCATGTAGACAAGGCCTGCTGGCACAGAGTGCGGTGATGGCGTTGTAAATGCTGAGCAGTAATGCTGATTTCTACCCTGCTTAAGAAGTTCAAGGCAGATTAAGGAGAAAAGTATTCTGGGAGACGTTTTTTGTTGGGACCTCTGACAATTGGATCCATTCAGCTGTTACCACTGCAATAGTCCTGCATCTTTCTTGTTTACCAAAACAGCATCCTGGCTAAACTATTATCTGGGAGAGGAAGGAGAAGTTCCGTTGTCAACATGCTTGCAACCTATTACATATTTAAAGAGGGAAGCTCTATGGGACAATACATATGGACCACCTGTTTAGGTATTTTATTATTTTACTATCTTTTATCCTTTATTTTAGATAAATATGTAACCGTGATTGTTTAACTTGCTTTTGTTAACTCAGTCCTGTGTAACTTTCAGCTACTTCACGGAAGTCTCAAGTAGTGGAAAAGATAGAGAAAAATAATTAGGACGTGACCAAGACTCCGAAACAGTGCAGTGAAATATTGCTTTTATTTACATATGCTAAGTCATGAGGGTTAATGGTGCCACATGAGGCCAAGTTAGGGCAGAGTTTTGCCCTGGGTTTGATTCTAAGCCAAGAACATGGCTTCTGATGCCCTTGTCTTAGACTGGTGAGAGAACATACACACAGGGAAGTGAAAGATATTTATAGTAGGAATACAGGACTCCAGCAAATATTATGCTTCATCTGCACATTCTGCATCATGCCCAACAAAAATTTTTGTCCCAGTGGAACAAATACCATGTGAGGGCTACCAGCTAGCTATCACCTGGGGCAATGAGGGAATCTAAGGGGAAAAGGGGGAAAAAAAGATACTAATGGCAGAACAGCTGACAGTGGTTATAATACAAGCTTTATGCTGGTATCTGAGCTGGCATACAGCTTGGATGCTGAGTGATATCAAATAGGCAAGGATCTGCTGTGGCTGCTGCAAACACGCCTTTGAGAGAAGGGACTGCTTTTTGTCAACTCTGTCTTTTTTGATCTTATAACATGGAACAGGTGAAACTATCCACACTATTTTTTCCTGTCAAATATTTCAAATGTTTTGGAGCCTTTAGTCCTGGTTTAGAAGCTAGGCAGCCTTGGCTTTCCTTACCAATTCAGTTCATACTCTCTCGGCAGACAAATCTTCACCATTTCAAACAATCAATTAAACACATCCATCCCTACTTACAGTCATTCGCCCAAACCGGCAACAACAGCTGCTGCTGCTGGAAGAATAAAATGTTTCTGACAGAAGAAATGAAGGAAAGCTCCAGCTCTCTCATATCTTGTGTCTGGATGAGGAAGGCTAGAGATATGTTAGAGCAGAGGCCAGGGCATTGCCCAGCCCCACACAGGAGTACAACTGGAAGTGCAAGTGAAAGTTGTGTCTGCCCGGAAACCTTCCTCCATAGTAACTAATGCATGGAGTGCTGGGTCCAGTCCTGGGTTCCCAAGTGCAACAAGGACATGGACGTACTGGAGCAAGTCCAGAAAAGGGCCACAAAGATGGTGAAGGGACTGTAGCATCTCTCATAAAAGAAGAGGCCAGAACTGTTTAGAGTGGAGGAGAGAAGGCTCATGTGTATAAATACCTGATGGGGAAGAAAACAAGATGGACCCAAACTCTTAGTGGTATCCTGTGAAAGGCCAAGAGACAATGGGCACAAATTAAAATACAGGAAATTCCATTTAAACATAGGAAAAAACTTTTTACTGTGACGGTGGTCTGTTAGGTTGCCCAGAGTTCCCATCCTTGGAGATATTCAAATCCCAACTGGACACAGTCTTAGGCAACTTTCTCTAGCTGTCCCATCTCTGAGCAGGGGATTGGACTGGATGATCTCCAGAGTTGCCTGTCAGGCTCAACTTTTCTTTGATTTTGAGAAATAGAGCACACTAAATATGGTCAATTAATCCTACATGTGGACCTGCTTGTTGTAGAATACAAGTAACTACATGGATCTAAATGAGACAGCCTAGAGTAGCTCCCTCCTCCAGACGAGTCCTACACTTGAGACGTCTGAGCCCTGGATCTGATCTGCTCTGAGTTCTGCCCAGTGGCAGCAGCCCATGAGCAGTGAGCTTTTCCTCCACAAAAATGTCAAAGGGGCAAGTGGGCACAGGCCTCTGTCCATATCCCCAGAAAGGCTGCAGACTGCCTGTGGTTTGACACCTGAGGTGGTCAATGGACTCCTTCAGCATGTGGTTGGTGTGAGCTAGTCACCCCTGCCAGGGAAAAGGGAGAGCAAAACATGTCTCCCCCACTTTCCCACACCATTCCTGCTCACAGGGCATTTGCGTCTAACTACCTACCCTCCCAGAGAAAACCCCCTAAGGATGAACAATTTGTCAGAGATACCTGGGCACCCCTCTCCCAGAAAAGCTGCTGAACATCAAGCACTTCACTAGGAGTGGAGGGTAAAATGACTCTGAGAACTTACTCTCACCCCATGATTATGAGCATGGAGAAAAATAAAGAAGGAGAGACACAGTTCAATTTTGCTTTTATTAGATCCTCACCTTTTTTTTTTTGCCAGGTTTTTAAAGGCAAGAACCTTAGAGCGAAAGAGGGAATGAGTCACTGCAATAGCTTCTCATTAAACTAATGACAAGACATATAAACAGAAGGAGCTCACTTGGCTAATGTTCCTACCATCCGCAACACTAAGCCATAGGAAATTAAACCAGAAAAAACTCATGTAGCGTGCCTTGGACTGGGTGTTCAATTAACCTTAAATTGGAAATGCTAACATTTGATTTGAAAACAACAGTTAGGCATTTGCACCAGGCGCCCTGTAGCGGGATAGGGTAAAAAAAAAAGAAGTAAAATCAAATATCAAGCTCTGTTGTTTGCACTTTTGAGTGAGTATACACTGGGTAGTAGCACCTCTGTTGAATCACATTTCCGAAGGTAGAGAGTTCCTTGCTGTTCTCCACGGTCTCTTTTTAATACCAAGTCAATTACTCAGACATCTCCTTGGGTTATGGTAGGTGCTGAATACTTCTGAAAAATACCCTCTCAGTAAAAACCATTATTTTCCAGTCTGACTCCATAAAAATTAACCTGCTGGAAAAAATAAAGTTTGAAGGACCCCATGCTAAAAGCTCTGTTCAGAGAACACTCCATTTTCAGTAGAGAAGCAGATATGAATGATCCACATCCAATTCCAAGAGATTAAAAAGGCAGTAAGATGTTGATCTGCAGAAAACATCTTATAGCAAACCAGTTCTAGATCTATGGCATTAACCACAGATTGTAGGAAGAATAAGATTTTTTGGTACTGAGAAAATAATGCTGAAATTGTTTTTAAAATTGCAAACACTCGGCAGTGTTCAAAACAGATTCTTTTTCAGCAGTGTTTCCCAACTAATATTCAATAACTTTTTAAATAGAAATTTTTAATTGAAATGAATAAAAAATTGTAATCATTATTTTGAAACATTTTGATAACATTTTATTTTAAATGGGGATTGGAAGTTCCCAATCCGCTTGACAAAAGTGTGGACAGAGCAGTACTAATGCCAACAAGTTTTTAAGCAAAGAATTGAAAACGGAGTTTTTCCAGCAACAACTCTATTTAACTGTGTAAGATCTCAGTCTTCTCTGCCTGATAATTTTGAGTTTTGGACCAATTCATGTTGCAGCAGCTGTTACAGCTTTGGCAAAAAACCCCAGCAACAACATACCTTTTTGTCTCATAAATACCTTAAAAATAGCTGAAGCTTCTTCAGATTCGTAGCTAATGGAAAGGAAATGAGGAAATATGTTCCTTTCATTTCCTCTGCTTTGTGTAAAGGCCAAGGTTTAACAGAGAAAGAAGAATAATTTAGAATTTTAACTATGAGTTTATAGCAGGCAATCAGGAGAACTCCTCTATACAAAGCTGCTTAACAAAAGAAACCAAAAAGTGCAGAATGTTCAAAACACTAAAAACTGTAAGGCCAACATAAAAACAGCCCCACAAATTAAATTACACAAATATTTTATGTAATCAGTCCATTAAATCTATGCATTACAAATTGCACAACATTCCTATATGATAGAACACGAGAGCTGAGCCATCATTTATTCCTGCCATTGCTCAGCATGCAGTAGAAGTACAAGTAGAAGAATGACTTTTACACTGAGTAATCTCAGTAATAAACAAGGCCGTTATACTGGCAATGCAAAAATTAATTATAAATAGTTGAAATTGGGTGGGTGGCTGGGTGGGGGGTTGCTGATAGACTGTAATGGAGATATTTTTGAGCCTGGAGGTACAAGTAATTTTCTCTACTAGTTTCTAGAGAGAGCTGTTTCAAAAGTTGTAGCTAAAAATAAAAGGACAACATTATTATTAAACACCATCAAGTTGACAGACACTTCTTTATTAAGATGCAAATAAAGTCTTCATGTCACGTATGATGACTCCTGCTATTTTCAGTTCTTTGCCAAACTTGAAAGTTTTGGGCCAACAGTTTTCACAAAAAGTGAGTGCCTTAGTTTGAATGTGTTTGTTTAAGCTCTGTGTAATGCCATTCAGCCTTTTCTGAAAGAGAGATTAAGGAAAAATATATAACTACTACATAACCCTAAAACAGACAGTGCTGTCCTTAATTTCTGGCACTGTTGTGCTGTCATACAATAGCCATGCAGTGCAAAAACCCCCTTAATTCAACAATTTGTGTATTTGCATTACAATACAGTAGGGGAGCAGTCACCAGAGACTGCATCACAATACATGCATGCAAGGTTGCATAGACGGTAATATGTATGGTATTTTCTAAGTGCAGTGGACTTGCCATTACACTCCTTGCCATTTTTTGATATTGTTTTTGTAGTTTGGATTGATGAAGTCTTGCAGCAGGAGTTATGCCCTTAACCTAACTCTCAGAAAGGCATCCAAGTGAATAATGAATCTACATGGATATAGTTTAACATGCTCATCAGCAGAAGTTTTAAGAGTAATGAAGTTCAAATATTAGTATTAAGAAGATAAAACCCCTTCTAAAAGAATTTTAGTTCCACCTGATTTAATATGAAAGAAATGAATGAAAGAAATGCTGCTATTGCTAAAAGCCCACACCTTAAATACTCTTAAATGCTTTCTTAAATACTAGGGAAAAAAAGAATGTTTACTTCCACTCACCGGGCTCAGTGTCTCCACACCAGTACAGACCCTCTTCCCCAAAGGGAAAGGAGATTGACTGCCTGGTCTTATTCCAAAGGATGTGAGACAGGCTAATGCTGAAGATAACACACTCCTCAAAAATCAGCAGTGGGGAAGAACAAAAATATGGAGTCAGAAAAGTAAATATGGAAAATTTGCCTGAAAGCCCAAATGCGATAAAACCCAGATCCACAATCTTTTGAATTCTGAGTCCAAGCACCCATTTGCTAAATCTGGACTTTGACCACAAAAAGATATGATCTAAGCAAGTAGTTTATTAACAAGAGGCAAAAAGAACTAATGCTGTACACTGAGCAATGCAGTTGAGCAATTACAGTTCTTATTATCTGGTGTCCCAAACAGGAGAAAGTGTGAAATTGATTGATAAAAATCAAACTTTCTTCTATACAAATATCAAGGCAATTGTTGAACAAGAAATTTATGATCAATAACCTCAAATAAAGAAGGCAGCTCAAGAAGAATCACTTCTTACAATTCTGAATTGTAGCAACAACGAAAATGTCAGAGGCTGGGAAAAGCTTTCTTCTACCAGAAAACTGACTTAAAAATAAATGACTGAGAGACGTTGAATTGTATAATAATTGCAGTTAAGTAGTCTAATATGACTAAAGACAATATGTTCTTCAACTTTAGAATTATCTACTTACGCGCTATTGTGAAAAGACAAATTTGATCCAGAAGCCGTTTTTCAACATTGGTAATATTTATCTAAAAAGAAGAATTCCCCAAGGTCACAGTGGCAGTAATAATTATATGTGGGTTTAGATTCTGTAAGGGAATTCCACACAGGATTAACATTTAAAGTACACCAACCTTTTAAGTTCTGGACATGTTATTTAAGGTAAATTGGTAGATGAACTGATAAAACACATATTAAACCTATTTCTGATTATTCATTAAATTCTCTTAGTGTTCTTAAAAATTGTGATCACCTGGTTTGAGACAATTTGTTCATGCGCTTGACATCTAATCTCCTGTTATTTATGAACAAAATTGCTCTGAAGTTTTTCAGGAAATGAAATGCTGAGATTGGAAATCTTCAGAAATGTATTGCCAAAAAAAATAATCTGAGCTACAAAACATACCAGTTTTGTGTGTCCCTACGTTGAATCCTTAAATGGACTCTTCAATCTTAATATATTTAGTGGACTTGCAGGCCTGAAGTGCTTCTTAGTTGAAACTTAATATCATTTCACAGGTGGATTTTAAGAAGAAAAAGTACAATCAAGGTAATTAATCAAACACTTGTGATGTAGTGGGTAAGGAAAAAAGACCAGTTACATAACTGAATTTCACATGAAGCTGTCCAGATGTAAATCCTAACAGTATAACTCCAGAGAGGCCAGGACATCACCAAGTGAGGCAGCTCATCACACAACACTCACTTGTCACCATATTTGAATGTAGATGTGGATTTCATATTAGAGTAGAGCAAGAAACTATTTTGTAATTTTCTAGGTTTTGGAATATTTTAAATTCCTCTACCAAACTGGGTACCCAAGAACCTCAAAGAGACCAAAATGAAACAAGCAAACAACCCTCCTTTCCAACAAATAGCTTTAGTGCAGTGGAAATGCTTATTTTAGATGTTGATCTTTTTCATTAAAAATCTTACTTTTCACTGTAGTTACATTTCAGAAGGAAAGTATTTCTGAAATGAAAAAGCAGAGCACTTCATTTTGAAGATACTGGAACAAGATATTAAACAAATGTCAAATCTTTTTGACTTGGAAAAAAATCTGAAAGAAATCCTTTGTCATAAAAAAAAGTCTATTTTTGACAAATTGGCATTTTCAAACTGAAAAAACCTGATTTTGCTTTTAAATCACATTCAGCTCTACACATCTCCAGGATGCATTGCAATGAACTGATTCTAATGTGTGTGCATTAGGAAAGAAATCAGCCTCAGGCTGACAGCCAGATGGCCTCCTCTGATCTTTGGACTTCTAAATGTGAAAAATAAACAAAATGAAGGCAGGCAAAAGGAGGTCTCAGATTGTAATATCCCTATCAGAGAGTTTTGAAAATACTTTTCTTCTTGATTCTGGTTGGAATATAACAGAGATGACGACCAGAAAATGTTCTCTATTTAATAGATTAATTGCCTGAGTTATTCCCATTACTTTCTTGATATATATATTTAATTACGTCTTGATATATATATTTAATAACGTCTATTAGTAGGTGTACTTCATTTGCGGAAGATGATACCACAACTTGAAGAATTATGAATTGAGAGCTTAATCAGCCATCTAAGTACTTGTGAATATAATTTGTAAGTATAATGAGTTAATTTTTTCTCCTTACTTACACCTTTATGTCCCCAATAATTGCAGTGCTCAAGTGGAAATGGGAGCCGCATGTGGCCTTGTATCCCAACAGCAGTCAGAGAGTCACATCAGATTGCACAAGTGCCTGGCTTAACTATCTCAGAGCGAGCTCTCCTCTGCCTCGTGCTGTTTGGTAAAACATCGAACATCAACGAAATAGCAGCTGGATTGTTCTTGAAAAGGAAACCTGAGTCATAAAACTCTGCCAATTTTCCACCCTCCTGACCTTGGATCTCCAAGAAAGAGGTCAAAATACCCCAAACACAAATTTTAGAGCAGCCTAAGTATAATGTTGATGAGGTCATTTCCAAAGACACTTCTTTGTTGAAGCTCAGCCAGACTCTCTGCGCTCCAGTCCCACTGAGCTCTGGTGCATCCCAAGGTAGACCCTCCTCCTCGGCAGGGATGGGAAGGGGCTGGCAAGCCGTGCCCAGGGCACCCCTTCCTGCCTTGAGCCACAGAGTACTTGGCTCTTTGCCATTCTCTTTTTATACATGCAGTTTATAAAATGCGACTGCCCAAGAAAATTGAATGTCAGTGGCTATTGCACTCCATATTTTCCTCTTTCTGCAGACGGAAATTTCTTATCAGTCTGATGCACAAAATGGCAGGCAGGGCAGTGTGCTATCAGGGCTGGCAGGCTGGAGGAGCTGGGGACCTCTCGTCGTATGCCATTTCGGACAAGAGAGAAATGGCACACAATGGAGCAGTTAAAAGGCAATTTTCATATAAATCTGGCTGACAACAAATGGATTGGAGGTAGGAGGGGACACCAGTCATTCACCACAGACACGTATTATATTCCAGGAAAATACAACTGAAGAGGAGGAGGGGATGGAGGACCAGAGCTTGCTGAGAGCAGAGCAGATGGCTCAGGCAGTGAGAGGGCAATGCCATCCAGTCATCAGGTGTGTCATGGGAGGAAAATTTACAAAGTACTTTTAAAATATGCCTTCACATTTATTTGTGCCAGTCATGTGATAAATTAGGAATAAACCTTCTTTACTGGGGATGCTTTGTTGTCATTTATCTATGTGCTTATACAGCACAGCTGACAGGGCTCCATAAAAAATGTTCTGTGGCCAACAGCAGCAGTGATGAAGCTGTAAAATCTGTGCCAAAGCAACAGGTAAATGATGGTTTTAAAGCCATTAAATCTTTTCTGTTGAGTTTGAATTTAGAACAGATTTCTTCTCATTATCATTGTTATTATTACCATTATCTTTATGACTGTGACATATAGAGGTTGTCACAGAATAAAAGATGTCCCTTGCCCAACAGACAGTCATGATTTAAATTTAAGACAAGAGACTATTAATAACACCAGAAAGGTGAAGAAGGATCTTCAATGAAACAAGTACAAATTGGGCAAGATGGGAGGGGATACCAGGTTGCCAAAAAGAACAAGCTTTTCCGATTTTTTTGTAGATGTTATATAAAAGAAAATGAGAAGGAGTATTCTGAATGACCACAAGACAGAGTATAGAATCATAGAATCGTTTAGGTTGCAAAAGACTTTTAAGATCATCGAGTCCAACTGTTAACTATCACTGCCAAGTCCACCACTAAACCATGTCCCTAAGCACCACATCTACATGATAGTTATGGCATTATCTCCCCAGCATGGATGAGAATGGAAGAAAGTTACCACAAATGTGTTTGGAATTTAGCAAGCAAGAGATTGGAAACCATAGAGCAATCAAAAACAGCAGTAGTCTTTGAAGAACTAAATGACAGGTGACAAGCAGAGTAGGGACTGGCCATGAAAGGTTTTGAAAATAGAGATGTCACTTAAATTTATTTAGATAGAGAAGCAGGATGCAAAGACATGGAAAATAATAGGTAAGTGGTAGTACTCTGAACAGATAAGAGAAAAAATGTATTTATCAAAGCCAGAGGCAAATATGTTGCAACAACTAAGATGAGCTGATTATGAGAGCTGTAAAAGAGATTTAGCTGTGTGGATGGACTGCAAGCATGGTATTTACGTGATGCTGTTCAGAGTGAACTTTAGGATGTCAGGAGACATAGAGAAGTTACAGATGAAATTGATGACTGGTCTAAGGACCCAGGAATGGGTACTACGCAAAGGAACTAACACTAAAAGGAGAAGGGAGTGATAAAACACTCTGGTAAGTATAGAGGATAGCTGGACATCCATGAGGAGGTTTCAGAAAAACAGGCTGAGATCTTAGTGTGTATCAATAGAGGAAGGCTGATTAGAGACATGGGCGGTTTTGTTGGGAACTGGAAGAAGATCCAAGGAAAGACAGTCACTGCAAACAGAGGAAGACAAGGCTTTCCAAAGAATAACATGATCAGTGATATCAAAGTAGACAAAGGGTCAGGAAGGATATTCCTGTAGCACAGATGCTGAGCCTCTCATTGAGGAGTCGCTGAAGGATTAGATGTGAGTGAGAGCTTAAGGAAACTGTAAAAGATGGAAACCACCTTCACAACAAGATGCCATCAAAATGGAGGAGTGAAGTTCTTGCCAAGGGATAGGGCAAAGCGCAGTAGTCAGAAGAGGCAAATGAAGCTGGAAGTAATGTTTTAAGATGGATAAGGTGGAAAGTTTTCTGCACAGTGAGGAAAGTGGTCCAGGGAAGAGTGAGAAGAAAGGAGAAGTGTAAATTAAAGGATAAGAAGAGTTCTGGGGAGACCAGCAAGGGCTTACAAGGGAAGTAAAGGTTGTTAGCATTGTCTTAGGTACCCTGTTCTGTCTCAGTAACTAATTACTCATGCACCTATGAGTTGAATAACTTGACTGTTATCCAGTTTTTCCCCAGCAGAACAGAAAGAACTGTAAAAGTTTAAAAGAAAAGTGAATGGAGAGTTTTTCTAACTCTTCATTCTGATTCAAAGAGAAGGAGCAGTGACGGAAGAAGATTGTAGAGGATGGTAGAATCAGTAGATTTTCTTGCTTGTCAAAATTTAAAGGTCATCCATGACATTAGATTGCCAGATTAGTTCCTATACTGGAGGAACTGAAATGTTAAAGTGACACTTTCAACAACACATGATGGAAATGACAGTGTCTTCTGTGAGCAGAGTACCATTACCCTGTTGTTGACTTTATAAAAATGAAAAATTTGGAGAAATTATGAGGGCTTGGATCAATGACTGTGACTCCCATATTATATAAAGGCATAGCTTTCCTGCTCTTGAGACACAGTGGTCCTATAATAAAGTCAGTGGGTGATTTACCACTGATTTCTAAAAATATTTCTCCCCAATGATCTAAGATGATGTCTGCATTTTACCAGATGAGCTGGTAGATAGAGAGATCCAAACAATACTGGTCAATCTCTTTCAAGCCGGGGTGAGCTTCTACTCCATGATTACCTCTATATCACCAGCTCTGGGTCCTTGACGAAATGGGAGGCTGCCAAAGTAGTCCCTCACATCTTTTTAATGGGTCTGTAGCCAGGGAATCTCTCTAGTGTGCTACAACAACCTTCAGATACAAGAAAATTGGAAATACTAGATGTAATTTCAAAAAGATTCTGGAGGTGTTTGCTTGCATTACTGTTACTGATTGTGAAGCATTGACTATAGACAGCTCTGGAAAAGACATGCAGTAAGTAACAGAATCATATGATCATGCCATAATTCAGGTTTAAAGGGACCTCTGAAGGTCTTCCAGTCATCATCTAGAATAAGTCACAGTGCTGAAACCAACATGACTTCCCCCATCAATGTCAAAAAGAACAGGCCCAATGACATCTTCTATGAATTGCTATAATCTACCATTATTGTTTTTTTTACCTCAGATGACTTCCAAATTTTTAAAAGTAATGTTTTTGAAAGCTACCCTAGAAAGTAACATGCTGCCTCTGATAACCCACAGAACATCAGAGGTAAAAGCAAAGGTGATTAGAGACAAGAGATAGATGTATTCGTGGTGCGGCATGGAGAACAGGCTATGGGGGAGTAGCTTCATGGAGAAAAGTCCAGGGACAAATTTCTCTTTGTTATCCACTTATGTGTTTAATCTTCATTGCCACTGAACCATAATTTTTAATAGATAATATATACTGCCTCCACATGATATGTGTGATAATATGTATGTCAACTCTGCTTCCTCTTGAGAGACAGAGATTAAAGAGCTGGAGACTACAAATGCTCTGGGTTCCCAGAGGAAAGTTCTTTTCTGTGGCAATGAAGTTTTTCCATTTAGCTTTTTCTGATTATATCTTCATGAAAAAAAAACCCCACAATGACTTCTCAGTGTTTGTAAGAGACTATGGGGAACTAGGAAAAGTGAGAGGAGAATGACCTAAGCAATATAAGTGTTGATGCAGGATTTGAAAGAAAAGGTGGTTTCTTGGATGAATTGGAGGGAAAGAAATTGAAGCACAGAAGGAGAGATGAGTAGAATAATGACGCAAACACATACCGGAGGTATACCTTGTTTGCTAAGTGGAGGGTAGAGAAAATAGAGATATATATAAGGATTCATTGGAGCTGCTTTGTAAATGCAGCTGTGAAGACTGGGAGAGAAGCGACTAGTGTCTGAAAGAAAGTGACACTGTGGGAATGGGGTGGGTGGCATCAAACTGCATGATGCAAGAGCAAAACCAGAAAAGGCAGGATGTACATGGAGCTGGAACCAGGCAGATAATGGAACACGTTAATTTTGGGGTATGGGATTCCTCTTGCCAAACACTAGAGCTTCTAAAATATACATCCATATCTAAACCTAAACCTGCCACTCTGACTCTTCCTTTATAGTCAATGGAGAGAAACAGGCACTTCCAAAGGAGAATTGCAAGAGGAAATACTAGAAAAGGTCAAACTTTCAGATGTCTGAATTAAAGCAGACATTGTGGGTGTGAGTCTCTTACCTGAACACAGATATGTGTTGCCATTTGAGATGCCCTAAAGTATCACTCTGTCACTTAGCTATTGGTAGTGAGGGCATGGGTCTCCCTTAGGTTTGGAATCACATCTGCCAGCCCTAATGGAGGTCTCTGGTGTCTCAAAAGTCTTTAGGGCCTATGTGTGGGCAATGAGCAGAACCACTTCTGTCTTCAAAAGGAGGGGAATCTGGATCTTTCATTTCGGAAAAAAATCCACATTTTAAAATTATTATTTTTTTTCTCTCTTAATTTTCTCTGTCATTTGCTAGAAAGAAATTGGAGATTTCTCCTTTCAAGGACTGTGCTGGTTTACCCTGAAATAAAATGGTCATCAGGCTACAGAGCTAAGGGCTAAATCAGAATATGATGGTCGTCATTTCAGCACAGGGTTCTTCTTCTCAGAGTTTAGACACCTAGTTGGCACTTCCGAAATGTGTGTGTTATCTCATCCTGAGACAGGCCCATTCACTAGGTAGCTTTCTAATAGTGCTTATTCCTGTCATTTGATCATAAAAGGAGGATACATAGACACCCATCTTATAGATGCTTATGTTGGAGCAGAAGAATTAAACCCATGGGTGGGAGTCCTTTTTTCCATCCATAGATATCTATGGCAGAGATCTTTATTTCTGAATTAATTGCATTAGACTCCCTTTGTTCTCACTGGGGAGAAATAAGGACACAATTCATTTGACCTATTTTGGTTTAATCTCATTTGAATAAGATGAATTGTGTCCTAGAGGTGCCAATTAATGGAACTTATGGTGACAAGCTTAGATGTAAATGTCCCTATTCTGGATATCTTAAAGTGCAACTCTTTAAATGTGTAAATAAATCTACCCTGTAGCCAGATCTCAGAGATTCATTACGTCATTAGCAAGATCTGCTTTACTCTCACAGCCTATGTGGTCTAAAGGGCATAGCGATCACATATATGTCCCTCCCTGTGGGCTGGCTTTGGGCATAGCTAACTTCTCAGGCTTCCCTCCATGCCTCCTTGCGGCAGGTCTGGCTTGGAAGAGGGGATGCGGGTGGGCAGAGGGCACAGTGTCCGCAGCCAGGGACAGCTGGTGCAGGAAGGTAAATGGTGACCATGTCCCTGATCACAAAGGTTTTGATTAACATTTTCAGGATGCTCACCGTTCACTCCCACAGCCCTGCCAGAGGTTCTTACTAGCTGAATGGGAAATGCTGTCCCCCCATGGGTGGCATTTAGCGTGCCTGTGACAGTGGGTAATGGCAGGTCTCTGGCTTGGGAGAGAGGAGAAAGGAAGCAGGCATTTCCTAACGCAGATCTGCCAGCCGTGACAGACCCGCTCCAGGAGACTCTTGGTCTGTCCCCAGTTCCTTCCCCTCCCACTGGCTGCACTGTAGATTCCGCCTTTTCAGCCTCCCTGTCTCCGTTGTTTGTGTAGCTGCTGAGGGGTAGAAACCTCCAGCATGGTAGAAGCAGTGATCATCCTTTGCTGTTTTTTCTTAAATCAATTACCATTTGTGCCTACAAGGCAAAATTGACATCTGCAGCTGCCAGTGGATGCAAGCTGGAGAAAGTGATGGACACATTAAACTTTTAGGACCTAAGCCTGAAATAGAGAATTTAAGCCAGACTTAGGAAATGTCTGCCTCATATGGGACACAGGTGTCGATCTGGGTCTCCTTTCTGTGTATTTGCTCCTTATTTAACTATAGGACCTCTCAGCCAGAAAACAAGAGTGGCCTTGTATGAAAGGACTTGTCTGGAGCAGACAGAAACACTTTTGGAAAAGCAGAGATTTTAGAGAGCTGAATGGTAGCATTTGTCAAGGAACTGTCCAGGGAACAGTTCATTAATTGAAGTAAATTGAAGTAAAGTGCACGCTCTTAGTGGTATATCTCTATAGTTAAATTATAGTAAGTGACTCCTACTTAATTACTTTATAATTTTTGCTGCTGGATTTAGTGGAAATGTGTTTAAAAGGGAGTCATTAACTATGAGAAAAACCACCCACCATGAAGCTCTTTTCACTTTGAGATAAGCCAAGCCGATAGGGAAAAGCTTTTGGGTGCTTCTCACTATTTCTGCGTAATGTTTTTACATGCCATTACCTATATCTAGCAATCAGAGAGTTCAGATTAATTTCTTCAAATTCACACTTAGCAGAAAGCCTTCTTTGTTTCCAGCTGGATCAGTCCCCTAGATTGGGTCACTGTCCATGCTTGGGAACAGGGCAAGAACTAGTACTAGGTTTCAGCTGCAAAGGGGAGCTGGTTTCTTTTTGGCAACTGTTAATTGACAGTGTTAATTAAACTGCACACCCATGGGGTGATCTCATGGCCAACCTAAATGGGGGCTGCCCTCCAAAGCCCCTGCTACCCTTCTGTAAGCATGCCTCCCCGAAACTGCTCACTACACTATGAACTGCAGGAGTACCAATCCTGGTGCAGGGGAGATGATGGGGACAGGGAGCAAAGGCAGAGGCTGGCATATGGTTGGACAGTACCCCAGAATTATAGAATTATTCAGGTTGGAAAAGACCCTTAAGATCATCGAGTCCAACTGTTAAACATGATGTTTCCACCAGGTTTCGAATGGGGGACCTTTTGGGTGTTAGGTGAATGTGATAACCACTACACTATGGAAACTCCAGCTAAAAGAGTTAAATTGCAGTGGAAGTGTGCATCTGGGTAAACTGAGGGTTGTGCTCTGATTTGGAGACATGATGGGAAATTATTACCGAGATGCAGAAGAACTTTATTCTGACATTTTTGCTTCACTCTTTGTCTCCAGATCTGAGGTTTTAGGTAGGAAGTTTTGTCTCTGAGGACATTTCTATGTGGAAAAATGTAAAAATGACTGAGTTTGCTTTTGTCATAATTAGAAATATTTTTAGATCTTAAACAAAATCTGAAATTCCAAATGCAGTTAGTGTTGCTGTTCCTCTTTGTAATTTTCCATTTTTATCATTATTTCAAAAATAATGGCCCAAGTGTTACCAAATTAAGCTGCAGTTTGTTTGGTCTCCTCTTCCCCAACCTGTCATTGACTCCTAGCCCTATTCCTCTAACCTTCTCTCTTTCTCTCCTAAATTACTTAATGTCTGAGCAGCAAAATATGCAGACTTCACTGTGAGTCTTCCCCAGGCCACCCTGGGGGTTTCGGTGCACAGAGGGTTTACGTGCACTGCAGACTGTCATCTGTATCAGGGGATCCTCACTGATGTGGATTAATTAGCTCAGGTACTGTAGATGGTGTGACTGCACTGCAGAGGACAAACTGTTCTTGCTGGTCACATAACACCCACATTGTTGCAGTCTGCTATTAATACTTGTAATTAATGATACTAGCTTTTCTTTATCTTTGAAAGAGTTTTGGGAGTGAAGGAGAGGAAGATGAGAGGAAGGGTCTGTAGGTAAAGCTAGGAAAGCTTTACGAAACTGCCTGGGAGGAGAAGCTCGGTGGATTTTGCAACAGGCTTCCCTGAGCCCTTGGTCATTACATTAGAAGGAAACTCAGAGAGAAAGAGGCTTTTTCAGTTCAATGGCTGCTTTGGAGAAGATAAATATGGCTTTTGGCTCTCATTTTAGTTCCTGAAGAACATAAAAGAAAGAAAGAAGAGCTTAAGGGTTACCATGGGAAAAGAAGACATGATAGATGACTCCCCTGTCACCAGGGCAAATATGAGACTGATGGAAAAGAACGCAAAACAAACCACGTAAGTTATCTGTATACCCTTGTCCCTCAGCAGCATCATTCCATTTTAGCAGATATTTTTTTAAGCTTTCAATACCCATGAAATTAAGGATCCAACTAAACCTTTTTTTTTTAAAAAAAAATAAGCTCATCTGAAAGTGGGTTATTGGTGCACAAGCAGTTGGTGGGGCTTCTGGGGACATGAAAGTGACCTAACAGGAAAAGCTCTGTGCCAGAAAAATGAATGGCACATTGAAGAGGATTAAGAGTACTGCCCAGGCAGGTATACATAAGCCTTCCTGCTCTCTTTTGTTTACAAGAAGCACTTCCGCTCTCCCTGGTGGAAGAATATTTGCAGACACTTCACGGAAAGGTACTTGTAGGTGCATTGCTTTCATTAGCGAAGTTGTAAGTAAATGAGGCAGTGGGCACCTTTAGCACAATGGTGGTACATTCCGCCAGCGCACAGAGCACTTGACCAAAGCTACAGTGTAGACCAAGACCTTTCAACATACCCCTTTCTTTGTAATGACTATATTCTAATGCGCATTCATTGCAAATCTCACCTCTCTTTCCTACATTGATACTGAATCACTGGACTATATAAACCAAAAAGCTTCTGAGATGTATACTTGAATTAAAGAAAGAGTTTGATTACCTATCTTTGCAATTCTCTGATCCTGAAGGAAAATTGCTAGGTAAACAGCTTCTTATCACAGGTTTTTAAAGGGTATGTAATACCTGCTTCACTTAACTGTTTGTGATTAGTAAAGTGAAGTCAACTAAAGAAGAGAGGCTCTGCTTCGTAACATTGCACCAGATGGTACACAAGGTATAGGTAAGTGACAGCATAAGAACAATGTAATTGCCCATTTATTGAACTCTACCCATATTTTGGGGAGTCTTTAAGAAAAGTAAAATCTAATTCATTCAGATTACCAGTGTTTGTGAGTGATTTAACTTATTTCTACGCATTTACATTTAAAACTACAGAGATTACAACACTGTAGCCATCATGGCCTCCAAATACAAAAGGAAAAAAATTTTAAGAGAGGCAATGCTTTATATTATATCAGCTAAGCAGGCTGCAAAGGACAGTCTCTCAGGTGTATAGGCTTTTATTCAAGCAAGTTGTGCAAAACTCGTATGCCCAAAAGCCTTTTTGGTTTTTGCAGCTGATATTGATCAGTCTGAGATATTATCACACCTTACCAACCAATGAATAAAAGAACAACCAGCAGCATTTCTGGAAGGCATGCAGGCGTACAAGTACTTAGGGTCATTTCCTTCAGGAACAAAGCTGATACCTTGGCCAGGGAACCAATAAAACATAACCTTCAAATAGACCCACTGAAAAACCTTCTTATCAAGGTGGGAAGGCTAATATGAGCATCAAGGAGAGGTCTTGAGAGTAGCAGAAATACTCTTGGGGAGGTAGAGCTCCTCTTCTCCTCCACCTTGCCCTTGCAAATTTTCAGGTTTGATGGAAAACCAACATCTCACAAGAGCCAAAGGCATGTGGTGCCTTGCAGCATCTGCAGGACAAGCCAAGTTCATTTTTTCTCATCCAAGCTGGAAGAGCAGGAGTTCCTCCTGTGAGAACGAGAAGCCTGCAGAGGGGATGGCATCAAAAGTTAATGGAAAATGAGTAAGTTCAGGAAAGGCTGAAGTTTGGGCTGAAATTCAGGACAGTCACAGGATATTCACTGTAGAGCCCTTCAAATGAAAAGAAGAGTATAAATAACTGGATTCTTGGAAAGCTGCAGACAAAACAAGCTGTAAGACTTGCTTTTTTTTCAACTTGATGGTTGTTGTGAGCTGGTAGCTGGGGGTGCTCAAAGCTATAGGGGTCTGTGGCCAGGTGTTATCTGTCTTTGAAACTCAGCAAGTAAAACTCCGGTACAACAAATTTGGTACAACTGTGTTTTCTGTGGCCAATGAACATGTAAATAAAACAATTATAAGGTGATAAAAAATAACAAAGTACAGACTTTGAAGTTGTTCCTTCATACTTTTCTAACCTTTGAAGAAAGCAGCAACTTTTAAAGAATATTGGAAGAAAAAGACCTAGAAAATGAACTCCTACAGTATGTTAATCTCTCCTGACTCCCCAGCAAGTACAGCAATTTTAATACAAGTCTAGTCATTGTGATCACCAAAACTGTGGGTGGGAAAAGGGACTGCTACGAACTGATAGAAATGTCGTTCTTATCCTTGCAGTTAGTTATGGCATCATTAGGTTCGTTCCACAAATAAGTCACTGAACATTGATCTTTTGCAATGCTGGTGTTTACTCAAAGCCATACGAGTACTGCTGCAACTGCAGAGCACCAGCCCTTTGGCCTTGCAGAGCTGCTTTCCTAAACGCTCACCTCTGCTCTCTGGGCTTACACACACTCTGCTATTTTTTGTTAATACTGGGGAAAAACCTCTTGCTCCATGCTAGAGCTGGATCACTTGCTACTCCAAGCACGTGCCACGGTACATCAATGCCACCTGACTTTTCTCTCTCCTGCTGCTTGTCCATGTTGAGAGATACCCACATCCCATCTCCTTGAGGTCTGTTGCTATGAAGATCCCAAACATAAAGCTTTCTAACAGCTCCTGACACTCTCCCTCAGTGCTGGCACTGTCGCTGTCCTGGCCCAGGGCACATGTGGTTCCTATTCACATGCCATATTTCCTATTTGGAGCCTAAGCAAAATAAAGAGTAGGCTCCCACTCCCTTGCAGAGGAAGGGCAGATAGGAAAAGAAAGGAAGAAGCTGAGGGAAGTGAGATAAGGCTTGCACAACTAGAGGAAAACACGCAGCCCCATGAGCAGCAGAACAAATTAAAATGGAGCTTACTGAGGATTTACATTTTGAGGAAAGCATTCCTGTGTGGATGCTCTGGTTTCTAATCAGAGCTGAACTCACTCATCAGTCCTTCCCTTTCTGAAATTCTTATAAATGCCCCTTCACTTAGCTGCCTATCTTCATGAGATATGGGGAAATTTAATATCCTTAGTAACTCCACTCCTCTTTCCCATGTGGCTGAAATTAGCCAATTCCTTCAAAACATATTACCCAGGACAAGGCATGTACACCACGTTTTCCAAGGATATTGGGCTAAAAATAAATTGCTCTTTTCTGCATTTGGATATTTTCCTATTGGAAATCTCATCCATGATGTTTCAAAGTTCTCCTCTTGCCCAAAGACAGGGGTATGCAAAGGAATGTGAAAGTTTTTCAAAAGCTCAGTACAATAGCTTTGGAGCATGTGTGTGTGTGTGTGTGCATGTGTCCCACATGAGGCAGTGCTCATGGAGGGACTACATGTCCTCTCTAAGCCCCTTATCCACCTCACAGATCAGTGCCACTGCTCACACCTACTCTTCATATTGCCCATGTATTGCCCACACTCTTGCTCTTATCCTCTACACCAAGTGTGAAACCTGAATACAGACCTTCCCTACACTTGATTGAGATTAGTATGACTCATCTGGTCTTTACAGTGCCGTGCATGGCTTTATGCTCCCATGTAGCTTTTGAATGGCTAGTGATGTAGAAATTAAGGAACTGGCATGTGCTTACTTTTGAGTATTGGTAGTGATTCTTTCTGTGCAGAAGATTTCTGATAGTGAAAAGCCCCACAACATACCTGAAGGCCTGGCTGGAGTGTACTTCGTTTCATAAATCTCTTGGATCTAAAATATTATTGGGGTAATTTGGTGAAATTCTTTCTTCTAAGAACTGGCTGAGAATTTATTCCAAGAATATAGACTTCTAAGAGTTTATTCCAGGAATAAACTTCTCAATCTTATCCAGTAACAAGAAGCCAACTCCTCCCCTTAGAAACCATCATTACTATATAGGGCAAAGAAAACCAGGAAGACTTTCATGTCCACCCTAAAGACCCGCCTGGGTTTAATCAACTTCTCCTTTGTCTTGGAACACACAAATAGGAGTCTCCACAGAAGTTCAATGAATGTTTGGAGTAAAGTTCAAACCTGCTTTATTATGTTTGAGTGAGGATGCCATTCCCTACTAGTAAGGGGATTCATATTTTGTGTGAAGTAGTATGCATGATCTAGGCTGTGATCTTGCTAATATGTACATTAGGCCAACATGTGGCAAGAAGAGTCGGTGAGAGACAGTAAGCATGACTCAGTGCATTGTAATCAGTCCAGTGGGAAATACAATCTCAGAAAGTCACTGGCAAGAGACAAAATTAATAGGAGAGGGAGAACATGTGGGCAGTGAGTCCGGGGAAAGGGAGTGAGAAAGATGTTTGAGCATGTTTCCCTTCATTCTTCATCTGGGAAATACCCCATTTCCACATGCCACGTGCTTTTCCCAGGAATACATAAACCGTGTTTGATAGCAACAAGTACAGAGTAATTGTGTTTTTGTTTTAGCACATCAATAATAAGCATTTCTAAAAATTTCACTGTATGAAGCTGGCATTGTAAAAATGATTACTAACGTGAGTCAAGTATATTTACATTCATTCTCATGTCATAGGAAATCACAGTGGATGTGTCTGCGATACAGGCAGCTGCTGTGGAACATGGAGGTACTTGAGCTCAAGTCATACCATCCAGTTCAGGTAGCAATCCAGCACCGCTGCAAAGAGCTCAGTGCAACCAAAAAGTCATTAATAACCCAGATTCTCTGTCTGAAGTGTGATTTAAGTCCAAAGAAGTGGAAACAAGACCCAAGGGGTAGTATAAGGCCACTGTAGTCTATCTACAAGGCATTGCAGTAGAATCAATATGGGTTCTTGACAGATATAAACCATAGGGCTTGAAACAGTGGCCAACCAACCTGAGCTGGAAAGGACAAAACTCCCAAGGTGAAGGCAGGGGAATTTTAGGGTTGGGTTTACCTTGTTTAAGTGATTAACTGTGCAGTGTTTAGGCTCAGGTTATCATCTGTGGCATGATTAATTTCCCTACATATAGACATATATGCTATACACTAAGGTATCCTGCCTAACCTCCTGTAGCCACTTCTAGGGAATGTGATTCATTTGTATGCATCAGACCTGCCAGTGCTGTGCAGATACATCCCATCCCCATGGTCCTTCCAGTCAATGAAGGCAGGAAGACATCTGATGCGGGAGTAATCCCTTGGCAGAAAGGGTATCTGAGGCATAAGTCAGCTGCATGAACACAGGCGTTCAGACAGCACTGAACTCAGTGCTAGTTGAGATGATCCAGAGTAGGCCTACATCCTTACAGGGCTGGCAGATACCACATAAGACCTGTATCCTACTGGAGTGTCAACTGGATACTCAGAGGTACTCAAGTAAATCTCAAATTGCACCAGACCCCTGTGTATAAGGAACTGAATTGTGCCCAGAGAGGAATGGGATGACTCGCTGACAGAAGGTGCCTATTGTCTCACCAGCTGGAGAGGGAGACTAAACGACTGATTTAGACCGGTTTTGGATATCTGAAGTTGGGTGGGATGAATCCCTACGCATATGACAATGCAGGATTTGAGGGCAGTAGCGTGAATGCCAGAAACTGCACACAGCACGTGTGCAACTGTGGCAACTCACATCCTCAGCTCCACAACTGCCTTTAGCCTTTGAATTCCTTCATTTAGCACAAGCTACTGGCCAAAGAAAGCACGTCACCCAATGAGTTAAATATAAAGGACAACACTCTTGCCTCCAGTTCCACACGCAAACATGGAGACAATGCACAAAGATCAAAGTGTAAAGAAAGGGAGAATTGGGTTGGAAAAGATCAAGTCATTTCACTAATGAGGCCATTCTTCCATTAATTACATTAAGTGCACTGAGGATTGAGTTGTCAGGAGCAGAATTGGAGCTGAGGGACTACGTGTGACAGAGATGCCAACAGCAAGTCAGTGAAATTACAGTTGGACTCATTTGGGCTCTGAAACCCTTTCTTTCCCCATCAAACCATGCCATCAGCCAACCTATGGGGGACAACTTCACACCCAAATAGAAGATAGTAATGAGTCATATAGTTCCTCTGCTACAATTCTCAAGAGCATATGCGCTATAATTACTCATTTTTTGCAATCATTCTATTTGCATTACTACTGCTGCACTACTCTGGGCTGTTATCTCACCATCACCCTGAACTAATGAAAAGCCGCCCTGGTGGTCTCCATTTGGGAGGGAGCCACTGAGAACTGAGAGCCACTGTCTCTAATCCAGTAACTGAACTGATTCCCTAACATGACACAGCCCAGCCAAAACTCCTCTCTATGGTGTCTATGGACCATCTTTGGGAATTCACTGCCTTTCACATGTACCTACCTGCCAGTTCACTTAATGTCTACAATATGCTCCTTCCTCTTGAAATGAGGGCATTAGTGAAGATCTGACTGCAACTCAAGGGTGAGATCCCAGCATTGTACCACATAAAATTGCTTTTTTGTTGCTCTGACAATGCATTTTGGAGACATTTGAGGGTGAAGGGACCAGTATCTAGCATGGTAGAAGAAAATGCCAGCAACTCAGATTTCCCACATCACCAGCAGAGTCAAAATGAGTAAAGGAAATAAAGAAAAGGCAAGGAAGCTTGGCAAAAACAAAATCTGTATTTCCTTCTGAATCTAGATTGGACTTCTTGGCATGTTGGGCACCAGGAAAACACTTGATGCTAAAGGCAGATTTGTTCAAGTGAAGCAGGAAGCTCCCACCCTGAGTGTTTAGTGTCATCTGCAGTCCTTGGAGGCTGTCTGCCAACGTCAACTCCAGTGCCCTAGGTAAATTTCTATCACAGCAATGACAGTCTGCCCAGTGTCAGGTAATTCTGTAATTTCAAGTAGATGTAGTAATTCCATCAATTCCTAGACTAAGTATTTTTTTTTGTATTTCAGTGTGCCACTCACCACTTTAGCACTCCTCATTCAGAAATAGGGATGAGACTCCTGCATTTGTCTCTGCATGCCTAAAGCACATCAAGGCTCCTTTGGGATAAAGATCCTCCTGAAAGCCACTATGTTTTCATTATTTCATTATATATTGATTGTGCTTAGTTATCCACAGTGCTGATGTATGTCATGAGGCTCCCTGTGATGGTACCTGTCAAAAACATCCAGTTCACAGTTGTCATATGGCATATGCCATCTGCTTAGAGCGCTGGGCACTGAGCTGTACAAGAGCAAAGAAAAGGACAAGAAAAAGTCAGCGAGCTCTGGGGGAGAGACTGAGCTTGAAAGAATTGTCCCTCTTATACATATATATCATACAGGAATAAAAAAAAATCATTTTAGTCTCTCTACTAAAACTGTAGGTTATTCTTTCATACCTTAATGTGTACCTGTATCTATCTGTCTTCAGAATCTTGATGTTTACTGTGAGCAGTTTATTTACTCTTCCTATTTACCTTTTCTAAGCAGATCAAATCAAAGGACTACTTCAATTTGCCCTTCAGTAATAGGACTAAAGCAGTGGCACCAAAAACCATCTCGGAGAGAAGTTACCTGCTGTTATTGGTTGAAACCAAGTAAGTTCTGGGAAGAGTTAACCATGAAATTCAGTTTTCTATGGCTTTGGTTATCAAATGCCCCTTTGGAGGGGCTCGGCAAGTGTCAGGCATATACAGTAATGACAGGTCACAACATCCAGGCCACTTTCCATGGCACCCCAAAATAACAGACTTCATTATTATCATCAGTAAGGCGGCACTGGTGCAGTTCAGAATCCACACAGAATATTGCACGTTGCTTGTCCAAAGTGCTTTTGACTCCTTGTAGAAGCTTGAGCAGAGGGAACTTAAGGAGGTTTTTGCATGAATATGAGGATACTTTTATTTTTTAGGAAATGGGATTGGGTTGGAAACGTTTTCTCCCTTCTGTCAGAAACTGACATTAAAAAATAAGTCAAAATAACGAAGAAGAACCCTGACAAAAAGTTGAAAATTCATGACATTATTTTTCAGATAAAATTGACTTTATAATTATTACTTATATCATTATTGCAATTAGTTGAACTTCTGACAAAAATAAGCCTTCTGGTTTGTTTTTTTTTTTCTTTTTATGTCAGAAATATCTGACATTGGGACTATGTAAAATCTTCTTTCATAGGAGAAATTAATGGATATTGACCTTCTTTCCTGAAAAAAGTTGCCTTTGCCAAATCAGAATTTTCTGACAAAAATTGGTCATTGAAAATTTACCCAACTAGATTTTCAAGGAGCTTTTAAAGGAATAGCAACACTATACAGAAAGGAGGTCCCCAGTTTCACCAGATCAGACACAACATCTGGCACTGAAAACTGTCAAAATGTAGTTCACCTTAGGGGGAAAGTGTCCAGATGCAGAGATACACTTGACTGTATAATGACATCTGTTATGCAAATCAATATTGCAAACTTAGATCTGTATCTGTTAATGGGTAAAACAAAAATTAACCTGAAGTAAGGAACATTTTAAGATAAGGAACCTTTTAAGATTACAGACTTAATTGAATGGAAGATAATGGGTTTTCCTCCTGAACAGCTAATTAAAAACTGGGATCTGATCAGAACAAAAATGCGAACATATCAACATATAGGATTTAGGAGAAATATCAGGTGAATCAAGAAATAAGCATTACTGGTCCATTGGAAGGTGGATCAGTATGGATGCACCTGATAGATCTCGATGACACTATGATACTTGCCTAAAGCTTTGTGGACTAGGTCATACAAATGCAGGACATAAGTTCTACATGAAAATTTTGCTAAAATCTAAGATAAATATCTAGATTTTTATGGCTATGAATCTAAAATTGTAGCAGTAAAAATCTACTGCTAGATCAGCCTATGGAAAAAGGTGAAAACTAAAGCTGAGAGGATCCATATAGAATGCACATGCCTGAGACAGAAGATAACTAGGCTTATTTATATGACTTATTTACCCTTGTCTTTAGTAATGGGAAAGATTTATTAGAAATGAATATTCAAAACGGAAAATTCCAGCAGACAAAGATGAAAAAAAAATCTAAGTTCAGTGTGCTGAAACTTCTGGAGCAGGTTAATCTTCAGCCAGGAAGTACTAATATGTGAAACTGCAAGTCCTGTAGCAAAGCTTTTCTAAATCAACCTATTCATTTGTGGCTAGTGCATTAACATCTGAAATTAGCAAACACAGCACTCGTATTTTGAAAAGAGAAAAATTACCTATGCAGTTGCAAGACTATTAGCCTGGTTTCCAGTGTGTGTAATGTGGTGGAACAAATTTCAAAAGAAAGACTACCTAACAAAATGGAGATAAGCAGAAAATGGGACACAACACAACCGGAATTTACAGCAATAGATTTTGGCAGATAAACTTGAAATCTTTCCATTAAATATTTGTCTATGTTTAGATGAAAGAATGTGATAAACACAACCCACCTGACCTTCTGCGGAGCCTCACATACATTCCAAGGAGAAATTATTAATGCTTAAGGCAAAGACAAGGGGGATTATTAAAGTAGTTTTAGGACAAGATCTGGCTCCAGGTTAGGTAACAGCAACTAACACTGAAGGAAGATGAAGCCAGCAAAAGACAGATTCTAGGAGGAATATGTCCAGGATCAGCCATTATGTCAGTGGTTCACAATACCAGGGCACAAAAATAACTAATAAAAATAGTTAACGAAGCAAATTTGGAAAACAATATTAATAGAGAGGAAGGTTAGAATAACATATAGAAGGAGCCTGACAATCTTCAGCAATGATGCAATAAAAACCAGATTAAATTTAACAGCCTGAAGTGCCAGGTCAGGCACATAGAGACTAATAAAAAGATTTATTGTAAGCTGGGGGGAGAACTGTGATAATGTGAGGAGAGGAGAAAGCCCAGACTGGAAATAATCATTCACAGTATGGCCATGAGTCATCAACATGATTCAGCCACACAAAGGTTGATGCAATTGTAGGATGTATCCGGAATGATATTTCCAGTAGACCCGGACAGATGAAAATGGTAAATCAAAGAGGATTATACCTGGAGTATGACACAAACCTAGCCACTCATACTCTATATGGTCACTCACTATAAATATCAATGGGACAAGAGGATCTAAACAGAAAGACCTTGTTAGCCAAAGAAGAAAGAGGCAAAAAGGGGACATGGAAATTCAGGCTGGAGATCAGTAAGGTTCAAAGATGATAAGATGCTGAAGAAATTTGCAGAAGATCTCTGCTGTTCTTGGCAAAAAAAAAAAAAGGGCTATAAGGCACTCCCTGGAAGAGAAACTCCTAGGGGCAGAGGACCAGATAAGACAGGCATGGGCAATGCAACCCCTTCATGAATAGCATGATGTGGATCTGCATGCCATGGGGGTCTTATAACGTGGCTACTTGCGGTAGCAGGAAACCTCAAGGACCTTTCAATCTCTTCTAGTAAGTTATTGGCCTTTACTCAGCTAAATCCACAGGTATGTGGAAGGAAACGTTGCCAGAGTACAATTTGCATGGTTTTGCTTAAAGCTGGATAGGGTCTGGAATTTGAAGCTCTAATTCTCATCTCTGATGCTCTTCTGTGAGCTTCCTCAGGGAGAGCGCATTAGTCATTCATTCAGTCTTTTTATCTCCACTAAAAGTGAGGGGATCAAGAGACAGAGTTCAAATTTGCTTTGTCGCATGTGAAGGAGTTTTAAAGTTTTTAGTTCTTACTCCAAGAAAGACAGGTATCTCCCTTCTTGCTTATGCTTTGAGAGGAGGAGTTGTCAGGGAGGAAATGGGATCTACCACAGAGGGCTCAAGAGGCCAACAGACTCTCCTCCCTCTACCACTCAGTGTGGCTGATGGGTGGGAAGAACCATAAAGCCGTATATCCCGGTTGGAGCTGGAGATGCGGTGACACCTGCACACAGGTCCATGCCAGGGTCGCACTGCGCCTGGCTGGCAGCAGCGATCCCGCATCCTCCGTAGTCCCCTGCCCAAGTGAAACACACACAGTGCCGCAGTGCACACCAGGCAAGGAATAAGCACTTCTCTTATATGACCTGGTTCAGCCTAAACAAATACTCTTCCATCAGCCAGAGGCAGGGACAACCTGGGTTTTGGAGCTATCAGAGAAGCTTTTCCTGGTGCAAGGGAGATTTGTGCTCCCAAACTTTTCCTACAGGTGCTATGGCCCTCCTCCCAGCTTCTCAGCAGAAAGTTTGACACTAAGTTGCCATCAAATTGCCAATAATTAATTTTATGTTGTGTTTCCTAGACTAATTTTTACTAATTTTACTATGGCAAGGAGTATATCTTGAGGCTCATGAGTGACAATTCTTGTCACAAGGAGCAGATCTCTGATTAATTCTTTCTGCTCTAGATTAATTTGTGTGACAATCATTTGTGACAAAGATTAATCTTTCAAACAATTACCGTGACAATCTTCTCCACAGAGACAAGCCATCACACTTCTGCTGCTTTACTCTGACCTTGTTTTGTGACTTTGGGAAAGTTATTGTTTCCTTAAGACCCATTTTACCCATCTATGAAATCTATGTAAGTTATCTGCACGTAGTATTTACTACATATCTCAGGGAACTTTAATAAACTGTGAAACGATCAAAGGGAAAAAGGTAATTGGAAAACAACCTGGGATCTTCAATAAAAAAAGATACTAGCCATAAATTCACAAACATTACAGTGAAGAGTCAACCAAAACATAAAAAAAGGTGCATGTATTTCTCTGGAAGTTTTTTGTTTGTTCGCTTCTAAGAACTGAGGGTGTTTTCATTAGTAATTTCATGATTTTTGATTAAATCAATATCCAAAATTTCATAAAAAGAGTCAGTGAAGTGATCAAAGCTATATCTCTAGCAAGTAAACAATATTAATAACACTAAACGAAGTTAATCTGCTTTTTTTGGCAGGACTGCAGTGCTGACTATGCAAACAATATTTTGCAAAAATATTAAGCTTAAAAATATTTGTTTTTTATTGAAACTTTTTGGCAACCTCTCATGAACACTGGTCCACAGAGTGACTTTTAAAGCACACAGAATCTCTTCTTTCATGAAAAATTAATAATGTAGAGAAAGGGTTATTCTTAGAAAGACACAGAGAGAGTGTGAGCAGCATGACGGAGAAGACAACTTTTCTGTTAACAGACTCCTGGTCTCTCCTTTATTTTTCGTATTTGAATAAAAACACACTGTACAGCTACTGTTCCTGTTCAAAATTCTGGTGTCTGGGGTGGGGTACCCAACTGCCTACAAAAGGTGTCAACTCTGCAATATGCTATGCAGCACAGAAAAAAGTATGGGATTCTTCTTTAAAAATGATGTCCACAGTGTTAAGGACTCTCCACTGAGGGCTGTCACTTGCTAGTAAAGGGACACCCCTCAGCTTGCAAGTCTGGACCTAAAATGATTCTCTACATCTGAATTTCCAAACTCTTTTCTATTTTATAAAAGGCAGATTTCATTACACTGCAGGGTGGAGGCAGCGAGACCAAAGCTCAGATTAAAAACAAATTGAGAAGAACCTGGAGGAATTTAAGTGCCCAATCCCAAGCACATGGTCTTTGCCTTTCCCCTTGGGGTGGGGGCCTGTGTGAGCCGTCCCATGCCCTGGTCTTCAGGAGGTCCCCACTGGTGTTGCACACCCTGAGGGTGCAAGGCTCAGCCTTTTTTGGGGAACGAGCTCAGCGGGAAGCAGCATTGCTGCCTCCTGTTCCCATGCAGGAGCCTCATGGTCAAGGCTATCTTTAACCCTGGGGAGGACCCAGGTGCAGCCCTCCCGTGTGACACATCAACCAGGCAGAGCCGATGACACTTCCACTGCAGTCCCTGCTGCTGGCAGGTTTGAGCTGCTCGGCTTGTACGTGGCTGCAGTTCCAGTCCCAGGGAGCTCAGCTCTCCCAGCCCTGGACAGGGAGCGGAGGACCCTAAATCAAACCAGCAGCCATCCCACAACCTGAATGCAGATGTTGCACGTGTCTGTCTGTGAACCCAGATCTCAGTAACTTCACAGGGTCTCACCTGAAACCTTTCATGGAGACGAGAGTCTTCTCTGGGGTCCTGGAGTTATGGGTAACTGCTCCTTACCTACAGGCATTTGTTAGCACTGCATTCCAGCAGGTTTTTACTGGTATAAGGCTATCACTCCCCTGTAGTACAGTGTCATAAAGCTGGACAGGTACAGCAGTAGATCACACTCTGGATAGCTACAAAATACACCGGCAGTTTTGTTTTAGTTAGTTGCGCAGTCTTTTCCTGGGTTACATATGTTCATGTAGCTAATGGGATTGCGATGAAGTCAGAAAATCATGCTTGATTACAAACCGTGCAAATATATTAGTATGCTATACAAATGGTATACTAATAACAGAAAATCATGTGATTTGTATGATAGAGCTCACACACACACACAAAAATGCTTTCAACAAACCAGAGGCTACAATCAGAGGGAAGAAATCTTGGTATTCGGGCTGAAAGTTAATGAGCCTGATGCAAAGTGTGGGCAAAGAAACATGGTGGGAAATTAAAGTCTTTCAAGAATCATTAAGTGGGTTTTCTAAATCATCTGGGTTTTCTAAAATTCATTTACACTAAAGCTAATTTTCCAGTGTAAAGCTTTGGCAACCACTGTTTGGTTGTAAATTTAAGCAGTAAAACATTTGATGCCGCTGATGTAACAAAGGCACTCTAAATGAAAACTTTTCTTGTGAAATGTTGTCTCAATCCCTAATTCAGTTTAAGAACGACAAGCAATACATCTTATGCATGGGAACTTCTGCAAAACATTGGATACTCTAGTTAAACTGGAGACTGCAGATTAATTCACGAATTGACAGGAAAGAGCTATGTGGGACATGGTGGGGGGGATACTGCAAGAGGAAATTTTGGCTGGATGGGGTTACTGATAGAGCTCCTCAAGAACCAGCCAGAAATAACAGAGTGATGAGGACACAGTGCCCAGCCCCAGGGTGACTCTAAGGCCATTTGTGAGACAGCCGCTGAAAGACAGCTTCAGAGCTAAGCTGGATTCAAGTGAGATGTTGACAGAAAAGGATAAAGTATCACTTCCACAGTTTTAGACAACAGTGACACCCCTCTTGAATTTTGTATATAAGCAGAACATCCATGCTTAAGACAACAAAAGCAGAGCAGATGCTGGAAATTCTCCTCTTACAGACTTTTCAGGGGAAGTGGCAAGCTGGGATGGTGCTAAAGGTACTTTACAATTAAAGCATCTGTACCATCACATCCATACAAATGCAGGGTTTATACGAGCTACAGGTCATGCAGGATGAGTGCTGGACTTTTAGACTTTGGTCCCACTGTACTGCTGTACTTTGTCCCACTGTACAGTGTGTCCCAACCTGCAGAAGACACTGGTCAATCATGTCATGGCTGACATCAGGTACTTCAGTCAATGGGCCCCTTCCCAGAAGGCAGTGACCTTATTTGCCACAAAGTATTATATATTACGAATGAAGCGGGGCTACATACATCCTACATTGTCACAATGAGTGTGCAAAGCTTAGGGCAAGGAACACACCTTAGGTTAGCTGTACTTCAAGCAGTGTTTCTAAGACTGAAAAAGTCTGGCATGCTTAGTTTGACAAAACAAAGGCTATTTTCCTTTATAAAGGAGAATACTTAAATGTAAAGAGAGAGCTGAGACTGGCCAGACCTTTTAGCCTACTAATAAATCTTAGAGGACCTTCAGTGACCAGAAAAGATAAATTTGACTTACCTGTCATCTAGAAAATAGTCAGAGCAAAAGTCATGTCTTTGTCATACCATGCAGTCCTTCTCGCAGCTTGTCTGCTCTCATTTTGCAGCTGTTAAAATGTCCTTGTGTAGTTGTCAGTGATTGCACAGAGAAATAATTGCAGTCCTGTTAAAGTCCCTCAACACTAGACTATCATTTAAAAAATCAATTACTCCAAGGAAAAGCTTGTGGCTGTCCTAAAAAATACAATATGAGGAGCGTGCCATGTCAGCCAGGCAGAATTTGCACAGCCATGGTTTCCCTTGCGGTCACTCAGTGGCTTGGCATGCAGTTCCTTAGGCTGCTCTTTGATTCTTTGCCATTCTAAGGATTTTCAAAGATCTATGCCAATTTCAAAAGGAATATCATACTTCACAGAATGACAGAATCACAGAATCACCTAGGTTGGAAGGCACCCTTTAAGATCATCTAGTCCAACCAATGAAGAAAAAACAAAAAACAAAAACAAAAACAAAACAAAACACACACACACACAAAACAAAACACAACACACCACACACAACCCCCCCACACACCACCACACCACCCAACACTAATCCATATTCCCGAGCACCATGTCAACTCCTCTCTTGAATACCTCCAGGGATGGTGCCTCAACCACCTCCCTGGGCAGCCCATTCCAATACTTGCTACCTTTTCGTCAAAATCTATGAGAGTAAGTCAAGATCACTGATTATTGGGCCTGCTAATATCCTTGTGAAGAAGGTCCACTACTGGAGATGGTGCCTTCAGTAGGTTTGTAATTTGCCATGTGGCAAACACAGCTCCCTTGTGTCAGTACTTATGACAGCTTTAAGGTCACTCTTGAGCCAGTGTCTAACCATTTGGTCCCCAGAGCAGTTCAGCTGTACGTGATTCCTGCCTGCAGTGTTTGGAGCTTATCTGTGCCTGGTAGACCATGGGCAGCAAATCCATCAGCTTCGTGCCACAATTCCTGGCCCTCTGACCTCTCTTTTTTTTTCTCCAGCATCCTTAAGACAAGCCTAAGGGAAAAGAGAAGCAAGGCACAGACTGCTGAGCAGGATGGCTCTGCTTCAAAGGCAGCAAGGGAAAGCAGGGTAGTTGTCAGTGGTCTTCAAAGACCCCATCATTCCTCCTCATGGTCCTCTTTCCCGTGTCCTCCATTGCCCACACTGGTTCTCTGAAGGCCTGGGTGCTCTAAATCAAACCAAGGAAATGTTCTGCAAATAAAAAAGATTTAAAAAGAAGAAGGTGCTTTTTTGCTAGTTACTATTCTAACCCCAGCTCATACATTACTGCTGTGAAGGGGTTGGGGTCAGACCTACATCAAATAAATTTGCCAGTGGGGAAATATTCATGTAACTGTACCTTGAAGTTCTCTAAGCAATTAACATTATTAAGATAAATTCAGAGCAGTAGTTCCCTACCTGCAAAGAGCTTAACTTCTTTTTTCCTTTTCTAGTCCTAAGAAAAGACATACTCTGCAAAAAAGCTTGTATATTTTTTCCCAATTACACTGCTTAGCTTAATAAAAGAGTCTCCTTTTCAGTAGAAAAGTGACAGAATTATGAAAACATCCCAGGAATCCTAATCTTTAGAAAAATCTTTAAGCTTGTTTCAGACCTTTGTTCTCATATTATTCTATGGTCTTTGTAAGAAATTACTGTAACAGAACTCTGCAAGAAATCTTACAGAAAGAAACTTGATTTTTGCAGTAGAAAAATCTGTAAGCAATTCACTTGTACCCACTCCTTATCAGTCTCTCATAGGTTTCATTCACATACTTTCCTCTGACCTATATACTCATGAGTACCAAGACACATGTGCCCAAGCAGCCTTGGACCACTTGTATGCAACGTGGAGAACAAATGATAACAGCAACTGAGGCCTCAATGTATGTCTTGGATTTTGGACTTGGCCTTTCGTACCTTTTAGGAGTGGATGCTGTTTTGGATTGCTAGCCTTGTGATATTCACTCACCCCTTGTAAATGTTAGGCAAAATTCTTGACTTTCACAATTTTTATTTTCCTTGCCTGATAAGCTCTAGTCCTGTTCTTCATCCACTTGACAACTTGAGCTCATTTTGTTCCTCCTTTCCATTAGAATGAAATGACAGATACTGAGCTCTGTGGTGACTAACGCACACCTCGCCTTTTAACCTTTGTTCTGCTGCTTCCTCCAGTGCTTTTGCACACGTTTCCATTCTTACTCCATTCATACCAATCTTCATATTTCTATTACAAATTTCTGCAGTGCTAATGAGGTCACTCCTAACTTGTGACATTAGAGTGGACAACTCATTACAGTCTCACCAGGAACACTAAATTCATGTGGTAAGAACAGGGAAGAAAGCCACTGGGGTTTTTTTATAAAAATATTGAACATGAGCAAAATAAAAAGAAGAATCCCATGCCTTTGATGTCACATTACACATTATTTGATTTTAACGTGGGTACATCTATTCAGAGAATTTGCCCTTGGTTAATACTGTGAGTGCTATTGTAATCACTTGTAAAGGCACCCACGTCTTCTGTGTGGGATCTTCCAGGTCAGCCACACCGCAGCCCTGCTCAGCTCTAGAGGAGGAAGATCACTGCTGATGCACTTCTCCACTCCCTGGTTCAACCCTCTTCTGCATGACGTGCGAGCAGGAGTCTCAAACAGCTCATTTTAATCTCTGACAAAAATGCTTTCTCCTAACAGCAGGCTCATAAGCAAATAACAAAATGTCATTGACAAAATTATTATGGTGGGAGGACAGAATGGATCTCCACAGTAACAAGTAAGTGGGGCTAATGCCACCCCTTGCAGCATCACAGGCAGCCACCCAAAGTTTCTTTTACTTTCTCAGAGCAGAATGCACAGAGAATCTCAGTTGCTGCTCGGCCCTAGGAGGTGGAAAGCCAGCAAATGCCTCTCGTGGCTCCTTATTTCCTGCCTGGAATGGGGAGTCAGTTATTTTCACAGCTATGAGCAGCACCTGATGTTCCTTAAAATTGTTTTAAAGGAAGTAGCAGAACATAATAGTTCCCTCCAAAAGCATTCTTCTATTCATCCTCAATAGAGCAAGCAAAGTCAGATCCCCTGTGAAGTACACTTTGTATTTAGTTAATTTTAAATAATTCCGTGT
Source organism: Limosa lapponica baueri (assembly GCA_002844005.1). NCBI lineage: Eukaryota > Metazoa > Chordata > Aves > Charadriiformes > Scolopacidae > Limosa > Limosa lapponica. The sequence continues at coordinate 129,416 of KZ506091.1, read as the reverse complement.
TTCATTTTGGAAGTGAAGCATATTGAGGGGTGAGGAGGTGGCCAAGGAGCTTTTCCTATTTTCCTAACCACATATTTTATTACCATCAACATTTTGACAATTGCAGATATACTATGCTTCAGTAGCATTGAATACCACTAATTCCTTGAAATTCGTGCAACATGAACAGGCCAAAGTTTCAGCCCTTAGTTTAGCTGAGGTTAGAATGTTGCTCTTTCAGTACTGTTTCAATGTGTTCATCTCCAAGTAAGGTCTTCAGCTTGTGTAAAACAATAGCTTTAATGATTTCAGGGTATCTGTGCCATTTCCCCCCCCCTCCTCAGTATCTTGTCCTACTGTCTTGTCTTGTTAGCTTTTGCTCAAGGCTCCTGCATCTACAAATGTTTCTTGCAATTCCCATGACAAAGCTGAGAAATACATGTATTTAGGAGGAAAGATATCCCTGGTATGTACAGTTCTCCACTCTGAACAGCACAACCAACCTCCAGGTGGATATTCTGATCCTAGCACATGCAAACAATTTCCATAAATGTCACTGCTAGGTGCCTGACTCATCCCTCAGGCACAAAGCAGCCCTTCCAACATAAAGCCAGGATGACGCTAAAGATCAGCACAAATTTTCTACTAAGTACTTTTCTTTGTGTTTTTCTGTCATTACACATGAAATAAAGTTGCTGCCTTGAGACTTGATTCTCCATCACTTTGGTAGATACCTGCTGGGGCTAATTCATGTGAAGCCACAGCATTATATATCTTGAAAGAAGGGTGTGCTCAGGTCTTCTTATGCCCTTGGCTTTAATGGAGAATGTGTGATGTAAAATGATTAACGGTAGTTTGTGAGCTCTTAATATAACTCACATCCGCAGTTTATGGCTTCTCCCCTGCAATACATTACTTCCTCCATTTCCATGCAGTTTTCCAGCTAGAGAAGCCAGGTGAAGAAGTGAATTATGTTCCTTTCAACATCAGCTTTGCACAAGTGAAAGCAAATCTGCTGCTCTGCAGAATTGTTTTCTGATACACAGCTATCAGAAGAGATGTGAACAATAAAACTTACAAGCGACCACTGAACTCAATGATGATACTCCTATAAAATGTTTGATATTCCTAATCCGTATTGGAAACAGCAATGTCCTAAAGGGCCCAGAAGACAGTAAAAAAAAAAAATATTATATTTTTATGTGGTGTTTCTACATTAATAACAGTCAGGTTTATTTTGTAGGCAGTGATTTTCACCTTAATAGTTGTCTGATTTACTTTATGGCCATTTTATGACTGTCAGTTTTGTGACTGGTATTAGGGTACTGCTTCTGGAAGTTAGAGTATCTGATGTCCACTCCTTCACATTACTGTGGGTGCAGCTGATCTTTTTAATGAGGAAAGTAGTGCTCTTAAAAATGGAATCATCTACATCTCTTTTACGCCAATTTTCTGATGATAGAAATGTATATGCTTACTTTGTTTCTCTGCTTCTGTTTTTGTCAAATTGTACTTCATGAACCCACTGGTGAATTTCTACCTAATTTGACAGCAGGGTTGACATGTCAAAGCTATAAAGTTTTTCAGATCTTCGTGGGCATTGATGGCTGGATAAATGAGGTTCAGCATTTAGTAATGTCTACTCCCAGGGTACAAGATGAAGAAATCACGTGACCCCTTGTGCCTGGAACTAACCAACCTAACAGTGCATGGTACCTCCGCCACCGTCACAGCGGTGTTTTTACTCACCTCTACTCATCCAGGAACAGGTAAGATTGAAGAAGTGTATGGGGCGAATGAAGTGGAGAGTGGAAGAATTCCAGATGGGTTTGGGAATTCTGAAGCAGGGAGAGAAAGAAGAAATGGAAGGGAGACAAAAGTGCAGTAAGCGTGATGAGAATATAGAAGTATTGTAGGAGCTGGCTGGAAGCTGGAAAGATAAGAACAATGAGATCTATTATGCTGGGTCTGATAAAGAATTTGGGGGAGATTGAGGCTATTGTTAGGGAAGGGCACTTATAAAATGAAGCTGGACTTCTTATTCCAGCCTTATTCACACTGCTAATCTGATTCTTCCCTCGTTTGCCTTTCCAGGAGACAAAGGTTGATGATGTGTGGAACAGATCCTGAAAACTTCCCTTCTTAAAGAACAAATCTCTCTGAAGTACTGTCTTTCCTTTTTAAAGCGGTGATTCGGCTGCTATGGATGTCTAGCATACTCAGATCAGCTACCACGGCTGGTCCAGGAATGCTGACTTTCACGAAATCTTGGTACCCTAGTGCTTCACTGGATTATGTGCTTGCCAGTCAATAAAGCAGTAATTTATCATCTGTTATTGTTAACACATATCAATATACCAAGAAGCAAGAGTGGAAATATTTTCAAGAGAAAGGAGAGAGCATATTGTGGAAGTATAATGCAAAATTACAGCCAGGCTAATCTTTGCTTGTAAGATTCTCCAAGGAAGCTCTCTGCATAAAACTAGCAATTTATGCAAGCATGAAGTGTTCCCAGTGTAACACATCAGAAGCTTTTTAGGTAGTCTGAGTGATGGGGTTACAGTGCCATTTTAGAAAACAGACGCAAGTCATATTTTTTAGATACTGTTGACTTAGGAAATAAAAAACTTCCCAGAAAAGGTTCTGAACTAGAAAGGCTCAGAAGATTATTAGATTTAGAAGAAATAGACAGCGTCTGGAAAAACATAATGAGCAATCAGAATACAGAAATAATAATTTAGACTAACTATAATCTGTCACACCAATTATTAGATGTCTATGCTGCCCTTTTAGTAATACGATCACTGTTCCTGTATAAGTTTGTTTCTCCCAAACAAACTCTTTATATGGATCCACATAATTCTGTTGTATAATTAGAAGTTTAGTTTCTTCAGGGTCTTGTACTTGGGAATCTGTTCATTGGTCGTAGAGGAACAAAAATAGAGCTTATAGAAACATACTGAAAGAGGAGGAGTAAAGGACAGCTACAGAAAGTGATTCCTCACCACAGTGGTATAAAAACGGACAGGCTGAACCTGCTAGCAGACAATAATCTAGAGCTGGTTTCTTGTAGCTAGACCTTTAAATTATTCTCATCCAAAATTGATTCAAATAAATAAAATTCGAAGGAAATGTGCCAACAAGAAATGCACCCTTTATTTCTCAGGGGTCTCTGTGGAATGTTTATTTGCCAGTGCTCTTTGGGAGTTTTGAGGCAAAGCTGGAATGATCCCAGCTCATTCCCTTCAGCCTGGGAAAAAATGCTAATCCAGAGTTGCCTTCCTAGAACTGTCTCCCCCAATAATGAATGAAGGATTTGGCCATCTGTGAGTTTACCTCCATTTTCCTGACAGGCTGTGAAAACAGAGAGGTCTCTCAGCCCTACTCTCCTGCACTTGGGACCAGACTAAAGAATACCATACTTTTGGGGTTTTTCCAGGCTTCAGCTATTTTCTGTGTGCGTTTCCACTCTCCCAGGGTCTGCCTTTGCCATTCCCCAGAGTTCTGCCTACCTCAGAGCCCCTGGATCAGGCCCTATCTGACCTTAGGGGGCCTGTGAGCCTGCCATCAGCTAAAATTTTAGTGTGGTGTACCTCACTGAGACTGCTAGCTCTTGTTTCTGTGGGAGCCATGGCGTTCATTTTCTAACTGCTTTGTTAATGTTATTCTCTTTATTCTCAATTAAAAAGAGAAGAACTAGATACACCAGTTAATACTGAAACATAGAAGAGGAAAAAAAAGTGTTAATTGCAGATAGCTCTTGAGCACTGTGTAAATCCTATTTTGCATGTTAAAGTGGGACTTTGGTAGAATAAAAGCTTTGTGCTGCTCCTCAGCGCCAGGGAAGTTCACCCAGAGAGCTCCACTTCTCTGTCACCTGCACGCACAGCTCAAAGTGTCTTGGGAGTGGTCAGAAATATCTTCTGGATGAAAGGAAAAATATTTATTGCGTGGCATTAGGAAAATAATCTCTCCATCCGTACAGTCTCTGTTGTGTACATAAGTCAAATTGACCTGTGCTGTGCCAAAGCTGGAACAGAAGTTTAAAGCTGCCTGCTGCTGCTGCTGGACCTAATTCCCCTCCTAATTTTGCACAGGTGGAAAGCTGGCCTCAGCTCAGTTCAGTTTGAGGTTCGTGGACTGCTGAGCTTCCTTGCCCACTTCCCTTGTCTCAGCTCCCTTGTCTCAGCTCCATCTGACTTATTCTTGCTCCATCAAGAAAAAGCTTTCCTTGTTACACCAGGGGTATTCTGAGTAACAGTCTCCAAATACTCACCTTATATATATATGTCCTGCAGTAAGTGCTTAGGAAGCCGTGCTTAAACTCCTTCAATGGCATGTAATATTAAGCCTGTATTTTTTAAGAGTTTTTATATGCAGGTTTTCCCTTTCCATTTCTTCCTGATTTGCCTCTGAGCTTAATCCAGAAAGGCTCAGAAACAGATGAGCCACTTGGCTTCTGCATTTACTATTTATCATGGGACCCCTTAGAGCATGCAAAGAGAGGATTTATCACTGATCTTCCTTATAAGTTTTTCGGCACTCTGAAAATCAAACACTTTTGAGGCTTGGTTTCCTCAGGAGAAAAAAAAACAAAACATGGATGCTCTTCTAAACTAGAATTCACATTCAATGTAATGAATACATTTCATGCTGGCACTATGCCATTTTAACAGGTGGGATGCAAGTACTTCGCTGCTCAGGCAGACCATTGTGGAAAGTCTGATTCCCAGCCAGGGACACAGGAAAGTTGGTCTTAAAGGCTGTGTGTCTATAATTACTAATGGATAGGAAATGAGAGCCTCTAATAATCCATCTCTGAATTTGGGTTACTTTTTATATTTCTAGTCACCTCAGGCATGTTTGAAGAGTGTTCATTCCAATGAAATGTCCCACTTACATTGACCTGCATTACTTTGCAATTAAATTACAACAGTTCAGGGTACCTGGTTGTGTGCCTTAGCAAGTCTTCTCAGCCCACCTGAACTTCTGCAAGCTGCCCAGCTGGTCTGCAGGTCATGTACGGGTAGTCTGTGACACAGCTTGTAAAAGAACAGTAATGGGAACTGGGCAGATACTGAATATTAAAGAAGTTTGTGGAGCATTAGGGGAATTTTGCTTCTCAAACAAGGAGGGGAAAAAATCTGTAAAGCTCCTGTTTCTATGTAGGCTGGCTCTGGTATTCAGTATTGAAATGAGACCTTCAGAAAATGTGTCATGTGAATAAGTGAAATAGGGCTTCCTCCTGGCCCCACCTCCTGCCCAAAGACACACTTGCAAAAAGCGAGCTACAGAGATGCTGGAAGAAAAGAAAGGGGCTGGGTCTCTAACATGAAAGATGGTAAACACTCTTTGTTAGGATGAAACTGTGAGTCCTGTGTTATTTTTCTCATGAAGATTTATGAGGAGAGCTTTAATATATAATAAATATGAATCTTTTTACTAAAAGATATCGCAAATATTAAATATATTTGCACTGTAAAAGAAATAATGGCAACCCACCAATACATATCATCTATCAATCTTGACTGCCCACATATCTTTGTAATGTAGAATCATAGAATCACATGGGGTTGGAAGGGACCTCCTGAGATCATCTAGTCTCCAACCCCCCTGCCAAAGCAGGTCCACCTAGAGCAGGTTGCACAGGAATGTGTCCAGGCGGGTTTTGAATGTCTCCAGGGAAGGAGACTCCACCACCTCTCTGGGCAGCTTGTTCCAGTGCTCTGCCACCCTCAAAGTAAAGAAGTTCCTCCTCACATTTAGGTGGAACTTCTTATACTCAAGTTTGTGCTCATTTCCTCTTGTCCTGTCACTGGGCACCACTGAAAAAAGACCAGCCCCGTCCTCCTGACACCCTCCCTTTAAGTATTTATATGCATTGATTAGATCCCCCCTAAGTCTTCTCTTCTCCAGACTAAAAGACCCAAGTCCCTCAGCCTCTCCTCGTAAGAGAGATGCTCCAGGGCCCTAATCATCTTTGTGGCCCTTTGCTGCACCGTCTCCAGCAGTTGCCTGTCCTTCTTGAACTGGGGACCCCAGAACTGGACACAGTATTCCAGATGGGGTCTCACCAGGGCAGAGTAGAGGGGCAGGATAACCCCCCTCGACCTGCTGGCTACACTCTTCTTGATGCACCCCAGGATGCCATTTGCCTTCTTGGCCACAAGGGCACATTGCTGGCTCATGGTCACCCTGTTGTCCACCAGGACTCCCAGGTCTTTTTCCTCAGAGCTGCTCTCCAGCAGGTCAGCCCACAACCTGTACTGGTTCTTGGGGTTATTCCTCCCCAGGTGCAGCACCCTACACTTGCCCTTGTTGAATTTCATCAGGTTTCTCTCTGCCCAACTCTCCAGCCTGCCCAGGTCTCGCTGTATGGAGGTACAGCTTTCTGGGGTGTCAGCCACCCCTCCTAGTTTTGTATCATCAGCAAACTTGCTGAGGGTACATTCCATCCCTTCGTCTAGGTCATTGATGAATCTATTCAAGAAGACTGGACCAGTACTGACCCCCGGGGAACACCACTTTTTACAGACTTCCAGCTGGATTCTGTGCCCCTAATCATGACCCTCTGAGCTCTGTCTTTCAGCCACTTTTCAATCCACTTCACTGTCCATTCATCTAACCCACACTTCCTAAGCTTAGCTATGAGGATGCTGTGGGAGACGGTGTCGAAAGCCTTGCTGAAGTCAAGGTAGACAACATCTACCGCCCTCCTCTCATCTATCCATCCAGTCATGCCATCATAGAAAGCTATCAGGTTAGTCTGACATGACTTCCCCTTGGTAAATCCATGTTGATTACTTCTGATAGCTTTCGTTTCCTCCATATGCTTTGAGATGGCACCCAGGATGAGCCATTCCATCACGTTTCCAGGGATGGAGGCGAGGCTGACTGGCCTGTAGTTTCCCGGGTCCTCCTTCTTGCCCTTTTTGAAGACTGGGATGACATTGGCTTTTCTCCGGTCTTTGGGCACCTCACCTGTTCTCCAGAACCTCTCAAAGATGATGGACAGTGGCCCTGCAATGACTTCTGCCAGCTCCCTCAGCACTCTTGGGTGTATCCCATCTGGACCTACGGACTTGTGGATATCCAGCCTTCTTAACTGATCTCTAACTTGGTCCTTCTCCACCAAGGGGAAGATCTTCCTTTGTCCAGACTTTCTCTGATTCCTCCAAAGTCCATGGCTCCTGGGGGCTGGCCTGAGCAGTAAAGACTGAGGCAACGAAGGCATTCAGCAACTCTGCCTTCCCTGCATCATCTGTTACCACGGTGCCCGACTCATTCAACAGCAGGCCCACATTTTCTTCAGTTTTCCTTTTGCCTCCAATATAATTGAAAAACCCCTTCTGTTGACTTTGACTCTTGTTGACTTTGACATCTCTTTTTTAACTCCAAGGAGGCCTTGGCTTTCCTTGTTTCTTCCCTACATAGTCTAACAGCATCCTTGTAATCTTCCCAAATGGTCAGTCCCTTCTTCCACTTAGTGTAAACTTCCTTCTTCCACTTTAGTTTTTTCAGAAACTCCCTGCTCAACCACACAGGTCTCCTGCTTTCCTTGCCTGATTTCTTGCTCTTGGGAATGCACTGATCCTGAGCTTGGAGAAAACAATGTTTGAATATTGCCCAGCTCTCTTGAGCCCCCTGACCTTCCAGAGCCCTAGCCCATGGGATTTCACCTAGCAGGTTCTTGAAAAGGACAAAGTTAAACCTCTTGAATACAAAGTTTCAGTCCTACTTGTTGTTTTGTGCATGCTACCCACAATCCTGAACTCTATCTTTCCGTGGTCATTGCAATCAAGGTTGCCCTCAACCTTGATGTCCTCCACCAGTCCCTGTTTGTTCGTCAGTACTAGGTCCAGTAGTGCTTCTCTCCTCGTTGGCTCTTCCACCAGCTGAGTTAGGAAGTTATCATCAATGCTCTTCAATTCTCTCATCAATGCTCAAATCTGTAGCTCTTGCTTTTACCTTGCCTTTGGTGAAAACATGTCTTCCTGGATGAACATTATTTCAAGTGACAGGGAATTACTATAATTCTAAAAATAATTTATTATCTTCCAGGAGCAAAGGTCATTTTGATTTTGAACAAATAAATGTCAAATAGTGGATGATATACAGGATAATAATGCATGGGCAGCCAGCCAGGGGAGATAACTGTAATTAAATTCAAGTTCAGGATGACACAGAGAGCGAAGAGACAAAAATTTGAATGTTTTCAGGCAAGTTATCAGATCCCGTTTTACTGCAGGATGTTCTGTTATTTGATCTCCTAATCCTGCCTGTGCCCTGCGCTGATCCCATAAAACACAGAAAACCTACTGGTTCTGTACTGTAGGAAGAGGGGTCCTATAGAAGTCCCTCTAAAGGGAAAAGGGAATCAGAGAACACAAGTAAACATGAGTGTTGAAATATAACTAGATTTAATAGGATAAGACTAAAAGATTTCAATTTGAACTTACTTTTATAAAGCACAACTAAAGTTAGGAAATAAACTCTTAATATCCAGGGCATAAAAAGCATTTAACAAATAATGAATTTTATCTGATGTATTGTTGTTTTTTTTCCCCTACTTTTTGCTCAAGCTTCTAATATTTGTCAGTGCCACAGATAGTATCTGGAATGAGATAGCTGATTTGCCTAATTCAAAATGGCAAATGTTATGTCATGTAGCCCTATTACTACAGCTGTAATAGATATCTACACCCTGTTATTAGAGCTGCAAAGGGTCATGAACTGGAAAATTCAGGTTCAGATAGGGCTTGCTCAGGCTTTTGGAGCTGGGAGAAAATGAGGAGTTGTTTACTGCATTACCTTACTATACAGAGAAGGGCTATTTGTGAGGCTTACGTGTGCATCCAAGTTTTCTTACCATTTAAGGATGCTCTGATCTAGGTTTTGATTCAGGCCCATTCATAGCCACAACTTGAGTAACATCTGTCAGCCAATTAATTTCAGTGAGTAATTAGCAGAAAAGAAACAGAAAAAAATAATAATCTGTACTCACGCAATAACAGGAGATAATTTTTTAGGCATACAAGAATCTTTTCAATAAACCTAACATGACAAACTCACTTCTATCCTGTGGAGGAAAATTAAGAATTCTCAGCTCAAGTGAGCTCAATAAATAACTTTCTGAGAACTCAAGAAAATCGGGTTTTTTCCTTTTATTAGATGTTTATATATTATATGATTGAACTATTCCCAGGACAACAGAACTCTGCACATGAATAAGTAGACAACTGAAAATTACAAAGCAGATGTTCTACTGACCCCCTCCCACTGGAATCACCCATCAATAAATTAGCATGTCAATGAGACAGGAACAGAGAAAACTTCTAACTAAAAGTGGGCAGAAATATAATTACACAATTCCCCATGGTGTTGCTAACAACTGGTAGTTAAAATGGAACCACACAGATTGCAGAAATATTGTAAGTTAATACTTATTAATTTTTATATGGTGTTCACTATTATTTCGTTGGCATTCAGCTCTTGGTGCTATGGAACTAGAAAAAAAGAATTTGGGACAAGTGGGGAAAGAATGTTTTAATGGTGAAGTTCATTAGGCTGAGGAAGGATGTCTTAGAGGAAGTAATGTAAGTTTTATTGTTTAGTAATACAGAAATTGCCTAAACAAAACATTGGAAAAATGCAGACAACAATTGTGACTTCCTTACCCTGGCATTCCAAAAGAAAAGGGAACTGTGTGAACATGGTAATCTAATAAATCCTTTTAATCCCTAAATCCTGTGATACTCTTGTCCAGTAAAATACTTGTAAATTAAGCATATGGCTAAAAGTTAAGTTGGATATGTGCCTATCTGATTCCATGAATATTCAATATTGAGCCCAAGAAAGTACCACAATCTAGCCTACTTCTCTTCACTAGTACTAAATAACGCTTGCAATATTGTGAGTGTGTTTTTTTTTTTTTTACTGCTTTGAGGTTCATGCTAATTTGTGCTATGGTATTGATTCAGACCATATTAGCAAGAAATCTTTTAAATGTGCCTTGAGGTAAGTAGTCAGCTTTTGCATTATATGTTAGTCATAAAGATCCAAAGGTGTTAAAACCACAAAGCCACCACATTAAGGTTCAGTGTTGCAGAAGAAAGGGATTTTGTAGTCTGAAATAATGCTGGTGAGGGCTTCTAATCATGAAGGCGGTCCTGAGGATGTATCATCTTGCATACAAGCAATCCTAAGAGGGTATATTTAACAGATATAGTGTTTGCATACCTGCCAACTGTTGCCCTTTCGCTTTGCGCATTGAGCTTTAGCTGACTTGGCACATCTGCTTTCCTCTTGCTTTAGGCATTTTATCCAACAAGGTGTCAAAGCTTGTGTTGCTGTGAGGAAGACTCAGTGGGAATATTTTTGAGGTGCTGGGACTTAATAAAACATTTTTGAGAATAACATCTGTCAAATGTTAATTTAGGAAGTTTTTATTCTGAATAAACAGATTACAAAGCTGTTGCCCCAGGAAATCAAAACAGTTTGCTCTTTCAGTGACACACATTCCAGACTGAGATTGTGTGTTGGAGGGGTATCACACAGTCATATTCACAAGGTTTTTTTTCTTAGAGGAAGGGTATCTTCATTTGTTTCAAGAGGGCAAACTATGCCTATGACTCATTTGTGCTTCCTCTCCCTCTGCCCAAGGAATTCAGGCACCCCATTTAAGTGGAGAGAAAGAACTCTTATGCTGAGCAGGGATTTCAGGGTTATGAAAATTACTTTAAAAGTTGCTTTCTTGTCAACCTTTTATCTTCTTCAACACTTACAGGGTACAGAATTAGCCCAAGACAGTACAAGCAATGGATTTTAAAGCCTAGTGTTGCTATAACTGCATGAAAGCTATCACATTATGCAAATATTCCCTTTCATTTGGTTGAACTATGTACAGAGGAAAGTACACTGAATGTTGGTAAAAATGTCAGAACCTGACCTAGAATTCATTCCTCTTTTATTGGTCATGAGATAATATAAAGAGCTCTGGAATTCTCTTGCAATGAAATGCTAGATAACTGTCACAACACAATTAACATGTTCATTTATTAATGCCAGCTTTTCAAATCTACAAGTTTATATTCCTCACTTTGGGCTTGTAAGACCTGTGTCCTGTATAGGGAAATGAACGGTCCATTAATAAATAGGCAATAAAGCCTCCTTCCTGGGTCAAGAGTGCCTTTCTGTATATCCCTGAGTTCCAGCAGCTCTCAGATGGTCATCCTCTCCCCTCTTGTACTGAGCTCAGTATTTAACTAGTAACCTGCTATAGGCCTTTCTGTGGTGTGACTGTTGAACTGATGAGCACTGAAAAGTGGTCAGACCTCTGTCGTGTCCTGTCTACTTGCTGTCCTATTTCCCCACGATGAATGCCTTGCTTAATTGTTCCTCCTAATCTTTTCTTCTGCATCACCTCCCTGCTGTGTTCCTAGGGGAATGTGTTAACCCCAAATATCTGTGAACAGTACAGAATGAATGTCCCAGTGGTGTCCAGGAGAAATCATAGAAAAAATTAAGAGTCAGGTTGGACCCAGTACTGGAAGATGTACTTCTGAAGTTCACAATGATCGAGGCTGGAAGAGACCGTCTGATCATCTACCATGATCTGTTTCCTGAGCCAGTAGCTTTAACACCGTTACCTCCATACTAAGCCAGATCACTTTGGTCTAATTAAACTTTGCTTTGAGAAGGGCATCTATCCTTGAGTGCAAAAAATGAGGTGACAAAGAATTTATCAGCTCCTTTGTACCCAGTGGCTAATCACCTTCTCTGTTTCATGTTTGTGTCTAATTTCTCATCGAAATTTGGCTTCACTTCTAGCCACTAGTTCTTGATGTGCCTTTCTCTGCACGATTAAAGAGCAATTCAGTAACTGGTATTTACTCCCCATGAAGGTTCTTACATGCTATAATCAAGCTGTCTTTTGATCTGTCTGATAAGATAAACAGATTGAGCTCTCACTGTTCTCTCTTTTTTTTTTCCCCTTCCAGCCATCAAAACATATCTGTGGCTTATTTCTATATCCTCTGTAGTATTTCAACATCCCTTTTAAAATGTTGACATCAGGACTGTATACATTATTCTACATCAGCCCCAATAATGTCACACAGAAAGAAAAGTCAATTTCCTCCTCCTACTCACTATTCCGTTGTTTATACTCACAAGAATTGAATTAGCACTTTTTGCCTCTGTATCATACAGCAGCTCATGTTCATTTTACTTCAGAAACCAATGCTATTTTCAGTCAGTGCTTTCCAGGGTACAGAGCTCCTTTCTGTAAGAACAGCTGCATTGCTTGCTTTTAAATGGATCATTTGTTTTAGCTAGGTTTTAGCCTACCGTACCATGAGGTTAACCTCCCTCTGTTTTTGGCAGTCCTGTTATTCTTGATAGTATTTAGTATTATATCACTAGTGATTCTGAACTGGCTTCCTAAACAGGTGAGACTGTTGAACATCATGGATTTTTTTTGCCAAACTCTACAGAAGCTTCTAGAAGTAACAATGCCTGATAAAGACCCCTAATGACAATAATTTCATTAATCGCCATATTGAGTGATACTAAACCAAACACTTTGTAGAGGTCTGAATAATACCACAGCTTTGCAATTACCATTGCCAACAGAACTTGTAATGTCATAAAAAAAGGAAATCAGAGCTGTCAGATAACAGTTAGATCCTTAACACATATTGACTGTCATTAATTGCATTCCTATATCTAAATTTTGTATGTATGCATTTCTAGATCAGATGATCTGTTACTTTGCTTCTAGCAGATGTACTTAAATGGTTGTACAACCTTCAGGTCAGTCCACTGCACTTTTGAATATTAGCACAGAAGAAGCACTTTCAGGATCTTGCACATTCCAACTGATATCTCAAGCTTTATTGGGAAATTACACTGCTGGAGAATGTGAAACACAGTTACCATCTCTTGATTGCAAGTAGTGCAGGGCTGACAGTTACAGACATATTTGTCATCTATCACCCATTAAATAAGGGAATGCGACATACTTCAGCAACATACTTCATAATTCAAAGACGCCACTCTGTTCCTTCTGAGCAGAGTCTGTAAAATTTTTTTTAGCATCTTTGCATTTTCACCACCACTATTAAAATTCCCATCTAGTACGTAATCTATACCAGTGCCAGGGCTTCTTTTCTTGCAAAAATATTAGTTTCTTAATACTGATACACACAGACGCAGATTTTCTCCAATGCCTACCACTTTCTACTGGTTCCCTATTCTTGCCACATATTGCGTAGTTTATCAGTGGCACACACAAAAGAGAATTTCAGGAGCCCATAGAATCTCATGGTCGGACCTGTTCTTTCAACAAGGTGATGAATGATGGAACATTAACTTCAAATGCATACTAAAGTTATCGGAGGACCACAAAAATGTGCTACCTGTGTATGTTTTGTGCAAGGAACTACAGCAAATGCTGGGTAGCTAACTTAGTTTACCCCCTTGTGACAGAGACTTTAGCTAACCTGTAACACACTGCCACACAGAATTTTTAGCTTACTCATTACACCATGATAATTTGATCAAGGGTCTGAACTGAACTCACAGCCAGGGAGGTATTCAGTTGGAAAGCACAATCCTCCAATGGATGTGTCCACGTGGAGGTGCCTGAATGTGAGTGAGGCATAAAAGCCCCCAGCACAATGAGGGCTGCCCATGCGTTAACATCAAGTGCCATTTCATTTGCAGTAGCTGAGACGTCTCCACAGACGTGACACAGGGACCCTGGGGAGACTCAGCCTTCCCACATCAGGGGCCAGGGTCTGCCAGTTCACTCCAGCTTTCCCAAAAGTCACCAGGTGCTTCTGTTCAGCTAACTGCGTGTGGACCACCTCTGTTTAGTACTGCCAGCTGAGGTGAGGATGAGACCCAGCTCACAAGGCAGGACATCTCTCCTGGGCAGACTCAGGTGTCTGAACAGAGATGTCTAGTGCCATTTGAAATGCTCTTGTGTGTCCTGCCTGGTATCCATCTACCAGTCCCAAAGGTCTCCCATAGGTCCTGTGTGATATCTGCCAGCCCCACAGCATTATCTTGGATACTCAGGGGCATCTCAAATGGCAGTAATTCAGGCCATTTGAATCCTCCCAGGTCAGAGAAGTCACTCTCTAGGCTTCACCAACTGCAAAGCTTTTCACTGACTGTAACAGGAGCTTAGACAGCTGACTTATGCATAGACATCTGAATTAAGGTGTTTTGGACATGGACAGCTAAATTAAAGTGTCTTGATTTCGAACTGAATTCCACCCTTCTGATTTCTTCATGATGGCCTGGAACTGAGGCTTTTTATTTTCTTATATTTATTTTAGAATCTTGTCCTCTCATACTGAGTTAATTGCCAAGATGTGCTAGTCCTCTGAGGCAGAAGCTGTGCTTTTTAACTATGTAGGCAGGATTTCGAAACTTTGGTTGACAGATCTCTGTAGTCCCTTGAAATTCTTCCATCTCACGGTAATGGTATGTTTTTTGCTTTCACTAAAACTTCTCATTCCCAATATGCTTTGAAGCATTTTAGCTACTTACTTTTACCCCCAAGATTAAAGCAGCGCTAATTTTACCCTTCTCCGGCCCTACTCAGTCATGCAGTGGCACTTAAGAGATTGAGGCAAAGTCCTGTGACTTTAAAAATTCAGTTCCATCTTTGTACCATGGCAGCAGATGTAGCTTAAAAAGACAACTGTCATTAAAAGAGAAGTTTGGTCTTCTGTCCATAAGGCCACTGATTTAATGAAGCTTTCTCCAACAGTCTTTGACAATTCTTCAACTTGTCAAACCATAATTTTCAAATTATCTCCCATAACAACATAATGCACTGGAGGAGGGTTAAATCTAAGTCCATTTGATCTCCTTGATGCTGAAAATATCTTTGCAATTTCTTACACCAGGCATCAATCTCATGTGTGATGGTCTACTAATAACCCATTAGACAGCACACTTTCTCTTTTGCTCTTGCTAGTCCTCTTTTTTGTGTGCTGTTTGTTCCCATTAGTGAGACAAGAACAAAGACCTGAGCTTTGCACTTGGAGTGAGATGTCTGTGCAGTCACTCTTATTTTCTGCAGACTTTGATCTCAGTGCCTTGAGACTACCTTTACCCACTCCTTCACAAGTTATGTCTTCAGAGTGACAGAATATCTTGCCTCCACTGAACCATGAGAGTGGAGATACCAATCACACAGGATCTGTTTTGGAGCATTTTGTGTTCAGGTCTCCCTCAGCTCAGGGGACTCAGCTTGTGGAAAGTCAGGATGTGAAACTTCAAATACAGCAGGACAGAGAATAAATTTGGTGGGAATGTGATAGCCCCTGTTGTGGGCAAGACATGTTTTTGCATTTAGTGTAAGGGCTGAAGGTTTTGTGATCCACCAAAATATGCTGGGATCACATGTAATACAGCCTTGTATAAAAGACAGGCTGTCACCACTCAGATGAAATGTGGAACATGTTATCTTAGTGCATTTTCATAAAACAAGGTGTAACTAACTTTTCATTTACAGGCAGATTGCTTCATCATTTACATTGAATTTGTTGTGTATGCGTGAAAGAAATTTCAGTATAAGACCCCATGACTGCACGAGGGCACCAGTTTCTAGTTATTTCCCCCAAACTCTCTACCTCTGGAAAATATGCTTTGGCACTATAACTTCTATTTTGAACAAAAAATGCAGCTGTTGGAATTGTCTAACCCTGCCTCCCTCAGAATCAATAGGATTAGTGATTGGCAGAGTTTATTCCATAATTTTGAGTTCAGATTTCAGTTGTGCAGCTCTGAAATTACATTTTAATTCCACTCCAGATCCATTGAGTAACTCTGTAGGTAAACCACAGTACTAGTATACGTTACTCTGCAACAAAGTGCTCTTCTCTATGATGTATGACTCTAGAGAAGGAGTCCATATAATATATAAAAAGGAAAATAATTATGTCTCTCACTGATTTACAAGTATAACACCTTCACCTACTTCTGTACTCCACACAAGAGAAATATGTGAAAAGGAAAAAGGCCAGTATGATCAATTTTAATGTGCAGAAGGTAGAGCTCTCTAGTGAGGCATTGAATATGTGAAATAAAGTCTGGTAAACCTCTACTGAGGACTATTTCTAGTGAACCTTACTAACCCTAATATTTATTCAGCAGGTTGATCTTCTGGAGTCCCATGGAGAAGTACCTGTTTCTC
Organism: Limosa lapponica baueri; assembly: GCA_002844005.1. Classification (NCBI taxonomy): domain Eukaryota; kingdom Metazoa; phylum Chordata; class Aves; order Charadriiformes; family Scolopacidae; genus Limosa; species Limosa lapponica. The sequence continues at coordinate 113,224 of KZ506091.1, read as the reverse complement.
TGTCCCTAGGAGCCAGATTCAGAGTACAAGTTAGAAAGTGTATTTCAGGCATTCATTTTTAATAACACATTTTATCAGTGTTCTATCTGGCTCTTCCAGAAGTGACTGCAATTTCATCTTTATTCCCCTGATTTTAAGGGGATTTGATTTTAAGGGTTTCTCTAACGACTTTGTATGGCAACTAAAGCAACTAATACCACATCAGGAAAAAACTTTGATCACAATCATTAAATGATTTGTTAAATAGACACATTTGAGCACTCATTATTCTGTCCTGGTTTGAAGACGACAAGCACTAGAGACCTGAGCATGATGCAAATGGTATGGAATAAGGGGTGAATGTTCTGGTTTGAGGTAAAACAGTACTGATTTTCTTATTGGGAATTTTACTTTTCAGTTAAGCATCTTCTAGCTCTCTAAAATTAACAGCAAATTCTTCAGACAGTGTCTGCTTCCACAGTGATAAGGTCTGATGTTTACAGTGAATACCAAGGAATGATACGCAGAGAGGCCCCTGCTTATATTTATTGCTATAACAACCAAGTTCAGCTCACTTTGTTATTTGCCGCGTTGGAGTGTTGGAAGCAGAAAAGTGTAGAGGGGTATTCCATCCCATCTGTGTCATGCTCAGTATAAAAACTGAAGTATCAAAGGGTCAGCTGCCCTTCTTCAGTGGCTGGTGTCCAAGGAGGACTCAGTTCATCTGCCTTTGATGCCGATCTGTGCATTCCTGAATCCAGTTCTGGAATCCAGTTCCCGTCTGGAAGTGAGTCCAGTCTGGGACTTTCCCTGTGCCTGCTGGGGATGTGGTCATCATCCTGGGAGCTTGTTACTGGTTTTGTGTATATTGTATGTATTTCATTATTTTCTTATTAATATTATTATCTTTTAAATTATTATTTTAATATTAATATTTCATTAAAGTACTTCAGTTTCTTTTTAACTCATAAGTCTCTCATTTTCTCTCTTCTCCTCTAAAGGGAGATGCTCTCACTTCTCTGAAGAGGAGAAGTAAAAGAGAGCATCTGCCATTCTTTTTAGTGGCCAGCCCAGCCCAAACCACACCACCTTCATTTCCATTTTACTATCTCCATAGTCATAAAAGAAAAGGTTATAAAATGTAGTCTTCTAACCTTCCCTTTTATACTGACAAAAATGGTGATTCTGAGGCTTCATTTGGCTCCACACTTGAATTTTGCTTCAAATGGCAAATTCACTTCATAATTAGCAGCACTTCAAAAAACCATCACCTTTATGATTGCAAACTAGGTGCTACATTCCCCATAGAAGTGGATGTTAATTAGGAGAACTTTTAACCTCCCAATTACACAAAATCAAAGTTTACAGGCTTGCTGGAGGAAATATGCCCACATGAGAAGACACTGATTAACACAAATTCTATGCCAAGCACTTTTTAATCTTTTATTCATTATTTGCAGGACTCTGGTGAATCTGACCTTAGAGTTTTCCCTTTACTTTCCAGGGTAAAAAGCAGACTTTTTCTCTGTATTTCTCACAGAGCTTGAGAATAATACTGAATTTTTCTCACTTGAGTCATAGCATTCTTTGAGGATGTTAGAAAAAGAAGGCTATTCTGATTGCTAGTGTTGATACGTGCCTGCAAGTGATCCTCATCACAAGTATTTTTCATAGATTTAAGGTAAATAATGAATGGTTCAAATGCAATAATCATTCCTTACAGCCTGGCTGTGGTACCTGAGGGAAGGAGGGGACACATCCTTGTGTCCTGCCCATTTGTTACCTCCCCTTCTTTTCTTTTGTGCTGCAAAACTGTTGGCAGTTGTTTCTCTTTAGGTCACCTCCTGTTCATATTTTGCTGTTTGCACTTACTTCTCTCTTTCCACCCTTCATCCAGACCTGCTGCTGTAACACTTCTCAGGCAACATGAAATTGTGAAAAATGGATTCATGCTGTTTCACACCTTTCAGCACAGTTTTTAAACAACAGAAAATCAAAACAAAAGCTCTTTTTCAAGAGAAAAAGAGCTAAGTAAATGAATTAAATTTCTTCTTTTCTGATCTTTGTATTGTTCATGCAGGTTCTTTCTGCTCTCTTTAGCTCCTTCTCTTGAATTTCTCCTTTCTATCGATACTACCTTATATTTAAAACTTAGGAAGACAAATTACCCAAGCTGTTGGGCTTGTTCACGATGATGACTTTGCCAAAATAAACTTTTTTCATTCCTTCCAGAATCTAAATGATTCAAGCCACATTTCAAGGCCTGGCCAAGAGCCAGAAGGATGTTTGTAAGAAAGTAGTTATATAGATCCTATCTTTTAAGTAAACTCCAGTAAAAGAGAAATTTGGAGAAAGGTACCTCCAGCAGCATCACTATCATCCTGCCTGAGATGATTTCCTTATGGCATTCCCTCCCCAGAGACCCATAGACAGAAGACCTTTCATCTCCAAACCCTTGCAGGTGGAAGCCCATGACGATATTGTGTTAATCATTGTACAGTGATAAACTATGACAGAATATGACTATGACTATAAGCATTTTATCATAGTCCATTGCAATGTTGCAATATTTTCAACCTATTCTTAGGCTTCCTCATGCTACTGAAGCATATTATTATAAACTCTTTTTTAAAACTTAGACTGCAGTTCTGGCCTGTATCATGATCGGGGGCACACAGCGCTGGCTCTAACCTGAAAGAGTTTATAGTCTATGTATGAAAGAATTTTTAGTGTAAGTTAAATATTTTAGTTGTAAATCCTGCTACAGCGCCTTCAGACACCACACCAACACACGACTGTGTTCTCACCAGCATTGTTCTCTGATTTCTTTGTAATAGCATCCTTTGAACAGAGTGAAGAGATGTGACAAGCTGCAGCTTCTTATAAAGAAATAGCTGGTCCTGTTGGATGGGATGAGACCTGTACACTGTGCTCTCATTATTTTGGTTTTTTCTTGCAAAATTAAAGTCTATTATAAATTGTACACATTTGGCATCAAGAAAAGAGTCTAGAAATTTGGCTTTCCTACTGCTTCTCTGAACTGCTGAGTGATTAGCTTCTCATGTGGTGGTGAAAACAGTGTGTGTGAATACCTGCTAAAATTTCTCAGGGAAAATCCTGAGCTGTTGAAAGAATCAGAGGGACCCTCTACAATCAAAAGAGCAAGCCATGAGCTCTCCAAGCAAGGAGAGCTCTTTTCAAAGGTGAAAGAAAAGCACCACAGTGCTTATCAGAGAGAGAAAAGTGCTGTGAGGGTGCTCGCAGTAATTTTGATCAATCTAAATTGCAGTCAATGAATAAATCACACTGAAACCTTCTGCTGTGGCTGACAGCAACAAAAAAGACTGAGGAATGAGTATCCAGGATGTCTCCTGAAAAGAGCACAACCATCACAGAGGGTCCCTGTCCCAGCTCTCAGCATCTGAGACAATGCAATGCATTATCTCTGGGCACCCTTAGCAGGCAGAGTCCTGCCACCCACAAGCATTTGAAGCTTTCTGCAAAACAAGTGAAAGACAGCACAGAAGGAAACTAAGGAAAATGCAACAAACATGCTGTGTAAAACAGCAATTATATCCTAATCCTTTGAGGAGGCTTAGCAAAAGTCCATCTCATGCCTTTCTCCTTTATCCTAAGGATGTCTATGAGATAACGGCCCATGAGCTGTTTTGTGTTATCCCTTCACTTGTGGCTTGGATCAATAGTATTTGCTGCCCACATCCCTCTGAAGAGCTGAGCTAGGCTTGAAGGATCCTTTTCCCTGGTCCAGCATGGAAACACCACCTTGAAAACACTTCAGTAGTTCACATTCTTTAATTTAAAGTTTATCTAACTCTTCTCCAGTGAGATGCATCCTCCCCAACACCTCCTCTTCAGAGAAGATCTGAAACTGCTAATTGTTGCCACAGAATAAAGAAATCTCTCAGTCCTTCTGGGCATTCGTTATGTCTCTGAAACATAATGGTGACTAGACAGATTGTGAGCCCAGTGCCTAAGCTGAAAAAACTTTGTACAGTGATTCTCCTCTCCTCTTCTCTTCTCTTCTCTTCTCTTCTCTTCTCTTCTCTTCTCTTCTCTTCTCTTCTCTTCTCTTCTCTTCTCTTCTCTTCATGTGAGGAAGTACCACAGTGCTTGTAAAACAAACATGAAATTTGCATTGTCATCCAAAATGCCAGTAATTAACTCACTGGCTAATTTGTTATAAGCTTTTCTGCAACTAATGGATGCAAGATGAAACTTGTCCTTGTTAAATAATCAGCTGGTCTTTGATATACTTCCTTCTTGCACAGAATCTGAATCATTTTACACAAATGGCTCGTGTATAAATTCCTGAAAGAACAAAAATGAGATGTTGCACACACAGATATTCCCGCTTTTCATAATCTCCGATGTGCTTCTATGCATCTCAGTTTTCAAGTTTTATCTCCTATTGAATGTTATGGAACCTCTTTTCTTATTCCAGTGTAAAATTCTGAATGGCTTTGAAACACAGAAAACACAGAAAGTTCAATTCAGTCATGAACAACCCAGAATTTGGCTCTTCTTATTAAACAGCACAAATGGGTAGCAATATGATTTTTAGAGGTACAACTAGGTCAGTAATATTCAGAGGCAGGAAGAGGCAAGACTTTCTAAACTTACTGTAAGAGGCTCCTGGTCCCACTTTTCACAGTATGACATTTCTCCGAGTATTTACTTTCTCCTTTTTCCAGTCCCCACCACCAGATACATTTTACAATCAGCTGAATAATTTGAGCCATACCAGCGATCTCCCTTCTGCCCGAGGCCAGTGAGGATCCAAGGAACGGCTGAGTGGGCTCTACCAGCGAGATTCCCAACAGTGTATGGAACCAGTGGTTGTTTCAGATGAGTTCAACAAACTCAAAGAACAATTGTTGTCAGAGTCTTGCATCCCATTGCAACAGCCAGCCATAAGAAGTTTTCTCTTTAAATGTCACTTGCATGCCTTACAAATTAATTAAGAGGAGCCTGCTTGCACTTTGTTTGTTCACTTCTTTATGTAAGTGACCTTAGAGGGTTGCATAACCCAGTACAACACTGTGATTCACTGCAATCCTCTACCATATTTAGTCTTATTAGCAGCTATTTGAGAAACGCCGCTGCTCACTCTGGAGAGACATCATTTGTAGTGCTATATAAAGGTCTCTATATTTTTCTCTCATGAAAAGGATTACTGCAGCATTCTTATCTGTAATGCAATCCAGAATAGGAAACACTCATTGATTTTTGAGGAGGCGTTTTCAATATGGTGACCTGTTCCATGCTTTCATTTGAAATGTAATTATAGCACAAAATACTAGGATGGGAGGTGTGTTTTGTAGAAGAAAAACCATACATATTTTTTTCTTGGCATTTACTGAGAAAGAACGTTGCCCATTTTCTAAATGTTAACGAACAGCATACACAAGAAGAACCAGTGCATTTCTTCACAAAGTTTAAATATCTGCCACACTTACACCAATTGCAATGACAGTATTCTGAAAAACGAGGTGAGGGCTGAATTTTCACTCCTAATGTTAGCTCTTTTAGTGTAGAGGAACAACCAGAAGACAGATCTGCACTGCATGAGAATTTTAAAATTAAAATCAAGGAAAAAAATCAAGGATCCTTTGTCTCCTTGTCCTCCTGCACTATGGCATGACTGTCTTTTTCTGTATTTTGACAGAACTACCCCCGGACTTGTCAATGCAAGTGGCAGAGGAAAAGCAAGCTTGATGCTAGTATTAGCCTATTTGCCAGAAAACCCATAATTTTTGCTGCTTTAACCTGTGCATTTCGTAATTCCTTCTGCCTCCCAAAACATGAGAGAAGTAAATTCACTAGTCTTGATGTGACAATTTTAATAGGAAATTATTTTGTTGGAAAGAGTAAACCTTTCATTCTATTCAATCTGGATTTTTTACCCCCACCGTCTCCCTGGGGGTGGGGAATGCTCCTTTTCTACTCCCTCAAAGCAAGCCTCTACCAGGCTCTACAAATTTCATCAAAAACAACGGCATTTTCAATCTGGGAAACATTCAATCCTGAGAAGTGAACAGCAAATTTCATAGCGAATCATAGAATCATAGAATAGAGTGGTTTGGAAGGGACCTTTAAAGGTCATCTAGTCCACCCTCCCCTGCAATGAACAGGGACATCTTCAGATTGCTCAGAGCCTCATCCAACCTGACCCTAAATGTCCAGGGATGGGGCATCTACCACCTCTCTGGGCAACCTGTTCCAGTGTTTCACAACCTTCATTGTAAAAAATTTCTTCCTTATATCTAGTCTAAATCTTCCCTCTTTTAGTTTAAAGCCATTATACCTTGTCCTGTTGCAACAAGCCCTGCTAAAAAGTTGTTCCCATCTTTCCTGTAGGCTGCCTTTAAGTACTGAAAGGCTGCAGTAAAGGTCTCCCTAGAGCCTTCTCTTCTCCAGGCTGGGCAATGCCAACTCTCTCAGCCTGTCCTCATAGGAGAGGTACTCCAGCCCGCTGATCATTTCTGTAACCCTCCTCTGGACCTGCTCCAACAGGTCCATGTCTTTCCTGTGCTGAGGACCCCAGAGCTGGACACAATACTCCAGGGGGGGTCTCACCGAAGTAGAGTAGAGAAGCAGAATCACCTCCCTTGACCTGGTGGTCACGCTTCTTCCGATGCAGCCCAGGGTATGGTTGGCTTTCTGGGCTGCAAGTGCACATTGTTGGCTCATGTCCAGCTTTTATAAGGCACAAAGCTCCCATGAATACATACTGCTAAAAGTCATGTTTGAGGGCATTACACACTCCCCAAGAAGAAGCCAGCACCTTTGAATATTTGGGTCTCTTTTCTTTATAACTTTTTCTTTCTCTTGGAGAAAATTAAAAAAGGAGGTACTTATATTGCATACGTATCTGTATTTGATGCTTTGAAAATTATTTTTTTAAATCCTGTATGATCAAGTTATACCTTCTTTTCTGCTGTATATGGTCTACATAAAACCTAAAAGACATGAATTGCTTGGTAGTTTTATGAAACTTTAAAAATGCAATATTTGTATTTTACAATTATTTTCATACCTTTGGAGTGAATTATTCACATTATTTCCCGTGTCACTGTTGTTTTTCTCATCCTTGTGGAAGAAAACCAAAGAAGTTCAATGAAAGGGACTGATTTTCTTTTTTTTTTTCTTTTTGTGATTAAAGAGGCTGATCAGTTGTTAACCATTTAATCTCAGAATGAACTCACAGTAAAAGATTATGGGAATTCTCGAGTAAAGACCTCAATAGTACTGTCAATACCATGAAGATCAGTGATGCTATGGTATGATATGATAGAGAAATGACAAATACTGTTGGAGGGCACACAAAAATATATCTTGGTTTTTAAGCCTCTCTGTCTTTATGGAGAATTTTGCTTCTAGAAAACAGAAATGCTCAAATTAGAAGGACAACAGGGTTGTCACTGTCCTGAGCACAACATTAGAGACACCATCACCACAGTCCTGTGAAGCAATTTGCCTTTCTTGAAACAGCTGCCATGACATCTTTCACCCCACAAACTTTTACTATCTGTGAATATGCTGCTTTTGTTCAGAGAGACTAACATCTGCCTTCATCATGGGTTCCTTGTGCTGTCTATCTGAAGTGGAGAGATCAACATCATGGGACCAAGCAAATGGGACTGGACATTAAGAAGTACTCTATTACTAGGAAGAGGTCACAGTGCTGGAACAGATCTCTGAAACAATTGTGCAATCTGCACTCAGAATCACAGAATCACAGAATTGTCTAGGTTGGAAGGGACCTTTAAGATCATCTAGTCTTGGAGGTTTTCACGATTTGGCTGGATGAAGCCAGACGTGCTAATTCTGCATTGGTTCAGGTCCTGTTTTTTGAGGGAAACAGGGCAATATGACCTCCTGGGGTGCTTTCCTATATTTCTATGATTCTGCAATATGTACCATACGCATCCTGTAAGTAGCCAACACCTCCTTTTCCCACCCTCCTATTTGTACTAGAATTGGAGCTACTCATGTACTGGTCACATGTTGTCTATCCAAACCTCACAAGGCTGGGCTAATATTTTCAAGCAAAGAACAACAATCTCATTGGACTACTGTGTCATTTTAGATTTCAGTGATAATCTTTTCTTTGCCCAGTGCTGTGGTGACTTTACTTCAGTGAGGATGTACAACTGCTTTCTTCTTGCTGCGGATTTCCTTGTTTAGGACAAAAAACTGTTGAACTTCACTGTTAATTCAGTTGTCTTCCCACTGTCCCTTAGACTTGCATATGAGACAGAGCAATCTATAACGGCAATGCGAAGGTTGTAAAAAGAAGGTATCTGCAACAGCAAACTGAAAGAACACACATTTAAACCGAGTGGAAAGAGTAGTTATCTGTGTCTTTTTGTCACACTGAAAAAGATGTTGTCCTGCAGAAACCTGCCCTGACCCCACTGATTATGTATTTTTTATGGACCGCTAATGAACTTAAAGTACATATAAATTTGCAGATGACATGAAGCAGAAAAGTATGCAAGCACTCTGGAGGACAGGTTCAAAATCAAAATTATTCTTGACAAACTGAAAAAAATAGTCTGAAATCTGAAATGTAGAATTTCATGAAGATGAGAGAGCAAAGTGGTCCATTAAGGGAGACATTAGATGAATGAGTCCAAAATAGGAAATGAGGTAGCAGGTAGCAGTTCTACAGGGAATAATGTATCAGTAAGAAAATAAGAGTCAACTATGTGAACTTGCAGGGTAAAAAAGACAACTCTAGATCCTTATTAGCAGGGGAGTTACACATAAGACACAGGAAGTAGTTATTCTGCTCTATTTGGCCACAGCTGGAATAGTGGGTTCAGTTGTGATCCCTACACACCGAAGAAATGTAAAATCATTGGAGCTTACAAGAGGGATAAGAGACTTAGAGAACATGATTTAGGAGGAAAGAATTGGGTTTGTTGTAGGAGTCTTTGATTATGCAAAAAGATTGCTGTAGGGATGGTGATGATTCACCGTACTGTTTGCTATGTCTCCACCAAACAGCTACTGAAGAAGATTTAAGAAGATCTGATTCCTCCCCAACACAGATGGATGGACTGCATGATATCTTTAGATATCCCTCCTCTACCTTCTAGACTAAGATGAGTTGGACACAACTGAGTATGTTCTAAGGAGTTGTCTTGCTAATCCTCTCTGAAATCCCTTAGCCAGTTTTGTGGATAATTGTGTGAGAGCAGTGTGAATGAAGCAATTAAAACTGAGGGCCAGAGGGCAAAGAAATATTGCCAGAAAGCCCTGCTCAGATTGATTCTACTGGCTCTATTTAAATCCTTCTTCATTTGACACCTCACACCAACATCCTGCATCAGCCTTAGGACACATTATATATTTCTGAGAACTGCTTAATTTAGACTGTCTAACTCCCTTCCCCTCACACAAGCACTTGCCACACTCTCTGGTACTCCTCCTGCAGAATTCTTTTGTATATCCTAAAGTAGCCTCAGAAAAAGGGCATGTTCTCATCAAAAGGTTTCCACATTGTTGAATAAGAGTTTGTGGCTGAGTAGCCTTGGGAACATGGCTTCCATCACTCTGAGACTGTATAAATGTGCATCTCATTGTTCTAGTTCATCAGTAATTAGTTATGATTTTCTAGGTAGCATAGAGAGTGGGAAAACCCTGGGAAAAAAGCTCTTTACAGTACAGATGGAATTTAAATACTTGCACAGACCTCATTGCTGTGGTATTTCAGCAGCTCAGGGTTTTTACTAGATTTTATACTTTCAGTACCTGTCTTTAAATTGCCCCACATCATGAGGGAGGAAAGCATTTTATCTTTTTGCAGACTGGAATTTGGGTAGGAAAATTGAGCAATGTGCATGACTCAGAATATGATTGTGAGTCTCCCCAGCTGCAATGTTGGGCCAGGGTGTACCACCCTGCCAGTGCCTACTGGTGATGAATATTCCTTCCATTGTGCTGTGTAATTCTGACCCCACGTAAAGTTTCTTTCTTTACCTATTCTGTGCTTACATAGGGCATTCTCTGGGGGTGTTGATGGCTGCACATAGCATCTGAATGATGTTATTTTACACCAGATAATGAAGCCAAAAATGTTCTCAAGCTTTTTCTTTATTTTGATTGATATGACTACGTTTTGAGTACCAGGAGGCAACAGTCCAATTCCAGAACCCTTCTGCTCACTGTTTATTTGTTAATTTTCTCACTGTGAAGCCAGTATTCCTCAATGCAAGCTGAAGATTCCCAGTGACATGCTCTCAGCAGAAAAAGACAAACCCAAATGCATTTCCTCCTTCTTCAGGGGAGTTTCAGGATTCAGAGTCTTACTGATTCCCGGTCAGGTTTGCACCCTGGCGATTAGTGTTATTCTTTATTTTGGCCACTTCTCCTGGATTGTCCATTAGTTCACAGATGTTCCAAACACACCAGTGACTAATGTCCTCAACACTTTTGCTTGTGGTAACAGCTGATCTTGTCTGGCATATGAAGGGAGGCAAACTTTAGGACATCTTTTCTACCTCTTCTTCTTCAAGGTGAACATTAAGGCACTCCAGAAAATTACTGAGTGCTGTTGCCTTTCTAGATCAGAGACCTTGGGCTACTGATGGGAGCAGCCCTAAAGGCGACCTGGTTATAAGGGGCAAAATACTGATGGAGAAATTTCTTGCCAGCCTGGAAACTGCTAGGCTGGGAACTAGACCTGTGCAAGCACACCTGAGAAGCACAGCTGGCACCTAAAGCACAGCTAAAAAACAGAGATATCCTGAGGTACTATTGATAAGTGCAAACCCAAGAAACTGTAACAGCAACTTATCATCTGGAAACATGAAAAATAGACTGGAAAAGAGGGAAAAGATCCTGAGGAAGTAAGAACCGGCAACTGCTATTGGCTGTTCTAGCTGCAATAACAAGAAAACAGTCTGCAAAAATAAAAATTGGTCTGCGAGAATATAAAACATAATTTTCTATTGGCTGTCCCAGGTGAAAAATAGAAATTAGCATGCTGCTAATAGAAATTAGGCTGCTCTGTGTGCTGGTGTCCTACACCCCTTATATCCCTGTGATACAAATATGACTTCTTTCTACCCAAAAATGGAGACTTTTCTGAGAACTCCCCCTGCACGAACTTTTCTATGAGATCTTCTGGACAAGTTGGACCATCAACCAGGGGACACCTGGCTGACTCCAAACTCTGGGATGTGGATATAAAATATATAAATAAGTAATCATAGCTGCATTTGCTGCTTTATCAGCAATAATTTCCTAGTAACTTGGAATATTTAAATATATACTAGCTGCTACTATTGATTGCTGTTGCTACTGAAATATATATGTAGTTATGCTTTTCTGGTACTGAATTTGTAATAACTTTATATACATATATTTGCCGTATTAATTATAATTATATTTCATTTACTACTAATAATTTGCAGTAATCTGTATATCTGCAGTTATCTGTAATAAAGATATTTAGAAAATAAAGCCTCCTTGTCCTTGGATATTATGAAATCATGCATATCCAGTGTCATGGTAACCCTTTAAGTCGTGATAGTTGCCTAAATGTAGATCTTCAGCATTTATTACCAATATTAGCAGGCTTATAGTTTTGACCTCTCTTACTTTAACATGTAATGTGCATCAGAAAACTATGACTGCCAGCAGTGGAATAAGAAAAACATGAGATTATGGAATATGGCTTGGCTACTGTACCTCCCAGTGGCTGCAACTCTCCTGATGAATGTGATCATTTGCAGTATGATGCTATGTAGCCATTACAGGAGAACTGGCTTCCAAGGTGAGATTTGAAGGTAAAAAAGTAAAACAAATGTAAGTTGAGGGAAGGAAGGAATTTGTGTTAAAAGGCAAGCAGCTCTGGGAAAAAGCAGTCAAGTATCATAGCTTCAAAACAGGCATCGGCAACAGAGGAGAGGAGGTTGAGGCAAACATGAGAGACAGGAGAAGGTAGATATGAAGTAGCAGTCATTCAAAGGCACGTGAATAGGAAGAACAAGAAGCTTCAGACTGCAGTACGAGAAAGTAGGATGAGCTGTCAAAAGGCCAAAGGCAGCAGGAGCATTGCGGGAAAGGGGGATTAGTAGAACGGTTTCCTTCAGTCCTCCCCTTGTTCCATCCTCGTTCTGGCCAGGGAACAAAGTGTAAAAGCCTGATCCACTAGACCAGTGGCTCATTTCATCGCACACAAGCAGTGCTGTTCAATTACTGGAAAGTCCTGTACTCCTGGATCTCCACATCTAGCTGAAGTGGAGATTTGCATCAGCATCGCAGACCATGACACACTGAGAACTTGTACATCTCTAGAACTGATGTCAAATAGCTGATTTCATTACCGTTAAGTACACACTGTAACTAGCTGTTCCATCAATAGAGAACAGCTTTTCTTCCTGCTCACTTTGGCTTCTTTCCCTGGCTGTAGTGACATATCTGCACACACTGTAATTCATTATAGTGCATGAGGGTTTTGATACAGTTTGGCAAATAGACTATTACAATTGAGTATTTGGGCCTGTTTGTTCAGAATCTCTGTCCCACCAACAATGCAAATGGCTTGTAAAAACAGAGGAAACTGTTAAAACAGACTTTGATTCCCAAGTTCTTCTGCGTGGATGAGAGGAGCCTAGGTATACATGGCTCTTTGGTACGGGTGCAGCTTTTCATTTACTCATTCATGTATTCTGGTCCCAACAGCACTACAAAACTGTCTGTCCAGACGTATCCTGGACTTTTCTCTTTTTCTGTGCAGTGTGGCTAGTCCCAGTGCACCACCAAGGTGAACCAGAAATGTCACAATCTCAGCACGCAGAAGCCCAATCTTCTTGCTATCAGACGGGTAGTGATATACTTTTCAATCAGACAAATCTCCTTTCACTGATAGGTACTCATCTTCCTTCCAACCTTACCCTCTGGGTCTCATGCATAACCTAAGTACTTCCTACAGTCCAGGCTAGTCCAGACAGAATTATATTTCCCCATGCTTTAAATAAGTTCATCTGGTAAGGCTCATAATAAGGAAGACTACACTGAGTTGCACTCACGGAGAGCCTTCAGCTTCTCCTTCTTCAAATTATGTCACCAAAACTAATGAAAACTTGGTCTGATTTCCCCTAGCTTCAGCTGACTTCACTTCATCCATGAATAGTGATAAATCATCAGCAGAAATTGGTTTAAGTATTAGTATCTCTGGAGGGCAAAACTGTGTTACGGTGTTGTCGAGTCGTATTTGCCTGGGGGGGGGCGGGAGGTGTGTAAATGTGTATGTCTATCACAGGAGAGGAATCATGGCTCCTTTTCTAGGTCTATAACGTCCTGTTCCATCATCCTCTTTCATGTGACCTGGGACTTTATAGACAAAACATACTCCAGCATGTTAATCCAGTAAAAAAGCTTCAGAGCTCTTTCTCTCCAGAGTCTGGTGTCCCTACACAGTTGGTGAGAGATGGTTACTGGGGCAGCAAAGCAAGGCACACAAAACAAAGATCTGAACAGAAACATAACACCAACAACTTCTCATCAGTCTTGTGTTATCAGAGGCCACAGCTCTTCAGTCCTGGGAAAAAATGGCTTAATAGGTCTCTCGGGCTTAGATTTGGGAGTAGGCAGCTATGTTTGGCATTGCCACTACAGCCATGATTCTCAGCCCAGTCACAAAGTGGTTGTTTCTAAAAGGCAAGCACACACGTTCTCAAATAAATCTTTTAATATGAACTTGTCTGGTCAAGTTTTTCTCTATGCACAGGGGAAGCTGATGGGGGAGACTGGCTGCAAATTGTTTAAAGAAGCCCATATTGCAATGCTGGCAGCACATGTATTTGCAAAAACCTCAGGTGTATAACTTGATTCTGTGGACAAATTATGTAACTGTCTGCATTCTTGCTCAGATAGAGATTTCAATCACACACCTAAGCCCCGCTTTAAAGTATTTACATAAGGATTTGCATTTAGAGGTGGCCATACCTATGTGACAGGGAATATAAATGATGTTTTCAATTCTTATGCATTACAGTTTCATTCAAATTGGACTTAGCTGCCCGCTCACATCTCAACAGATAAAAAATTTACACACAGCTTAAAATTGTGTGATCTGAATTTGGCTTCTGTTTTTTTTTCCTTCTTGATTTTAAAGAACAACAACTCAGAGAGTAATCATTAGACATGTATCTACACTGATTATTAGGGTCAGCTTTGAAGTTATCTGCAAAGTCTCAGGTACGTATTAAACCTTTTACCCACTTTACAGCCATCTACACAATACTCCTTATCAAAGCAGAGCCGTAACACGACTTTACCACAGATGCCTTTTCTCTCCTTCTGGACAGGAAAGGAGCCAAGAGGGGGTTGGGAAGGTGACACTGGCAGTCTCCCTGTGTTAAATCCTACCACAGGGAGGCAAGTTCAACACACCTGCCAGAGGATGGCATGGGAGTCAAGGATGGCCTATGGTCGGGCCCTCAGTACATGGACTGTCTGGGACCAGTTGGATGGCTGATGATTACCATGAGCCCACCTACAGGTGAGCTCGATCCTATTCTAACCCCAGGAAGGAAGAGGAGCTTTCCTTCCCTGGTTGGAATGGGATTGCTGGTGAGGGGAGGACATCTAAATAGACTTTGCGGGCACACAAGAGAGAATAGCTTCTGTCCAAACAAGGAGTTTTCCTTTCAGCCTTTGTGAAGGCTAAATGCCCAATAATAGGGGAAAATAAACAATGGGGGTAAGGTAGGTGGAAGATACAATCCTTAATGTGAGTTGGTTTTCCTTCCCTGGATGGCTCAGGTAGCTCCTACTGCTGGGACATTAGGTGTATACTACACTACCATTTACACTGTAGTTACTTTTCTAAGGATACTTGGCATCATTACTGTTCAGTAGTGGAACCTTAATCTCTGTGTTAAACCCAAGCTCATGGGTTTCTGGCTTATAAACAGGATTTTTACAAGGTGAAGAACTGAAGAACTGACACTCATTAAGATGACTAATCCCAAAAATCGGGTTGTGAAAATAGGTGTATCCCTGAGCTCTAGCTATATTAGCTCAAGGAACTATTAAGATTCATTTACTACTGCTGAATCTTTCTGAGAAATTTAGGTTATCACTTCATACAGATTAATTGATTACTTTGCTTCAAACTACACATGTCAAAATATATTATATTCTCATATATTTCACATCAGTGAATATTTGAAGGAGGAAAATACCAAAGATAACACAGAAAGAAGTATATGTTCAACCCAGCATACCTCAGTACAGCTGTGCTCCATAAATAGGCTGTTGATTAAAACTGACCATTCAGTCAAGCTGAGCAGGACTTGGGCTGCAGCCTAGTGCACAAACACAAAACCAAATAGGAACCCTATTCACTGCCAGCATGATAGTTATTCACCTTAATATTAGACCCAAATTCCTTGTACTTGTCTCATTAGGTAAAATAAATTTAAAACCATTTGTAATATGACAGCAAGAATAATGAATCAAATTATGTACATTTCTTAATTCGACTGACTGTAATTGTATTTTAGAAAAATAGGAGGTAAGGATTTAAAGGAAGTATCACAATGATGAATCACACCAGTTTGGGACATGATCGTTTAAATTGCAATTTGGTAAAATATCTTCCAATATTTGTCTTCATAACATTTTAATTACAAACAAGTGTTTTACATAGCCAGTGGTGTCGCTCTCAAGGTGGAGAAGCCAAGTCACAGAAAAGTGAGATTTGGGTTTTCAATGGGTAATTACTGGAGATGCCAAGGGAACTAGGGCCTAGCTTTCTAAAGGTACAGATAGGACACTAGCTTGTGGAGCCAGCACAGACACAGGGCTGGACGACCAGTGGTACTGTTTGGAGCTCAGACCCACTTGCTGTCTTTGGGAGAGCTAGAAAATGTGTTTAGCCCTGGAGTAGGATGTGCAAGTTTGTGTATGGGAAATCCTCTGAGATTCCCTAGAGCCTCCTAGAAATTTTGCACAGGCATCAAATAGGATCAGCTGCAAAACATATTTAACAAGTGTGTGTGCCTTTTTGATACCTCTGCCATTACCCATCAGCATGTAGAGTGGAAAGCCTCAACCATACACACAGACTACTGAGTGTGGCTGAATTTACCAAAGACTGTCACAGCTCCAAAACAGAGATTACTTGGAAAGTGCTCTCCCAGATTCTCTCCAAATAGTTAGAAACAAGAATTGACATTTTTCAGAGAGCTTGTTCTGTTAATTCCTTTCTAAGGGTGATAAACAGTATTAGTATGATTGGATAAAACCTAAGAAATAGAGAAATTTAAGTATTGCAGAATCACAGAGCTGCTGAGGTTGGAAGGCACCTCTGGAGGTTGGTGAGTGCAACCCTCTGGTCAAAGCAGGGTGAGCTAGATCAGGTTGTTCACAATTGTGTCCAATTGCTTTTTGAATATCTCCAAGGATGGAGACTTCACAGCCTCTCTGGGCAGCCTGTGCCAGTGTTCCACCACTCTCATGACTGAAAAGTTTTTTCCTATCCTATGTTTAAATTGAATTTTCCATATTTCAGTTTGTGCCCCATACCACATGTTCAATGACTACCACTAAGAAGAGACTGACGCTGACTTCTTCATTCCCTCCCATCAGGTGTTTATCCACATGGGTAAGGTTCCCTTGATCAAATTTGTGGCTCTACACTGGACTCATTCCAGTGTGTTCAAGCCTGTTTTGCACTGGGGAGCCCAGGACCAGACCCAGCACTCCAGATGTGTCTCACCGGTGCTGAGTAGGGGAGATCACATACGTAGTAAGTAACCATCTTAAAAATCATCAAAACATCTCTGCAGTTCACAAAAATAGGAGACATTTTAATAAACATCCACCCCCCATATTTATAATTACATATGGTCAAATTTATTTTTGCAATACTATATGTTTGGAATAAATACTTTGAGTTTATTTATGTCAGAAGGAAATCTTATACTGAATACCACGATATTATTATCATGAAACTGAAAGGTCAATATGGTATTACCTTTCTTTTTGCATAAACAGGAATTTTAATATAAATCCACTTAAAAATTAACACAAAAAGTGACCACTGGGAAAGGAAAGTAGAGAAAAAAGAAAGCTAAACTTCTACATGATTTCCTAAATGTTGCTAAATCTCTAAACGATATTTGTCTGAATCATGGTCAATCAATTTCACAGCAGATGGTCCCTGACAATTTACATCCTGTTAGCAACAGTATCTCCAAAAACATTCAGTCTTCTGTATTCTACAAAATCTACCACACAGAGATAGTTGCTACCAAATCCTCAGGTATCATCTCTCTTTTGGCATGTATAATATTTTTGAGATCACAAGGCACGAATTTACAATGGAAGTTCATGATCTTTCTGTACTATGGAACAAACCAATTCCAGTAAGTGTTTGTAAAGGACCATGATGTACTGAAAGCAATATCATAAACAGCAGAAAGCTGGGGAACTAGTGTCAAGAGGGTTCCATTTTAGCCAGGAGTAGATCAATGTACTTAGCACTTTAATCTTGATCAAAAGACAAGAAGAGACATCAGATTTTACTGGTTTTCACCACATCAGAAGAGTAGAGGGTTCAGATTATTGGCCAGATAAAGGAGGTATGCTTGGTAGCACTGTAAACCACGGAAAGATAGATACTAATCTCCACATTAGCACTGAACGCAGTTTTTCTGAGCCACTGTATAGTAGCAGGCAGCTCACATCTTCAAGCAATGCAGTCTACTGATTGTAGCTGGGGAAGCCCCAGGCATATTCCTAGTTAGCTTCCTGCTAACGAAAGGTTAAAGAGATCCCTCCAACATTACCTGTCATTTTGGAGCTTAAAGCAGAAGGTGGATGGGTAAGGACTGATAACTTGAGAGATTCCTGAGCAGTGCCTGGATTTTCTCTAGGAGGGAGCCTTAGCTTACAAGTATAAAATCCTGTCACTTGTTTTTATCCTAAGATAAAAGAGCAACCAGACGAAACGAGCATGTAAAATGGGCATAATGGTGCTGATGTAAGTACCTCCAATGTCCCGGAAAGAAGCTACTAACCATATATTTGAAATATTATCAGACATGAGACATTACAGCACACTCTCAGTACTGAAAATCCTTTCACGGATTCAGGGATTTGACAGAGTTGGAAAGGACCTCTAGAGATCATCTAGTCCAACTCCCCTGCCAAAGCAGGATTGCCTAGAGCACATTACTCAGGACTGCATCCAGGTGGGTCTTGAAAATCTCCAGAGAAGGGGACTCCACGACCTCCCTGGGCAGCCTGTTCCAGTGCTCTGTCAGCCTCACCGTAAAGAAGTTTTTCCTCATGTTTGAGTGGAACTTCCTATGTTCCAGCTTCTGCCCATTGTCCCTCGTCCTATCACTGGAAACCACTGAAAAGAGTCCAGCTCCATCATCCTTCAACCCACCCTTTAGGAACTTGTAAACATAGATGAGGTCTCCCCTCAGCCTTCTCTTCTCAAGGCTAAAGAGCCCCAG